>RJVU01075378.1:1054296-1093239 GCA_003731715.1 Anabarilius grahami
AACAGAGGGAGAGAAAAATGGAAAGAATACTTTCCATAAAAGCAAGTAAATCAGAACCAGGGTTCTTTACTACAATAATAGACAGAAGAGAGGAAAAGAAGAGGGAGATGCACAAAGTCAGGATTTTACTGCAGCAAAACGGCACTGTTCTCTCCAAACCTCTCTCTCTCTCTCGCTCCCACCCCCTCCTGCTCGGTGACGCTCGGCTACAGTGCTGTACTGCTGTGTGTGCATAATGAGCACCTTTCTATGTCTCTGTCTCTCTTTCTCTCTCATTCCCTCCATGCAATGAAACTGCAGTGAAGCTCTTGACTTATTAGCTGCTTCATTTAAAGAGATATAGAGACGGAGGGAAAAAGAGACAGACAGAATTCTAATCAGTCGCAATTGTCTCTCGCCCTCAGTTGCATTTGCAGTGGCATTGCTTTGAGAGTTATGGGACCAAAAGATGTTTGAAAACAATACACCTGACAGACAGTCGACATGCATGCGATTACATTCAGTTATATATGAAATTCCTTCAGTTTCATGCATTAATGATTATTAAAAATGACATTTGCAGTAGTTATCATGCTCACTGAAGTACTGAGAGAGACTAAATAATAATGAATTGTTTGATTGCCTGTTATATAATACTCATAACTTCTATTCTGTGGTCTAGTGTCTCTACTTATTGTTTTCTCTCTTATATTAATTGCTTCTGCTTGCTTTATTGTCATTTGCGAGTTGCATTGGATAAAATCATCATCTAGATGTAAATCTCATTGTGGATAACTTGTGCAAAGGGACAATTGTTCTTATGATCCTGTTGTTTAATGTGTCCTGTGTGTTACACGACGGCATCGAAACCCTTTTTATAGTACTGAATAGTGATATTTGATGTGTTTTGGTCTTTTTAGTGTCTTATAAGTGTGTATTTGAGTAGTTGACATGAAATACTCTTGGGAAGTCCTGCAGTGTGAGATGCAAAACTCTAAAACTCTTTTTAACATTGTTATTTTATAAGCAGTATGCTTCTTATCAATTCAGAGAGTGCATAAAATTGTAATATTTGAATGAAAAAGGTGATTTCAAATGATGACCAGTTACTGTGCATGACCTACACTCTTAAAAATAAAGTTTTTTTTTATTGACATCTATTGTACCACGAACAACCATGGAGCTTTCCATTGCACAAAAGGTTCTTAATAGTGGAAAAAGATTACTAAAATTATCATAATAATGTCTTTAGATTATTAAAATGTTCCTACAGTTAGAAAACATGGTTTTCCTTCACTGAAAGGACACAAAATGTGAAATAAACAACCTTCTGGAACCTTCATTTTTTAAAGAGTTTATGACATGCATGCATTCTTTAATCTTGATGTTGATGTCATAAAGTCATGCGTCACACGTGAAGCAACTTTGGCCAAAAACACACAAGGTCACATGGCAACCTTCATGTCACTGCAGTATTTCTGGCATATCAATAGCGGGACCCCCGTATGATGTGCAAGATCCCCTCCATATGTACCTTTACTAAACATCTTCCCTCTTTCTCTCCCCCTCCCTCCCTCCNNTGTCCCCCCGCAGACCGCTCCTCTCTCCTCCCCTCTCCGTTTTTTCTCCTCCTCTCCCTCCCCTATGCTCAGTTCGGTGTGTGTCTCCTCATTCAAAGGGCGCAAGGGTGGGAACAAGTCGTCCAACAAAGCATGTTACAGCGCCGACATGACTTGCCCGTCGGAAAGCGAGAAAATCGTCATCAACTGCGGCGGCGTGAGGCACGAGACGTACCGGAGCACTCTGAAGACGCTGCCCGGGACGCGTCTGTCGTGGCTCACTGAGCCGGACGCCTTCAGCAACTTCGACTACGACCCGAAGTCCGATGAGTTCTTCTTCGACCGGCACCCGTCCGTCTTCTCGTTCATCCTCAACTACTACCGGACGGGCAAGTTGCACTGCCCCAACGACGTGTGTGGCCCGCTGTTCGAGGAGGAGCTCGCCTTTTGGGGCATCGACGAGACCGACGTGGAGGCGTGCTGCTGGATGAACTACCGGCAGCACCGGGACGCGGAGGAGGCGCTGGACAGCTTCGAGACGCCTGAGCCGGACGTGCCGGATGATGACCCGGCGCTCGTGGGGGACGGAGACCTGAAGCGGCTCTGCCTGCAGGAGGACGGCAGGAAAGTGGGCTGGTGGCGCGTGTGGCGACCCCGGATCTGGGCGCTCTTCGAGGACCCCTATTCGTCCAAATACGCGCGGGTGAGTGTTCAGCACCTCTTTACGCATGGACAGCTCCTCAGTCTAGCGCTCCGTTAACTTGGTTAACTCATGTTGTTGGTGGTGGTGTGATGGAATGTTGTCGAATCCATGAACTTAGAACCTGATTAGTAAATCTAAGTGACCCAAAATATTGCACTCATGGACTAGTTTGGCTGCATGGATACTGAAAGGCTTTAGGTTCAAACACCAGAAGGGTTTGAGCATTGTGCCCTTGAGTTTGAGCATCCAGAAAATTCTTCTTTATTGGTTCTTTATAATGGACAAACGTTCTTTAGATTAGAGAGATGGCTGTTCTTTACACTAAGAAAAAAAATGGTTCTTTTAAGAATGTTTCACTGAAAGGTTATTTTGGGAACCCAAATGGTTCTATTGCTTCACTTCGAACGCCCCCTTTTACAATCTTTATTTTTATATAAGTGTAAAAATAATTGATGGTTTCAGGAAGAACCGTTAACATCCATGGAACATTTGCATTGCATAAAAGGTTCTTCAAACTAAGAAAACAAAATGATTCTGTTAAGAACTTTTTACTGAAAGGTTCTTTGAGGAAGCAGAATGGTTCTTCAGTTGCATCTCTGCGAAAACTCACTTTATTACGAGTGTAGGCACTTTTTTAGCCTTTATGAATGGACAAATCTATAGTATATTCTTCTGTTAACGCTCTGAACTAACTTGCATAGTTTAACATAAAGGTTGGACAGGTTGAAACTGAAAGGATGTAGGTTCAAACGCCATAAGCATTGATCAGATATCATTGTGTCCTTGGATAAGACATCTAACCTCAGGTTACTCCAGGGGGATTGAACCAGTAATTAGTCACTTTGGATCGCTCTATAAAATGCTGGGTTGGGTTGAATATGGACAAACCCAGCGATTTGGTTGTTTTAACCCAGTGATTGGGTTAAATGTTAGCCCAACGTGCTGGGTAGTTTTATTTAACTCAACTATTGTATAAAAAATTACTGTATTGCTTGCTTAATTAAGCCTTAAAATAGGTTGGAAATTAACATTTATTAATTAAACAATAACCATTTATTAAATTACATATTAATAAATGTTCACCTTTTGATTATTATTGTTGTCTCTAATAATTATGTGTCTGATTTTTTTAATTTCCAACCTATTTTGGGTTCATTTAAAGCCAGCCATACAGTAATTTTTATACAATAGCACGTTGGGCAAACATTTAACCCAACCGCTGGGTTAAAACAACCCAATCTCTGGGTTTGTCCATTTTCAACCCAAATTGGGTTGTTTTTATCCCAGCATTTTGACGAAAGCATCAACTTAATGAGTAATTAAGAAATCAGTGCACTCTTATTCCTTCATACTACCCATACCCTACTGTATTTAACTCAACCTGCTGGTACATCTAATAAAATTGACAAATCCAGCGATTGGGTTGTTTTAACCCAGTGGTTGGGTTAAATGTTAGCCCGATGTGCTGGGCAGTTTTATTTAACCCAACTATTGTTTAAAAATGATGATATGTCTGGCTTAAAATGAACCCAAAATAGGTTGGAAATTAAAAATCAGACACATAATTACTAGAGGCAACAGTAAAAATCAATTTAATAAATGTTTATTGCTTAATTATTATTCATTAAACTTATTAATAAATATCCATTTATTAAACATATTAATACATTTCCAACATACTTTGGGTTCATTTTAAGCAAGCAATACAGCAATTTTTAAACAATAGTTGAGTTAAATAAAACTACCCAGCACGTTGGGCAAACATTTAACCCAACTGCTGGGTTAAAACAACCCTATCGCTGGGTTTGTCCATTTTCAACCCCAGCATTTTTTTTAGAGTGTAGTGAGATGGGAGGTTGTTTCTATTGTGCCTTTATGCTTGTTTTTACTTAGTCAATCTAGATGCTCTAGTCGTTCAAATATACATTGGCGAGTGTGGATATTTAGGTAACGTTTTGTAGTTTATTAACCTACTGTAAGGTGCTGCAGCCTAGTAGTTAAATAGCTGAAAGTTTGTAGGTTCAAACCCCATTAGCGTTGAACTATCTTTGTGCCCTTGAGCAAAGATTCATCTCTCAATAAGTGTGCAGTAAGTGGCTTTTTATAGTAAGTGGCTTTGGATAAAAACGTCAGATAAATGACTAATTAGTAAGTAATTGTTCATTCTGGAGTAGTTAAAGATCTGAACTGGTAATTGAAAAGTTGTGGGATCATGAACTGTCCTTCACTGAACTTTGAAACAATTTTCACTTAGAAATTGCTTGTAAAACGGCAGTTAAAACATTGAATTGAACATGAAATTTTGAAGTAGAAAAATATTTTTTACAGTGTTGATAAAAGTGACTGTAGATAAAAGCATCAGCTAAATGAGTAACGTGTGTTTGCAGTTCCTCCATCATCATCAGACTGTTGCAGTGAGTAGATAAAGTTGCATGATTGCAGTAGTTGGCCCAAATGAGCTTTGAAGGGTGCAGTTATCAGCCTGTAAAAATGAAATCAGCACTGCCAGTGGATATTCCCCCAGAATCACACATTGCATCACCATCAAACACATATCAGCCTCATATTTATGCGTGTAATTGCATGTTATCGTGCACCATTATGCACGAGCCCCCTCCATCTGCAGTCTGTGTTTCAGCTGTTTTAAAGTGTTGCACCTTACAGTACCAGCCACAAATCCGTTACTGCATTTATAGCCCATAAACCTGCTGCTCTTATGAATCTTTTATGCTTCCGATACCCGATGCAGGAAACATAGGCGCTTGTTTCTTAATCGCATCCTTGGTCGTTGTCATTTAAATGCGGGCTTGCGTTTTCAGAGCTAATAACGTTCAATCTGATGTGATTATAACTGCTGATACTGGACGAAACGGTGGCTGCTTCAGAGACAGGGCGCGTTTGATTGATATTTCACAAATTTGATAGACTATCACTCATATTTTAGCTCCGAGACATGGTCAGTTATTTGAAAACAAATGCACCAGTGTGTGCATACACAGTTGGTCTGTGTGGATGTATCAGGTTCAGCTGAGGAAGTGACTTGAGGTTGAGTTACAGGAATGTTTTTTTGTGTGTGTGTGCTTACAGAAAATCTATGTGCATTTGTCAATGGTGAGTCACTTATAGGCCATATGCAAGTTGTTTTATCAGCATGTTTGATGATTATCGTGTCTTTCATGATTTGAGATGAAACTGAGATGCATGGCTGTCCAATTCAAAATCTTTTCTCCACATTATGTCATAGAGGTACTCTGATCTTCCTATCTGAAACTAGATATAATGACCTTTCTGTGGGAATTTTTTAGGGAAGAGATTTTAAAGTATCATCCACATATACATAGATGAGGTATACGTTGTGTGTTTGTGCGCTTGCAGATGGATTTAGACTGATACCTGGGGAATGCATCTCCATTGTCCAAATGTCACTCGCTGGTCAATATTTGCCACAGTTCATTCACCTTGTTGTCAGCTGGGGTTTACTGTATAGTTGTTGCTGTGCGCATGCAAGCATTAACATGCATGTTTGCATATGGTACACAATCAATTAGAGGTCGAATGATATCTAGACTATATATCTATATCTAGACTGATATCTAGAGCTGGGTGATTGATGGCAGATATAGTGGTGATTTTGGGGTCTTTTTTTAAAGAAAATAATACTTTTATTCAGCAAGGATGCATTAAATTGATCAGTAAAGACATGTATAATGTGATAAAAGATTTCTATTTCAAATATATCCACAAAAGTATGAAGCAGCACAACTGTTTTCAATGCTGATAATAAAAATAAATGTTTCTTAAGTAGCAAATCAGCATATTATAATGTGACACTGAAGACTGGAGTAATGATGCTGAAAATTCAGCTTTGATCACAGGAATAAATTACATTTTAAAATTGTTTTAAATTGTAATAATATTTCGCAATATTACTGTTTTGTATTGAAGCTTGTTTCTGCCACTAAATAAAAAAGGTAATTGTGACTTTTTATCTCACAATTCTGAAATTTTTTCTGACATTTAAACTCACAATTGCAAATTATAAAGTCAGAATTGAGATATAAAGTCAGAATTGCGAGTTATATGAATATTACAGATTTTACTGTATCTTTGATCAAATAAATGCAGCCTTGGTGAACATGAGACTTTTAAAAATACTTAAAAAAAGAAAGAATAGAAAATGCACTAAACTTATTGTGCCTTGTTCATATAAACAAGAATAAAACATTTCTGAGTAAATCATTCATAAATTTATTCATACATAAATTGTTCCGTTGAATTGAATGCAACAATTTACTCACTATTTACTCAAAATTCACACACAAAAAAACAATGTATGACTACCATATCTGCCGAATTAATACAATTTAGTGACAGCAAATAAGACGCTGAATTTAAATGAACGCTATTTTACACGTTTTGGACATTATTCATAATTAAAGGAGAACGAATTTCTTGTTAAATCAATGAAATCAAAAGAAAGTCCCGCTCACTATCAGAGCTTAAAAGTATCTAAAAATGTTATTTATCACAATGTTTTGGTCCCATGACCTTTATTGGCATATCTAGATAAACTATTCATAGCATAAAAAAGTATAAAATAAACTTAACTCATAACCAATCACTGCAAAGAACCATCAATTTTCAATCACAGTCAGTGACTTAATGCATAATTACAGCTTCTTCATCAACAAACAATTGGGCAACTAGGGAAGAAAGGAAAAAAACTACACATTTATAATAATAATTAAACAATTAATTGGTAAATCATTGATTAATTCATTCCTGCCTACTCTGTGCTGTTTAAACTGAATTGAATACAACGATTTTGGCTATGATTGACACAGAAATTGATTCTGCTTGTGTTTCATGAATAACGCTTATTTATTTAAACATATTTTTGCAAAATTCTCCAAACACTATTTAAAAAAAGATAATATTCTACCATGTTATAACATGGTATCTCACAAAGCATTTTTCAACAGTCACAATGCTCTGTTTCTCTCCGGTCATGCAATAGTAGACAACACCGATCCGTAACCTACAGTAACACTCCAGTGATCTCGAATCTACCAGGACTAGACAAGACAAAAGGACAGACAGTGGAAGGTGAATGAGAGAGGTGAATGGAAGGATATCGCAGGCGTGATTTAAAGCCACTCGCTATAGATTGATGATGCTTGTGAAGTGTGAAACATTTATGAGCTGAGCGATAATCTGCATGTTTTTCATACCAACAGCAGTCCTCTCTGAGTCCAACACACACACACACACACACACACATGCTCGTGCAACACTGCTGCAATCCTGCTCTCCACGCATCCCGAGCTGAGCACTAGAGCAAAACATGAGCGAGAGAGGGTCAGATGTAAGGAATATGGGGGGGAAACAGAGATAGAGGAAGCTGAGCCATGAGAGATGGAAGGAGATGTATATTTGAGAGGGGGAGTGGCTGGAAACGAGAGGATGGGGGGAGAGAAAAGCATTATGGAGTCATTTTAACATCTTCAATTATGACTAAAGGCACCGGACGCCCTTCACCCCCACTTTCTGTGGACTATTGAATGATCGTTTATTGATCGCTCGGGTCTTTGTCTCTCTGAAGGCATCCGATCAACACACACACACACACTGCACCGTACAGCTGACTGCACTGCAAGTAATACTGTTCAGTTGCACAACACTTCTGAAGGTTATTGAGAACGAATCCTGTAATGTATGCATCCTAAATGGTCATGCAAAGATCAATACTTGTCTCATAAACATTTACGCTGATGTTAAGGACTAATTTCAGCATTTTTTGACATCATTTTTGTGGTCATTTTTATTCCTTTTTTTTTTGCAATTGCTAGAATGCAAAAAAATCTAGTAAACTGTAAACTTGTACAGTTTACAAGAAAATACAATAACACTTAAGGACTTCATGCATAATGCATTACTCATAATGTACTTTATAATGCATTATAATATTCACAGATTCATTGTTACATCTGAAATTGGTTGTTTGTCATGTGTTTTGATGCATTATACTTTCTAAAGGTGTGACAATGAATAGATAAGTATTATAATGTATTATATCTGGAGTTACAATTATTCATGAGACCATACAGTGCATTATAAGGTGCATTACAATGCATAATTAATGCATTAGAAATACTTTTATAATGCATTATACATAAAGACATTAAGTGTTACAGAAAACACTATTTGAGTTTTCTACTTTAAAATTTTGCATTTAATTAAATTTGTTCCCTGCTGTTTCTCTGCAATTGTTTGTGAAATTTACTAGCAATTTCTGACTGAAAATTGTTTCTATACCAAATTATTTTCATTGTATGTGTAACACAAAAGAAGTTGTCAGTGAAATTTGACTTTAATTGTATGGACAAAAGCATTCTTCCAAAAATCCTTTGTATTCTACAGAAAAAGGAATTCGAATTTTTGGGTGAACTGTCCCTTTAAGACACAATTGCATGTGTGAATGCCATTGCAAAAGTGAAATTGGAGTTAGTGAAGAGAAAAGCTTGTGGAGCTCATGCCATTTGCGCTGTTATTTTATTATCTAATGCACTGACATTCAGACGTTTTTAAGTGTGGCTTAAATGTCCAAATACTTTTTTGTACAGAGGGAGAAACTGTTATTTCCACAGTAATGTACTGAGTGTCATGGAGTTATTACTACAGCAACATGAATACAGATCTCAGGCAGAGTGTGTGAAAAAGGTACAAACAAATCACGTGATACTTGTGGCTTGATTTCAAGAGACATATTGCTTGAGAAGGAGCAGAGATTTACAAAGCCTTACTAAGCACCTGTTTACAATCTGTCTTCCATATATAGGAGATATTGTTGGCACACTTACAAATGCACTAGATAGATAGATAGATAGATAGATAGATAGATAGATAGATAGATAGATAGATAGATAGATAGATAGATAGATAGATAGATAGATAGATAGATGTGTTTTACCCTGATTCACTATGGTAAGCCTATTATAAGTGTTTATATTTTGGAACTGTCCCATGTGTGTCTCGTCATATCTGTAAATAGAGAAAAGTTGCCCTGGCTGCTTTGACGCATGTCTGGTGTGGGAGCTGCATAGGTTAGTTGTCACAACGAGCGAGAAAACTTGACATTGAGCAGCTAAATCTCCAACCTCTGGGGAATCACCTGTTTTAAACAAACACTGGACAGAGGAGCGTCTGCTGGCCAAAAAAAGAGAACGCGACAGAGCTTGTAATAAAACAAGAATCAACATTGACATGGCAAGAACTGAGGGATTTGAAATGTTGTAAAAGATGGTGATGGTGTTTTTATTACTCAACAAGTGAGTAAGGTATTTCATTGAACAGATAAACTGCAATATGTAGCTCTCTAACAGAGTTCATTGTAAAGCATTATCTACTGTGAAGGCTCATTTCATTATGGTTATTGTAGAGCTGTGCTGGAATTTATTTTCAAGTAAGGAAGTATTGTGTTTATTAACGGGTAAAGCTACAGCAACGTCTTCAGCTAGTCAGCTTGAGATCCTTTCCGTCTATACTTTATCTGTAAAGCCTAGAAGTGAATGCTTTATGTACAGCAGGATAATCAAATTCATCCGCACAGTCACCCAGAGCCGAAGCAAAACCAAAACAATGTTGTTCTGCAAAATGCATGCAGTTTTGTTTTTTAAACACTAGAGGGCACACTGTAAAAAAAAAAAGTAAAAAGGGTCATTTTTTAGCAACAGGGTTTCCATTTTTGCCTATTTTTGTAATTTATTAACAGTTACTGTATTTCAAAAATACAGGAAAGATCTGTAAAAATAAACGGCAAAACTACTGTAAAATTACATTTAAAAAAGTGCAGGAATTATAACTCGCTTTAACCTGTTGCTGACACTGATGTCCAGTAACTTGTCTTTTTACTCTGGTAACATGTTGCACACCTGCATAGTGTTTGACAGTGTAATCACCTCAGACATGAAGGTCATGTCTAACAGTAGCCTATATGTTGCTGTAATTATCTTGTAGTCTACACAGCAAAATCTCCAGAGTTAAATCAACTCTGCTCAGAGTACATATGGTCCCTCTCTAAATAGTGTTAAAATAACACTAAAGCAGAGTTAAAGTTAATGAGATAATTAAGCAATTAATTAAGGGATGATTGTGCATTAGTGATGAACACCTGCTGCTAACAAGCAGAATCACTGAAGAAAAGAGAAACACAAGAACTACAACTGACTTCAGTCACAGCCTTATTAATTATCTCATTAACTTTAACTCTGCTTCAGTGTTACTTTAACACTATTTAGAGAGGGACCATATGCACTCTGAGCAGAGTTGATTTAACTCTGGGGATTTTACTGTGTAGACCAGCCTCACATATATAACTTGCAAGAGTTGGCATGGAGTCTGCTTCCATCAACAGTTCTCCCATCCTGCTCTGGGACGCGCGGTCCCGGATCACCTCCTCCCGTCGGGCCCAATCACATCGACGGGGTGCCTGAGTCCCATGCAGTCGTAATAAACAAACTGTTCAGGGCATCAGCTTTTTGTGACAAGTTTAGCCAGGGACACTGTGTTTTGCCTAGAGAATGAATGAGCGTCTGAGATGTGCTGACACATGTACACCTTTAAACACAAATACACACAAACATATCTCTCTTGCATACTCTTCAACATATACTTATGCACAGCAGGGATCGTTTTTGGTTTTTGCTCGTTTATTCAGAACATAGTCTAAAATGATTTGAACTTTTGCTATAAAAACATCTTTGACATAACCTGTGTTAATTAAATGTCAATCATAATCATTTTATGTAAAGCTGCTTTGAAACTATATGTATTGTGAAAAGCGCTAGGCCTACAAATAAACTTGAATGGAATTTAATCATAATTAAATTGAATAAAATTAAGCTTGAGCACAAAAACTTTAGAATGACTAATCCTGATCCCAGGACTGCACTAATTTTGCTTAGTCTGCTGTGATTTTTGCACTGGTTTTTCAGCCCTGGGCCATAAAAACACTCAAACATCCATCAAACATGCATGCACAAACTCATAAACATACATTACTGCTTCACTCCACAGAGTTTTGCTGTTTTAAATATGCCATGTCCTACAGAGGCCAAATGCCGTAACAGAGAAGCACTTTAACGGAGAAAAGTGGCTTCAAAGTTCATTTTGATTGATTTGATGTCAATTTGCACACTGCATTTTCTCTGAATCTCCATATAGTTGAGCCAAACCCAACTGTCACAGGACAGATAGTCTAAAAGACCCATTTCCAGTCATAACTCGATTTTGACATAATGCACAGTTACTCTCTTTTGCCTTTGCAGAACAGTGCATCTCTGAGAGACAAAGAAATATCTTTCAAGCCAGTCACAGTACTGTAGGTGTGATGTATGGAATGAACACAAAGGCATCAATACGTTTGATGACGTTTGGAAATGGAGAGAAATCATCGAGCGTGCATTTTCAGGACATCTGCCGGAATTTTATTTGAACTAGCAAATTTTTATGTAAATTTGAATGTAGTAGTAAATGAAGTAGAATTAAAATAAATAAAAATTTTAAGAAATTCATGAGTGAAGTTTTTAACGAAACTTTTTTGAAAGTTTTCAAAAGAGTTTTAAAATCCTTGAAGATAGAACCTGCAGATAAACTGACTATCGTTCAAAAGTTTGGGGTTTAGAAGATTTCGAAAAAAGTCTCTTAATTAAAAAAATAAACTGGCCTTGTTAATAAAACACAAGCAGAAATTATAATTTGTGAGTAAATTGTGCATAAAACGATTATGTAAATTCAGGGGAACAGTGTATGTATGAAAAAAATGTATGAATGATTTACTGATTAATGATTTATTATAAATGATTTATGAATAATAGATTTCTTTATCCTTGTTTTTATGTAAATTGTCTAATAAGGGTAAAATAATGTAAAATAATGCCTTAATGCATCATGCACATTTTTATTTTTTATGGATTTTGAGTCAAATACATTTTGTAAAATTTCATGAAACATGAGCAGAACTAATATCTGTGCAAATTATGCATAAAACGTGCATAAATTGTTGCACTCTAAATTCAATGGGTCAATTTTACAGTAAAGTTTGGGGTTGATGAGATGTTTAAAGTCATTCTAATGTGATGATTTGCTGCTCAAGGAACATTTCTTATTATTATCAATATTGAAAACAGTTGCGCTGATTAATATTTTTGTGGAAACCGTGATACAATTTTTTCATGGTTCTTCGATGAATAGAAAGTTCAAAAGAATAGCATTTATTTGAAATAGAAATCTTTGTAATATTATAAATGTCACTTCTGATTCATTTAATGTGTCCTTGCTGAGTATGAGTATAATTTTGTTAAAGAAATCTTACTGATCCCAGGCTTTTGAATGGAGTGATGTAGTACAGATTTAATTTCAATGTTTTTGTGATTCAGTAAATTCCTCTTGTCCTGTGGTGAGGTTTCAGTGTTCTCCAATAAGGTCCAGAGGAGCTTCACCTGTAGTAACTTCCAGCATCATGAGCTCAGAGACACTGGCGTCCAGCTCCATGAATATTTTATTCGCAGTCTTGACATGGCTTGAAAGGCTGAGCAGATGAACAGCTCTTATGTGACGGCCTTGGAGTTGGCGCCTCCCAGGGGCCTTGCATTCGGGCTCCTGGTTGCTTAATTGACAAAGACAAGCATGTCCCTCAGCCGATTTACACAGCTGTCCCTCCATATTCCTCCTGATGTTCTTGAAGGGCACCTCCATGATGTGTGGAGGCACCGACCGGGATCCTGATCTGAAGGTTCATATGTTTAATTGATTTCATGTGTACTGCATGTACTCTACCGTACAAAAGCTTGGACTAATTACGACGTTCGCATGTTTTTGAAAGAAGTCACTTCTGCTCACCGAGGCTGCATTTATTTGATCAAAAATACAGTAAAAACAGTGAAATATTATTACAATTTAAAATAACTTTTTTCTATTTGAATATATTTGAAAATGTAATTTATTCCTGTGATCAAAGCTGAATTTTCAGCATCGTTACTCCAGTCTTCAGTGTCACATGATCCTTCAGAAATCATTCTAATATGCTGATCAAAAAACATTTCTGATTATTATTGTTGAAAACTGTGATTTTTATCATTATAAATGTTTTTATTGTCATTTTTGATCACTTTAATGCGTCTGTGCTGAATAAAAGTTTTTCTTTTACTCACCCCAAATTTTTGAATGGTTGTATTTCAAAGTTTCCACAAAAATATGAAGCAGCTCAACTGTTTTCAACATTGATAATAATCAGAAATGTTTCTTGAGCAGTAAATCATCATATTAGAATGATTTCTGAAGGATCATGTGACACTGAAGACTGGAGTAATGATGCTGAAAATTCAGCTTTGATCACAAGAATAAATTGCATTTATTCAAATAGAAAGCAGTTCTTCTAAATTGTAATAATATTTCACAATATTACTGTTTTTACTGTATTTTTGATCAAATAATGCAGCGTTAAGAGACTTCTTTCAAAAGCATCAAAAAAGCATTAACTTTTGACTGGTAGTGTATTGGAGAAGCGCTCACATGCTCTAGACTGTGACTCTTGGGAGTGTGAGGGATTGGCGCCAGAGCCTCGAAAGTTTCGACAGAAAGCGTTTCAGTTTTCCCTGACACATGTGTGTGTGTCAATGAGTCAATCTCTTTAGTTTCATGTCTGTTCCACAGGGAACCGAGATCAGACCTGCTGGGTAATTTCATCTCAGTGATAATTGGAACTTCCTGTGGCGATGAGATCATATCCTGCTGAGCCACATCAGAGCAGCAGCATCACACCATGGTGTCTGTCTCATCACACACAAACGCACACACACATGCTTCATACGTGTGAGGACGTTCCATCATTAATGTGATGTGGAATATTGGGAATGTCTAACAGGATTTCCTGTTTTTCAGTTGAGGCTCATGCGGATTGGGAAGCAGGAGGTTTGTCCTTGGCATCTTTGTTTCCGATAAACAGATAAATGTAGTTGAGCTATAAAGTGATGGCCATGGTTTAATGTTCACTAACGCTTTTCTAATTATTGATGGCAGTAATTCCATCCATCTCTGAGGAGCAGTTTTATTCTCAGCCTGATTGGTTAGCCATAAATATTTTATTCTAATAATCCTGAACTTTTTTGTAAGTGTACCACAGTATTCACAAATGAATACTTTTATTCAGCAAGGATGCATTAAATTAATCAAAAGTGACAGTAAAAATATTTATAATGCTACAAAAGATTTTTATTTCAAATAAATGAAAAATACAATTTCTACAAAAATATTTCAACATTGATAATAATAAATGTTTCTTGAGCAGCAAATCAGCATATTAGAATGATTTCTGAAGGATCATGTGACACTAAATCTCCATGATGCTGTAATGATGCTGAAAATTCAGCTCTAGTTTAGTTCTAAATTCAATCACTAGTTTAGTAATTGTTAGTTTTGACATCATTTGTCTTCTATTTTCCCTCTGGTCATTTTTTAGTTTGCTTATTTATTTGCTTTTTTTTTTTTGCTGAGTCAGGAGAACTGTCCCAAAGTGTCCGTGTCTGGGAGACAGGACAAGGGCAACAACACACACACTCACACACACCAACTTGCTCTTTTACTAAAGCTCCAGTGTAATATAGGCGTGACCTTGGACAGGTGGACACGCTGTTATAAGTGATACCAGAGTCACTTCAATGTATCAAAACCTACATAATATTTTATATATATATATATATATATATACACAGTGGGTACGGAAAGTATTCAGACCCCCTTCAATTTTTCACTCTGTTATATTGCAGCCATTTGCTAAAATCATTTAAGTTCATTTTTTTTCCTCATTAATGTACACACAGCACCCCATATTGACAGAAAAACACAGAATTGTTGACATTTTTGCAGATTTATTAAAAAAGAAAAACTGAAATATCACATGGTCCTAAGTATTCAGACGGTGTTCAGCCTTACATTGTTCAAACCGGAGTCGACACTGATGGAGAGACTCAGGAAGAAGTTACAACTTTTAGAATGAAACTGGACGTTTCTGAATGGTTAGTGGATACATTTATGTAGTTTCAACTCATCGATTAGCATGTGCCGTCATGTTAATCTTCACCCCCTTTGTTGAGTGTTCTCGGGGGCGGGGTTTATGTAAATATTAGGGTTAGTGATGTCACCAACCCAGGAGGAATCTCATTGTAGTCCCTACCAGCCATTTGTTGTAGTCCTTAAACAGAGAATAATTTAAAAGAAAATATCTCCCTTTGCATTGAACTTTGAGCGTCGTAACTTTGCAAATGTTGTTTATGATCAAACAGCAACATTACACACTAACTAAAGTAAAAAAAAAGTGTAATCAACCACCCCTTTAAGCTTTATATGTGATTGTATGTTCCTGATGGTACTGCAGGTCACTAGCAACTCTCTTTAGCAACGGACAGTGTGTGTGTGTGTGTGTGTGTGTGTTTAGCCATCTGCTCCTACAGGATAGATGCAAGTCCAGTGTAGCCAATGCTAAATTCATCACTTTGCCTTTGACACGTGACTTTGCCGTTTACAAAACAATATTTGCTCACACAAGCTTCCACAACAAATATGAATCAGCACAACTGTTTTTTCAACATTGATAATAATCATAAATGTTTCTTGAGCAGCAAATCAGCATATTAGAATGATTTCTGAAGGATCATGTGACACTGAAGACTGGGATAATGATGCTGAAAATTCAGCTCTGATCACTGAAAAAAGTTATTTAAAATGTGTTTTTACAGTATTCTTACTGTTTTTACTATATTTCTGTGCAGTGCAAGAGCACACACGTGTACAGAGATTTAAAGAGTTCCCATGTTCCCGTGACTTTGCCGTTTCTCTTACAAAGCAATTTTTGGTCTCAGAAGCTCTCAGTTAGATTAAGGACAAAGATAGAGTGAGAGGAGAGAAAGAGAAAGCGATAGAGAGACTGCAAAGTAAAAGAGGTGAGTGAATGAGACAGGAGCAGTGAAATAGGGGGTGGGCGCTGTGGCGCAAGGACAAATGTACATGGCAACACTGCAGTCTTCTAGAGAGAATACAAAACAGGCAGAATGCTGAGACGCTCAGGGTCCCGCACGCAACAGTGTAGGAGATACTCTAGTTTGCACTGCGTTTTCAAATAAATGCACGTGTTTGTGCATCATGTTTTACACAGAATGTGTTGAAATGAAACTCTCACTCTCAGAACAGAGGAATCGCTACAGAAAAAAGTGCATTTCAGGTGCTTGTTCGCATGCAGCCGTGAATTTGCATGTGAAGTAACGTTCACACATTCTTGTAATGCACCAACGGCACGTGTGAACCGGTGTTGCACGGTGCTGTCTGTCACAAACACACATACATGCCTTCATACACACACACTGTCCCCCTATGACCTTCAGTATCCCGCAGTGTCCTGTGTTACATCAAATGACCGATCACTCTCTCTCTCCATCTCTCTCAGGTGTCTCTCCTGATGTTATGGGTCGTTCCCATGTGACAGGCAGCTTGATATATTTCCTCCTTTGCTGATGCATGAGTGTGTGCACTTTTACATCTGTTCAGTGTCTATATACATCTCTGGAAATGTATATATCTCATTTATGCATTTAAATTTCAGACTGCGACTCATTCAGTCAGAGCGGTTAATTAAGCAAATAAGCCACTTTAGGACACATTTTACAGTTGATTTTGATTTTATAGGTGTTTTTAGGTATGATGTGAAATGGTAAAGCATGGTAAATCACTATAAAACACATCACTGAGTGGCTTTTTTTAAAACAGCACAACTGCAGTTTGATAAAAGACACTGATGTTCAATAAATAAGTTTTATTATTAAAAATAATAATTTGGATTAAACATTTAAACAAGTATTTTAAAATAATTATAATTGCTGCTGGAAATTCAGCTTTGCCATTGTATTTTGAATTATACTCAAATAGAAATCAGTCATTTTAAATAGTAAAAATATTTCAAAATATAAAAAAAAAAATCTGTATTTTTGATCAAATAAATGCAGCTTTGGTGGTGAACATAAGAGACTTCTGAACGATAGTGTCCAAAAAAACAAAACATGGTAGCACCACAGTACTTTTCGGTACTTTTTTAATAAAGCAAAAAACCCTGTGAAGCCGTGGTTTACACTGAATTTATAACAGCTAAGGGGCGTTGTTAGTCACTGAGCTATAATAAATTCAGTGTAAACCATGGCTTCACAGGGCTTATTGCTTTTATAAAACAGTTACCACATAATACAAATATTAAAGCCAAAAAATATGTATCAATGCTACTTTAATGAAGTAAAATCATTAAAAGCTTTCCTTCCGCTGGAAAAAGCAGTCCCTGACCGTGAACAGCAACAGAAGTTACATTATTACGCCATTAGATGGCGGCAAAGATTGTCTTTATGAGCGAGTCACTCAGTCGCAAAAACTTTTATATTGAAACTTGTTGTGAACCCGGAACAAGACGCAAATGACAAATGCTTTGACTAGCGCTGTCAGTGTCAGCAGGGCACGGGAAAACCCATTAAATGTTAAAAGGACAAGATCACAGCAGACATTCAAACAGATATTTTATTATGAACATAGGACTGACCTGAAGGAAAATGCTAAATCTGAATACAGGTAATAAACTCAGTCATTCGATATCTCTCTCACAATACTCCTCTACATAATACAGTAAGCTTCAATGAACAAAATCAATAAACAAACGTGTTTACTTTGCTAAGAGTGGTTGTTAAGACAGACGCAGCAACATACACACTCAGTGGCGCAGCGATACTTATGTAATGCGGTCAGCTGTACAGTCAAACCAAAAATTATTCAGACATTTTTTATATTTTTACTAGTTTGTGCAGGACACTATAGTTCATTTATGTAAGTGAGGATAGCAAAATAAAGTAAACTGTGACATATTATACACAAAAATTCTTCATACAGTGGACTACTAGTAAAATTGATAAAAAATTTGGAACCAAAAATTATTCACTTTGACCTGACCATGTTTTTCTTAAGTGTTATCTGACATAATTAAGATTAATTTTTAATTTAATTTAAACTCTGAGATCTTGTCATATTTTATTACCATTTTTTTTTAAACTATAGTGAATAAACTGTATTAATGAATGAAATGTTCAAGGTGTCTGAGTAAATTTTGGTTTGACTATGTGCTCGGCTTTGAACGCGGCTCAACCAATCAGAATCAAGGGCCGGAACTATCCGTTTTATAACTTTGTTTTTACAGTCATTTACAGACCAAAAAAAAAAAGTTTTTGAGAGTCTGAGTGGTCAATGAAAGGGTCTTTTAAATAGCAGTGTATTTTTTTTTAAATTGGCACAACAGCAATATGATAAAATATATGATGTTATTAATACGTTTTATTATTAATATTTAGAATTAGATTAAAAATTCTAAATAAATTAAAAATAATTGGATTTAAGTAAAAATATGAATGTTACATATTAAAAAATAATAATAATTAACACATTTTTAATAATAACTAATATTAAATAATATTAAAAAAAATTGCCCAACTTTTATTTTTTGTTTAAATGTTTTGCATTCATTTAGATGTAGTGCATTTATCAGCATTTTACGTCCTTGAATGTGGCTCATCCATCCAAATCCAGGAATTTAGAGTCTGCATTTTGTAATTGAACTCTTTTTATTGTCATATGTGATCATCTTTCATTTTCTGTCAGTCCTCTCTCTTGTCTTCACATTGCATCCATTAAAACATCCTGACGTTTTCAGGTTGCCGCACCTCACTTAGCGGTCAGATGTACCGAACTGAACGCCTGTGGCATCATGTGACATCTACAGGCTTTTAATACTTCGAACTGAACGGGAACGGGCTATTTAAGATGCGTGAGAAGGTTGTACTTTTGTTCGCAGGACGGCTCCGGTCTAGATGTCTTGAGGGAGTGTGTTTGGATAATAATCCCTGCAGGTTCTGATGTACTGTTACACTGTGCTCGTGTTCAGAATGGAGATGTGTGCTGCAGTACATACTGTATTCTGTATGAGATCATATTCAGTGTTAAATGTTTCAAACTGTAGTGTGTGCATATTGTGGCATTTTCATATTTTGGTCATTTTATGGGATAGTTCACCCAAAAATGAATATTCACCTTCATGTAGATCCAAAAGTGTATGACTTACTTTCTTCTGTGGAACATAAAAGAAGATATTTTGAGAGATGCCTCAGTGTTTTTTTGATCCATACAATGTAAGTCAATGTTTTTTGGTTCTCAACATTCTTCAAAACATCATCTTTTGTGTTACACAGAAGAAAGAAAGGTTTTGGAACAACATGATGACAGAATTTTCATTTTAATGCGAACTATCCCTTTAATTTGGCAGTCTGATGAAATAATGAGTCAAGAGATGTTAAAAATCATTAACTCAAGTTTATTCATTACACTGGAAATAGAACAGTAGGATGCTTTGCATTGTGGGATGCAGTACCCTACATAGTGTGATCTGCTGTATGCTGCACATAAACAGTTTCTGTTTTTCCCTTAAAGTTAGGCTTAGAAAAGACATTTATAATAATACAAAAGATTTTTGTTTTAAATAAAAGCTGTTCTTTTGAATTTTCTATTCAGTTTTTACAAAAATATATAGTGACAACTGTTTTCAACAGTGATAATGATAAGAAATGTTTCTTGAGCATCAAATCATCATATTAGAATGATTTCTGAAGGATCATGTGACTCTGAAGACTGGAGCAATGATGCTGAAAATTCAACTTTGATCACGGGAATAAATTACATTTTAACATATATTCACATAGAAAACAGTTATTTTAAATTGTAATAATATTTCAAAATTTTTACTGTATTTTTAATCAAATAAATGCAGACTTGGCGAGCAAAAAATCGTCTTATAGTCCTAAAACAATAGTCTCTTGACACTTAGATTTATTTGTTCATTCATTTGGTGAGTAGTCAACATCCTGCTAACTATCTCCTGTGTTCCACGACAGAATTAACACATCAGAGTGAGTCAACGATGACAGAATTGCCATTTTCAGCTGAACTATCCTTTTAACATCCGTTTGCCTCTTTATGGTGGAAGAGATTAACAGAGCTGGCCAGAGAAAGAAAGAAAGAAAGATTAGGGGGGGAAAGTAGACTGAGTAACGAGTGACTTTCACACATGCTGCGAGCAATTGCGTTTATTTTAATGTCTCGCACTGTACTGTGGTGCACAACGTGTGTGTGTGTGTGTGAAAGTGTGCGCACACGAGTGTTAACGTGACTCTAATGACGTGTTTACCGCAGCACAGCTTCATCACTGTCTCCATGACAACCGCTGTGCTTGCTTCCCCTTCCTGCACCAAAGACAGAAAGATAGTGAGCAGAGCTCCAGTGCAGCAGAGAGGAATACTCACACGCTTACACAAAATACCATGGTCTCTGGGACATGGTAATACCATGTTTTTGGCAGTACAGTATAGCTTTTTTTAATATGGTGTCATGTAATACTTAATTTTTGGACATGATACTATGGTAAAACTATGTTTTTGAACAATACAGTATAGTAATAATGTGCTTTTTTGAATATGGCGTCATGTAATACCACATTTTTGGACATGATACTATGGTAAAACTATGTTTTGGACATCATAGTATGGTAATCCTGTGTTTTTTTTATATGACGCCATGGTAATACCACATTTTTGGACATGATACTATAGTAAAACTATGTTTTGGACGTCATAGTATGGTAATACTGTGTTTTCTGAATGCGACGCCATGGTAATACTACATTTTTGGACATGATACTATAGTAAAACTATGTTTTGGACATCATAGTATGTAATACTGTGTTTTCTGAATGCAACGCCATGGTAATACCACATTTTTGGACATGATACTATAGTAAAACTATGTTTTGGACATCATAGTATGGTAATACTGTGTTTTCTGAATGCGACGCCATGGTAATACCACATTTTTGGACATGATACTATGGTAAAACTATGTTTTGGACATCATAGTATGGTAATACTGTGTTTTCTGAATACGATGCCATGGTAGTGCCACATATTTTGGACATGGTACTATAGTAAAACTATGTTTTTGGACATCATAGTGTGGTAATACTGTTTTCTGAATACGATGCCATAGTAATACCACATTTTTGGACATTACACTATGGTAAAAATATGTTTTTATACATCATAGTATGGTAATACTGTTTTCTGAATACGATGCCATAGTAATACCACATTTTTGGACATTACACTATGGTAAAAATATGTTTTTATACGTCATAGTATGGTAATACTGTTTTCTGAATGCGACGCCATGGTAATACTACATTTTTGGACATGATACTATAGTAAAACTATGTTTTGGACATCATAGTATGGTAATACTGTGTTTTCTGAATGCGACGCCATGGTAATACCACATTTTTGGACATGATACTATGGTAAAACTATGTCTTGGACATCATAGTATGGTATTACTGTTTTTTCTGAATGCGACGCCATGGTAATACCAAATTTTTGGACATGATACTATAGTAAAACTATGTTTTGGACATCATAGTATAGCAATATCATGTTTTTTGAATATGGTGCCATGGTAATTCAAATTTTTTGGACTTATGGTGCCATGCCATTCTTTTGTGGTACTATATAAATACCATGGTGAATATGGTAATATTACAGTACCACGGTAAAACTGTCTCTTTGAACTAAGATTTGCATCATACAGGTAGGAAGTGACATCATAGCATAACTCATTTAGTTGTTAAATTAAACAGGCAACATTGCGTTATATAATAATATTGTTGCATGCTCACGTTTATGTTGGCATACTGTGTACTGTTGCATATATTGAGCCTCATTCATGAAGCACATGCTAAGTATAAATCATTGTTGCATTAATTGTTTGCAATGGATTCATGAACAATTTACACAGAAATTTCTGCTTGTGTTTCATAAATAGTAGGCAGTTTACAGTATTTAGTGTGTAGTATGCAGTAAGCTGGTATTCCATGCATTTCTTGTAAATGTAAATAAATGTTTCAAATGGCGTAAAGCACTAGAGAGTGTGACTTTAACATGCAACTGGTTTGTCGACTGACTGGTTCCACCGTTTAAGCGGGCAATATGGAGTCTCACAGAGACAGATCATCAGAGAGAGAGAGATGCTTGAGAGAGGGGGACCTGGGCAGAGGAAGCTGGTTACTGCAGCAGTCTGTAACTAGGTCAGGTTGAGACTGAAGACAAACAGAAAGAGAGGGGGCTTGTGGGATGAGGCAGGTACTTCATAAAGAGTTGTGTGTTCATGTTCACCTGAAATAAGCACCTGTCCTGTTCAGATCTGTCCTTCGCTGTGCTCTTATTCTCTCTCGATTTCTTTGTTTTTCATATTCCTGATCACATAATTACATATATTTCCCTTTTTAAGGTGTTTTGGAGTGATTATATGTGCTATAAATGTGAAAAAGGCAGAAATGTGCTCATCTTTAATACAGTTTTTAAAATTATGCAGGATTTACTTTTAAACCATTATCACTCAGTAAATTCCTAGTAAATTTCACAAATAATTACAAAGACAAATAAAAAATAGAATTTTGAAGTAAAAATACCAATAGTATTTTCTTGCAATCATATTCCTGATTGCATAATTCCAAATATTTCGCTTTTTAGGCTGGTTTGGGGTGATTATATGTGCTTTAAATATGTAAATGACACAAATGTGCTAGTCTATACCTTTTGAAAACTGCTTTAATACAGTAAAAACGATTTTTTTTTCACTCGGATTTCAATTTTCACTCAGAAATTGCTATTAAACTTCACAAATAATTACAAAGAAGCTGCAATTAACTGTTGAAATGTTGAAGTAGAAAGCCTGGAATAGTATTTTCTTTTAAAATGTACTTCAATAACCTCTTGTTTTATTTACAACTTCAAAGAATATTTTTTTACAGTGTATGACTAAATAGTATTTTGTTCTATATTGTGATGTATATGAGTGAAATGGCTTCTAAAATGAGAATACATGTAGAGCAGGGCTTGATTTTGTCCATTTGGAATTCATTGGATGGTTGCGGTTTGCTATTGGTTGATTTCATTTGAGTGACAGGTTGCCCCGCCCTCTCACCAGTAAATACGTCATCAGAGAAGAATAGAGATGTCGCTGCAAGAGGGAAGGGAATTTACTTGGATTAAAGATTATGAGGCACATGAAGTAAAAAACAGTGATGTGGATGGATTAATCATTTATAATAAATTCTGCAATATAACATAAAAACAATCAATTGAACAATTGTTAATTTTGACTTTAATGAAAGTTTAAAATGCAAAAGTTTAGAAATAGAGAAAATATCTTTAGCATAAGCTTCCACCATGATAGAGAAACGTGTGTGTGTGTTTGTGTTAGAGAGGGAGGTAGATGGTTCAGTACAAATCCTGGGCAGCCTGTGAAACAAAGCAGTCTTGGATGGAGGGATAAATGGAGCGAGCAGATAGAGGGGTGGAGTGGAGGAGAGGCTTTCAACCCTGTGTGTCCTAAATGCCTGGAACATCTCATGCACATGAGTGGCTCTGAGTGTGTGTGTGTGTGTGTGATCTCTATATAAATACGTTTGATCTTTCTTTCTTATCTCAGTGTGCAAAGACTTGTGAATTTGAGAGAGAAATTTTGGCAGGTTAATTGTGAATTAAACACTTCATTTTTATGAGTAAAACTAATAACAACAGGGTCATTTCCTAAAGGGGCATCAGACACCAGCCCTGGATCTCTGAGCGTTTAGTGGGCTTTTAATCTGTGGGTTACAGTCGGATGTAAATTTGTGTGTAAATGAGAATTTAGGTGAGAGATTATATGAGACTAATGTAGATCGGAGTTTTCTCTTTCTCTGTGTGTGTGTACGTCAGGACCTAGTTTAGGTTCTGGCACACTTTTGAGACCAAATACAGAGGAAAGAGTGTCTGGGGACCACAGGAGGGATTCTCATGCTGGAATGATTACATTTATACCATTATCATTATCATCAAAATCATTGTCATCTTTATTTAATTTGTCAAACTAGAAAGCAATGTTTTTAAACTGATATGAATGTGTATTATAAATTAATATTTCTGTTAACTTTATAAATAAATATGATGGATTATATTATACTATATCGTTCCAAACCCGTAAGACCTTCGTTCATCTTCAGAACACAAATGAAGATATTTTTGATGAAATCCGAGAGCTTTCTGATTCCTCCATAGACAGCAATTTAATTACCACTGTCAAGTTCCAGAAAGGTACTAAAGACATTGTTAAAATAGTCCACGACTACAGTGGTTCAGCCTTAATTTTATGAAGCGACGAGAATACTTTTTGTGCGCAGTGGTAATTAAATTGCTGTCTATGGAGGAGTCAGAGAGCTCTCGGATTTCAGGAGTAATTAATGACAGAATTTTCATTTCTGAGAGAACGAACCCTTTAAGTTTTAACCATGTTTTAAAAAAAGTGACATTATCGTGTGCATAATTATTTTAAATTCTCCCCTATATATTCACTCAGTTTTAATATTGTGAACTAACTAATATGATTTTCATCTTTAAAACTTGAATTTACCATGTTTTACCATGTCTTTCTCTGTGAAGTGATGCTTTGGATTATTTTTAATTGAACTGCATTGATCAAAGAATCTGCAGATGACTTCCTTACAGTGCCACTGATCTATATGTGAAGCTATGATACTGTACGTCTCCATTTACAGAAAACGTATTATTTTACCTGAGCTCAGCGTTGGACAAATAGGTCATTAGGGTTCAAGTGATTTCACAGATATATGAAGCTATGTATTGTCATCATGGCTATGAAAACTGATCTTGTGTACATCGCGATCAATGTCTAGGAAATAAAATGAGGTCAAGGACAGATGCCTTAATACACTTCTGAACGACAAACTATTAGTTATGCATAAGTCAATATAGAGAGGCAGCATATAGCTTCGACTTTTCCAAAGGTGATTTATAAATATAATTTCATCATATTTAAGATGTGAGGATTGTATGCATTTATCAGAATGTGTTTTATTTATCTGCCGGTACCATCTTAATAATGTTCATTCATATAAAACATAACTTTATGTGAACAGTTTGGATTCCTATAGTTCTGTGTTGTTAATTTGCTTGCTCATTAATAGTAACTCCAAGTCTAGTCTTTGATACAATGCAGGTTAGTTTTATAAAGCATACATATTAAATAATAATTAACATTTTATTAATAGATACTTTATTTCAGCTTGGTATCTAACAGAGAAAAATGTATGTAACATATTATATCTGTCATTTTATTGTAAATTCTCAAGTGATTTGTCGCAAATCCAGTCTAGTTTTCGAAACAGTTGTTTGTGAAGTCTTATATTAAATAACTAAAATAAAATACGTTGAAATTGAAGTATGACATTACCCTAACTGAAATAACGGAAATAAATAGAATTTAATAAACTAAAAAAATATATATATATTAAAAAAATGACAACAGCAGAGCAAAATTACTAAAAGTACATTTACNGACAACGATGTACTAAAACGGAAAAAAATTTCCTTCGCATTTTTCTCGTACAGATGACAACGTTGTCAAAACGATCCCTGTTCACACAGATCCGTGAAAACTGCTAAAACCGCTGTATTATTCATGCCAGGCCAGTAGGTGGCGATGTCACTTTGTAAAGAAACACTACGCACTTATAGACTGAACATGTAATAAGCATGTGATTGATGTCACCATTTTCACAAATTCTCGTTTTTGTAGTTCACACTGAGGCGATAACGGTACCGTTTTCAAGCCCCCAAAAAGCTGTTGTCGTGTAAATTAACTAATTCAAAATATTAATGCTACACTCTAAAAAATGTTTGGTTAAAAACAACCCAAGTTGGGTTGAAAATGGACAAACCCAGCAATTGGGTTGTTTTAACCCAGTGGTTGGGTTAAATGTTTGCCCAACCTGCTGGGTAGTTTTATTTAACCCAACTACTGATTAAAAATGACTATATGGCTGGCTTAAAATGAATCCAAAATAGGTGAGAAATTAAAAATCAGACACATAATTACTAGAGGCAACAATAATAATCAAAAGGTGTACATTTATTAATAAGCAATTTAATAAATGTTTATTGTTTATTATTCATGAGCATTTATTAATAAGATAATTTATTAAACATATGAATAAATGTTAATTTCCAGCATATTTTGGGTTCATTTTAAGCAAGCAATACAGTAATTTTTATACAACAGTTGAGTTAAATAAAACTACCCAGCACGTTGGGCAAACATTTAACCCAACCACTGGGTTAAAACAACCCAATTGCTTTTTAGAGTGTATAATAGTATATAAATAATGGGTGACACTTTAGTGCCGTAGTTACACGTTACTACATGTACTTACTATAGTAATAACAGTAAATTATGCATAATTACAAGTAACTAACCCTAAACCTCACCCTAACTGTAACTTTATAGTAAGTACATGTAGTTAATTAATAGTACCAAGTACTTATTTGTGTAATTACAATGTAACTACGGCACTGTAAAATAAAGTGTAACCAAATAATGTTGAAATAACACTGGTGTCTGTCTAATGCATAAATGTAAATGTTATATAATAATATATAATGCATAATGTGGGTTCTAGCACAGTGGATATCTCAAAATGAAGTTAAGGTTGTGGGTTTGTGTTCCACGCACTTTGGCGTAATGACTAAAGCTTATAGGACTAGAAACTTCCGGATGCTGGTTTGGGTCATTAGCTGACAGCATTGTGTCCTTGAGCAGGGCACTTAACTTCAGGTTACTCCAGAGGGATTGAGTCTGTAGTAAGTGTACTGCAAGATAAAAGCATCTGCTTACCGGAACAACGCATGTTTGTTAATTCAGTTCAGTCCAAGTTTATTTGTATAGCGCTTTACACATATATACACACACATGTACTGTGCTTGGAATCCAACAGAAAAAAAAAGATTTATGTATATTAAATCTTATATTTTATCAAATTTTACTTTTATGTTACATATTGTTTTTATGTATTATAAATAAATTACATTATCTTTATGTTAAATAGCTATTTATGGATAATGATTGAATGATTGTGCATGATTTATATATTAAGTTTGGGAGCAATTACCACTTGTACTCATAATTATTTACAATATACAATATTTGTCAGTTTTGAATGTTGTTTAAAAGTTGCCATCATTTTTTGTGTCCCATGCTGAACTCTCTCTTTCTCTTTCTTCAGTATGTGGCGTTCGGATCCCTGCTATTCATCCTCATCTCCATTTCCACCTTTTGCATGGAGACGCACGAAGCATTCAACACCATCTACAACAAAACCGAGAACGTTACGGAAGGGAACGTAACGAAAGAGGAGATCGTGTACGAGGTGGTCACGGACAGCTGGCTGACGTACGTGGAGGGAGTGTGCGTGATTTGGTTCACCATCGAGGTGTTCACTCGCGTCGTCTTCTGTCCCGACAAGCTCGAGTTCTTCAAGAGCGCGCTGAACATCATCGACTTCGTGGCCATCTTGCCCTTCTACCTGGAGGTTGGTCTGAGCGGACTCTCCTCCAAAGCGGCAAAAGACGTTTTGGGCTTCCTGCGCGTGGTGCGCTTCGTCCGAATCCTGCGTATCTTCAAGCTGACGCGTCACTTCGTGGGCTTGCGTGTTCTCGGGCACACGCTCCGCGCCAGCACCAACGAGTTCCTCCTGCTCATCATCTTCCTCGCTCTCGGCGTTCTCATCTTCGCCACAATGATCTACTATGCCGAAAGGATAGGAGCCAGTCCGGACGACCCTACGGCGAGCGCGCACACCAACTTCAAGAACATCCCCATTGGTTTCTGGTGGGCCGTGGTGACCATGACCACCTTAGGCTATGGAGATATGTATCCGGAGACGTGGTCGGGCATGCTGGTGGGGGCGCTGTGTGCCCTCGCGGGCGTGCTGACTATTGCTATGCCCGTTCCCGTGATTGTGAACAACTTCGGCATGTATTACTCTCTGGCCATGGCCAAGCAGAAGCTGCCCAAAAAGAAGAACAAACACATCCCGCGAGCCCCGCAACCCGGCTCACCCAATTACTGCAAGCCGGATGCCCTCGCAATGGCTACGGCCTCACCCCAGAGGATCCTGGGTAACGTGTTGGGCGGCGTGCTGGGGTCGAGCGGGCTGGCGGGCGACTGTCCTCTAGCTCAGGAGGAGATCATAGAGATTAACAGAGGTGAGATACAGAACAAATACAAACTGATTTTCTTGTGCGCCACAAAAATCCTTTCATTGGGTGTTTTTAAACAAATTCTTACCATAAGATTTTTTTATAGGTTTTGGTTATCTTCAGAGGTTATGATGCTGTAGAACAAGAAGTTTCAGCAATATGGTCAAATATTTTAATGATAGTACTGAATTGCATTTACTGATCCAACACTAACAAATGGGGTAAAAACAACCCAACCCAAAGTTGGGTTGAAAATGGACAAACCCAGCGGTTGGGTTTAATGTTTGCCCAACGAGCTGGGCAGTTTTATTTAACTCAACTATTGTTTAAAAATGACTATTAAAAAATGACTTAAAATGAACCCAAAATTGATTGGAAATTAAAAATCAGATACAAAATTACTGGAGGCAACAATAATGATCACAAGGTGAACATTTATGAATAAGTAATTAAATAAATGTTTATTGTTGAATTATTATTCATTAAACTTATTAATAATTGTTAATTTATTAAACACGTTAATAAATGTTAATTTCCAACATACTTTGGGTTCATTTTAAGCAATTTTTAAACAATAGTTGAGTTAAATAAATTACCCAGCACATTGGGCAAACATTTAACCCAACCGCTGGGTTAAAACAACCCAATTGCTGGGTTTGTCCATTTTCAACCCAACTTTTTGTTTTTAACCCAGCATTTTTTAGAGTGAAGTCCAACATAAACATTACGTATATATAAGCTTGGAATTCAACAGAAAATAAAATAATATTATTATTGCATTGTTAAAATGTTGTTTAAACGGTACAATGCATCATAATGTTTTTGCACTGTACACTCTAAAAAATGCTGGGTTAAAAACAACCCAAGTTGGGTTGAAAATGGACAAACCCAGCAATTAGGTTGTTTTAACCCAGCAGTTGGGTTAAATGTTTGCCCAATGTGCTGGGTAGTTTTATTAAACTCAACTATTGTTAAAAAATGACTATATGGCTGGCTTAAAATGAACCCAAAATATGTTGGAAATTAAAAATCAGACACATAATTACTAGAGGCAACAATAATAATCAAAAGGTGAACATTTATTAATAAGCAATTTAATAAATGTTTATTGTTTAATTATTATTAATTAAACTTATTAATAAATGTTAATTTATTAAACAATTTAATAAATGTTAATTTCCAACATAATTTGGGTTCATTAATTTTAAAAAAGTAATTTATTAACACAGTAATTTTTAAACAATAGTTTAGTTTAATAAAACTACCCAGCAGGTTGGGCAAACATTTAACCCAACCACTGGGTTAAAACAACCCAATTGCTGGGTTTGTCCATTTTCAACCCAACTTGGGTTGTTTTTAACCCAGCATTTTTTAGAGTGTACAACAGCGTGTGTGTGTGTGTGTCTGTGTGTGTGCGCGTTTTTGTGACATATCAGGACACAAATGTGTATAATGACATGGGTATGACATAGGTATTACAAAAAGAGGTGACTTATGAGGACATTACCCCATGTCCCCACTTTTCAAAAGGCTTATAAATCATACAGAATGAGTTTTTGTGAGAAAGTAAAAGTGTGCACAGTTTCCTGTGATGGGTAGTTTTAGGTGTAGGGGTAGTGTAGGGGGATAGAAAATACAGTTTGTGCAGTATAAAAACCATTACGCCTATGGAATGTCCCCACAATTCACAAAAATGAACGTGTGTGTGTTTCTCAAGATGCACTGCTCTTCCTGCTGATGTCATGTCTATTATCAATTATTCATTGTTTTTTTAAACCTGCAAGTCTCTAATAGTTCTATAGGGTCACTATTAGTTCTATAAGGTACAGGAAAGAAAAAGGGCAATGCATAACCTTGCCTAATATTTTATTTCTTCTTAACTAGTCTATCTATAACAGCTAGTCAACAACTATCTATAACAACTAGTCCATCTATAACAAAGTATCATGAAAGTGCTCTTTGCGATTCATGTGTTATACTTTAAGTCTTCTGAGTATAAAATATGAAATATATATATATATATGTAAATATAAATATAAAAAAATTTGAATATGCTTTGTGTGAGGAACAGATCAGAAAGTNCAGAAAGTAAATTTTTCACTGCTACAGAGTTAGGATGTAAAGATTTTTTTCAATGTCCGACTTATGTGAACAAATCAGTGTTTGATACAGATCATTTCAGTGAATCGATTGAATTAGTTCTCAGAACTGGTGTGAATGATTCGTTCACAAATCAACCTGATTCACTTCTCAAATTCAACTCACTGACTCAAGAAAATAAAGTCATGCAGGTTTAGGACAACATGAGTGCAACAGTTAGTAAATAATGCCACAGTTTTTATTTTTAGGTGATCTTTAACTTTAAAGAATATTAGTATTTTCTATGTAATTCTTCTGTCACATTTCACCAGATTACAGCTGCTTCCTGTTGAATAGTCTGTCTTCCTCCTCTCTTGTCTCACTCTCTCTGTTCATTCACGTCTCTCTTCAGACTCGAAGCAGAACGGTGACGCAGCCAGTGCCGCTCTAGCAAACGAGGACTGTCCAACAATCGATCAGGTTCTTAGTCCGGACGAGCGCAGCCCGATGGGCCGAACACAAGAGCGCTACCAGCAGGACAGAGCCTGCTTCCTCCTCAACACGCGAGAGTTTCGACCCACTGATGGAAATGTGCGGAAAGGTACGTTTAAAAGCCTCGGCAAGCGAGTTACACACACATATTCACACAGTCATGCAGCGAAGGGAAAATCAGTCTCGGCCCAATCCCAGCCTCTGTGCTAGATGTGATAGATCTTAAAGATCCCTTTCTAACATAGTTTGCACACACAAGCGTCCCAATACAACCCCCCAAAAACCTGCCCATTTCACACACTCGTGTCCATCTCTCTAAAAATACAGATTACATAACCACTAAACATCTCTGGGTGTTTTCACACTTGGGTGGTTTCAGGAGGCTGAGAGCATTTACAACAAGTTTGGCTACATGTCGAGTCAAGTCAGTTTTAATGTTATAGTGCTATTCACAATACACATTATTTCATAGCATACTGTATGTATGCAGATAATGTTGGATATGTTTATATATCCAACTATATATATATAGAGCTGTACGATAATATAGTTGACATTTTGCGATGATATAATCAATCAACTAGTTGAGAATTGCAATTTAGTTTATGCATATGAACACACCAAATAAACTCAGACCCATGAGCAGTGATTGAGCGCTTATATTGTGCATTTTGAACAAAAAGCATGCCAGGTTCACTTTATATTCTCATTTTCGTAGTCAAATACTTAAGCTGTTTTGTATGGAGCATACATTTTTTTTATACATTTACATGCAGCAATTAACAAATCATAATCTAATTCATATTCACAAAAATGCGATTTGCAAATGTCCAAACGAATTTGTATTCACAAACAACAAATGCAAAATGCAATTCTTAAATGCACAAGCATGTTTGCACATTTGTTTTTTGAATCTACATTTGCGAATCATCAAGTTTGTGTGAATCACTATGGATTTTTGCTCTGCAAAAAATGATTTTATTTCTCAGTATCTTTGTCTTGTTTTCCAGTATAAATATCTAAGCTTAAATGACTTAAGATGTTAAGTCTTGTTTTCTGAAAAATGTATAAAAATGAAGTGAGTTTGTGCTTAGAAGAAAAAATATGTCAGTGGTGTAAAAATAGAATAAAAAATACACTTCATTCTAAGGGAAAAAAGTATGAAAGCTTATTTTCGCCATGAAATACAAAATCAAAAAGGTAATTGCAACACTTTTTTTTCAGAATTGCGAGATATAAAGTCAGAATTACGTGATATAAAGTCAGAATTGTGAGATGAAGTCAGAATTCCAAGTTATAAAGTCAGAATTACATGATAAAAACTTGCAATTGTGAGAAAATAGTCAAAATTGTGACATAAAACCTTTTTTGTTTTTCCTTTTTTTTTTTTTTGTGGCAGAAACAAGCTTCCATAAAAAAATATGATATCTTACCCCATTGACAAAGTTTTGTTTGTTTTTTTAAGCATAATTATAATAAGAGTTATGAAATGCTGTTTGCAAATATATATAAACATTTTTGTGAATGTGAATAAGCTTACGCATTTTGTAAATGCATTAATTCTGAGACTATATTAGCTCCATAGTTTAAGGTATGGGAGGACATGAGCAGGCCATGCTATATTTTAATGCAAATTTTAATAAAGTATTTTGAACCTTACACAGAAACTTGTAGCTCTTCTTTCACTTTTATTCAAAAAATAATTAGGCTCAAGGGTTTAAACTGACCGATTTGTGGTGCATCAAAGTGAGGAAATCATCACAGAAATGTGTTATTATTCTACAGTAATTTTCAATAAATAAATTAGATTTAAATGTGAAGTGTGTAATTTCGGAGTAAACAGCGGCACAAAATGAAATTGCAAAAATATTGTCCAGGAAACATATAATTCCACCATTAACTTACACCATTGGTTGAGCCAATGCTAGTCAATGAACTCTAAAATGGGTCAAAATGAGATCCGAACCCTCATTTAAGATCAGGAACAGTGTGAATACAAAGTGAACTGGAGTGTTTTTTGATCCACATCAAGGGATCCGAATTTGGTTACTTTAGGATTCAAGTGTGAAAACATTCTTAAAAACACACTGATATCTGTAAAATCTCTCTTTTGACTTTTTTCCTCTTCTCTTTTTTTCTTTCATTTCTTTATTTCTGTTTGGTGGCTCTTTGCATGCTATTTGTCTTTAATAATGCACAATTTCTCCTCCGTTTCTTTCCTCACATTCACCATCCTCTTTTTACCATCTCTATTCTTCCATTCTCTCAATTTCTTTTACGCACTGCGTTTTCCTTGATCCTATTTGTCTTCATTTTCAGTGACAAACCTTCTATTACACACAACATCCCACAAAACTTTGTGACCCTGTTCTGTCACGTCCAACAACCACATAAATCTCCTCTCCATCCACCAAAAACGCACAACAAATGACAGAAACAATGTCCGATCCAAGCACGCACAATTCTCCGAACCCAATATATCCCTGGTTATCCTTCCCTCAACACAACCCGACTCCATTTGGCACAGTTAGAGTCAGGATATCAGCCGGCGGCCCCTGATCCTCCCCTCACAGACGAATGGTATGGAAGGATATTAATGCGAACTCCGCCTTGACATGGATCAAACCATAGTTATCAGAGGTAAAGACCAACCACAGAAATAGACACATACATGCGCTTAAAGTCTGAATAAGTTATTTAGGATATTTAACACAATTACACACACATTTACACCTGCATGGGTGTGTCGATGTTGATTGGTGTAATTTTTCGTGTTGATGTTGTGTTGTTGTCCTAACAAACTGTCATTAGTTTCATCTGTTAAAGGTAATGAATCTAATGTTGTACAATGTTACTGAATATGAGTTTAAGGTTGGGTTTCACACGCTCTCAGACAGATACATTTGCAGATTGGCCACCTCTTAAACTGCTGACCGTCCTTCTCTGGACAGTCAATGACAAAAATGTCTGTGCACTGGAGAAAATTTATCAACCACTTTTATACTGGGCATGTAGAAACTCAGCACAAATACAGTGAGATGCCACAAATCTCACTGTAAAAGTACATTTTTCTGACACTATGTGCAGAGGACAGTAGACTAGCAATCAAATGCGTTTAATGGAATATTCCAGGCTATTATTTTTAAAGAAATTAATACTTCTATTCAGCAAGGACTAATTAAATTGGTCAATAGTGACAGTAAAGACATTAAATGCTGCTTTTTCATCAATTTCTATTCATCTATTTATCCTGAAAAAAATTGGATGACAGTTTCCACAAAAAATATCAAGCAGCAAAAAACATTTTCGACATTGGTAATAATAATAAAATGTTTCTTGAGCAGCAAATCAGCATATTAGAATGATTTCTGAAGGATCATGTGACACTGAAGACTGGAGTAATGATGCTGAAAATTCAGCTTTGATCACAGGAATAAATTACATTTTAAAATATATTCAAATAGAACATAGTTATTCTAAATTGTAATAATATTTCACAATATTACTGTTTCCTGTTTCAAATAAATGCAGCCTTGGTGAGGCCAAACTTTTGAATGGTAAATAAATAAATCAACATTAAATTTGGATTTAAGTTAATAGTGAGACTGTTTAACATCTTTATAATCCGATTGAACAATCAGAATCGAGTATTACAGGACGATGTGTAGTAGGTAATTTGATCACATTAGCCTCAAGCCAACACATGTCATTTTTAAGTGTTAAGCATTTTATAAGATTTAATAGTTGTACTTTGTTTATTCGCTTAGCTGTTCAGGTTCTGCTAGTGTATGACTGTAAAAGAATCAAAATTATTAGGTTGAAAATAAGCTGGAATATTACTTTAAAATGTTGCATATGCATACTGTCTCGTTCTTTACGATGTTACAAAAGCAAAGAGCAGAAACCCAATCTTTACTCGGATGTATTCAGGTCTGTTACACTAACCTCATACTCTTTAATGAGAAAAACATGCAAATGGGACAAAGTTGGACACTGTAGAGTTGTGTAACAAAGATTGTTTTCAATGTCATATGAGATCCACTGCAATTACAAATGGAACTGCACCTGCTGCAGTGTGTGTGTGTGTGTGTGTGTGTGTTCAGTGGGATCTCACACGCTCTGTATTGTCTTTTTCTTCAGGTTGTGTCATATCCCGCGTTTGTATGTTGGCTTCTTCATATATTCTCTCACTGTTCTACTGTCTCCCTCGTCCTCCTCCTCCTTGCTGTGTGTGCGTGTGTGTGCGTGCGTTGTGTTTGTTGTGATGTGACGTCGCTTATTGTGTTTTCAATGTGTTTCCCTCACTCTTCCGGTGACCTTTAACCCTGGCGTGATGAAGGACACGTGCACGTGTGCACCAAGGCAACACTTAAAAATGCACATACATAGAAAAACTAACTCGAAGGTTGTTTAGGTGTTCGCTGTGCTGAGTCGAAGCACCTCGGGGTTAAAGGTCAGGGGTCGATAGAGGTCAAGGTGAATTCAAATGAGCATAAGTTCTCGGTTCTGTGCCATGCTGCAAACACTATGCGGGCAGCATTCACTCAAAAACACGTTTGGGCCTAAATTTAAGATTTATTTATATATTTGAATATGCATATTTTCCATCCATTTGGATTACACAGTGAGTTTATATGCAACTCAAATACATACATTTAAAATTTAGGCCTAAATATTTTTTGAGTGGCGATCGCAATACTTTTGAAGCTTTCAGAAAGCGTCAATGAGGGGAAAAAGCAAAGAAAGAGTGTTTATGTGTGGCACAGAATTCTATGAATCTGCTCATACGACCTCAACCTGCTTCAGTTCCTAGTGTAGCCGGAATCTCCTACTCTTGTATTTGAGGTTTGTGTGTATGTGTATGTGTGTGTGTGCTGTGTAACTGACATCTGACTGACTGGTTGACAGACAGACACTGGGATATTTGGACAGACTCACAGACAGACTGACATAGAGCAGGTAAGAACGAACCGTGGTAAAACCCAAGCCCGCGTTTTCCCGGCACTTCTCCTGGGCTTAAGCAACGCATTGTCTCCTGGGACGCCAGTAACTCTATCACTTTAACATCCAGAGCACCTATAGACACAGAAATAATGTTATGTAAAGCTTTAAAGGCTGGTTCTTGTGAACATCCAGTGTCTGTTGAGGATATGTATGTGTATGTGTGAGTTCTGTTATATGGCTAAAGCACCTTAGTTGAACTACCAGGCTCTGTTCCAAAACATAGTGAGCAAAAATCTACATATATAGTACAGAGCATATGAAGCAACTACAATAGTTTCATTAATTACATATATTTTTAATCTGACATTAGAAATTAAAATGAAACATCTCTAATATTCTGATTGTGAGGGGGTAATATTTTTATTTAAAAAAAATGTTTTTCATTTTAATATTTCAAATTAGTTTTTAGTTTTTTTAGTTTTTCATGTAATATTTATTCATTTATTTTATATTAATTATAATAAATCAAGCAAAATTTAACTTGTCAGTCAGCGACAAACCTTATATAACTGTAAATGTCTAGATTGGCCATATGTGGGTAAAAAATAGTTTTTATATATTTTTTCAACCCTTGTAATGTTTTAAACACTTTTTTTACTCTACATTTGTGCAGTAAAATTAACTTTAAAGAAGATCTACATTTCTCTTTTTCATTCGTAGAGATAACATGGAAAATGTGCCATGCTTTTAATAGATGATTTCTGTCACCTGGTGGAAAACAAACACTTTTAACATGAAAATGACATGAAATTACGACTATAACCAGCAGATGGCTGCAGAGGACCACTCATTAGCTCATTTTCCAATTCCACTTCCTTTATAGTTTTTTTTTCACATGTTTTGCTATTGGATTTATTATAAAATGAATACGGTCACAAATTAATGTACAGATTATTGAGTTAATCGTACACTTTTAGGGGGGCTGGGTGAATATTTAGGGCCCTCCTAAAATGGTCCTAGTGATGCCCCTGCTCTTTTGCGATAAGTTCATTTTAATATGAAGACCATCTTATTGCATTATATGTAATGTAATATTGATTTTAATAAATCAAGCAAAATTGCAATTGAATTTGACAGTCAGTGATGTTTTCAGATTTAAGTTTTAGTTTTTTTTTTGTGGTTATTTTTATTAATTTTGTTTTGTCATTTTGCTTTGATTTATTTATTTTTTTTCAGTTTTAGTAATTTTGTTACTTCAACTTTATATTAGTTTCTCATCTAATATTTATATTTTATTTCAGGTTTATTTCAATTAACAAAATGATTTTTTAATAGTTTTAGTTTTAGACAATAATAACAGCACTGGTTTGAAAATGTATTTAAAAAAAAACACCAATGTTTAATATTTGGGGTTATGGGTTTGTTCAAATCACCAATACTAGGTATAAAATAATTAAGTAAGCATAGAAATAATTGATAAGCAAATAACACAAAATAACCCTGTTGTCTTGATAAGATACCTTGTTTTGGCCAAAACATAAGGCGGAATCATATGCGACGTTCATGAAAAACACAACCCCTGATTTTGAACATTGTGATTTTCCTCCAAGAAGGCATGGAAATGGTTTTGTCTATTTATAATGCACTATTTCACCCATTATTTGAGTACTATTCATGCAACTGCTGACGTCAGTCTCCACTGGAATCAACTGCAAGCATCCGTCGAGTCTCCCGGGTGCTTCGGCACTATTTGTGTGGTGTGTGAGTAACCATTAACAAAGTTAGTGACCATGGAGAGCATTTCAGATCAGTCACTTATGGGGTTCCATTTCAGCTAGGATGCTGCCTTAGAAGCTAACTGACTATGTAGACAGCAAGGCCGCACACTAGGGTTTGGAACAGAGCCATAGAGCCTCGCTGAACGGACATTAGACTGTTAATTGGGCACGATACAGTGAGTGTAAACTGTGTGTGATGCTCACTGTGCCAATGGGAGTAGATTTAAGATCTAAATATACTTCTGCCATCTGTGGAACCTATACACACACACACATATTGCTTTGGGTGTTAAAGAGATCTCTTCCTGTGCAATATAATCCCTAAATGCTATTCACTTTTCTTAGAGGAGTGTGTGTGTGTGTGCGAGTGTGTGTGTGTGTGTGTGTGTGTGTGTGCGCGCGCACCTGCCCTGCTCTAATGCTGTTTGCATGAGGCTATTTGCTCAGAGTCAAAGTCAGTATCAGACTTCTGAAGTGTCTGTGAAGGATCTCTGTAAGCCATTGTGAGTTCTCTTTCTCTCTCTCTGTCTCTCTATCTTCTGTTGTCTTCCTCCATGTCCTGTTGTTTGTCTCATATGTTTATGGTCTTGTGTGTGTTGTTCAAACTGGTAAATTTTTGTGTGTTCAACCAGTCATCAAGTTCATCAGTGGCCTGTTTTCTGGCCCACACTCACAAACAGACATCAGTGTTTCATTGTAGCAACTACACTAGTTTCAAAAATTATGTTTGTATTTTTATTCAAGACTAAAAACGAATTTGATTTTAAGGGGGTCATATCATTATGAATAAAATGTTTTTTTTATATCAAAACAGTTCATTAAAATAATCAGTCTTATTGCTTTTTATTTATTGTTTAATGTTTTTATCATTTATTTTTAATATTTTAATATTGATTGTAATATTGATTTTTATATTGATTTTAATCAATCAAGCAAAGTTGTGATTGATCTTGACAATCAGCGATCACCATGCATGATCACCATCTTTTTTCTTGCTGCAAAAAAGCGTTTATACATATATTATAATCAATCAAACATTCCTAAATATTTGAGATAAAAGTAAATTTTAATATTTATATTTTTAATATTCATAATTAATATTTTTGTATTTTTAAAAACCTTTTTAAAGTCTTATTGCT
>RJVU01075378.1:1099962-1117751 GCA_003731715.1 Anabarilius grahami
ATATATATATATTTTATGTTATATTATATTATTATATTTTTAAAGTAAGTTTATTTTTAAAGTAAGTTTGAGAAGTTTGTTCTCAATAAGACCAGATGTATTTTTTAATAAAGTAAATGAGGTCCATTTTAATTTAATGTTGTCTTCAAATATTTATAAGGTACTTAGTTTTGACATTTTTAATATATTTTGACTGCGCTGTCACACAAACTCCCCGTTGTTTTAGTGGCGCTACACTCTCACACAGCCTCCTACTTCCATTGAGTATCCATCAATCCCATTAAATATATTCACTCTTCCTGTCTTATTCCACCCTCACTAATGCGCTCTGTCTCCTGAGGAATCCTTTTAAAAGCTCTTAGACAAACATAATAAAAAGGGTGTGTGGCTGTCTGAACCGCGCTGTTGACCAGGCAGAGGGGTAAAAGAATCCAGTTGTTTTTGTTGCTCTGTTGTCCAAACCAGCAGATAAAGTACAGGTTGTCATACTGAGGTACACCTGGAGTATGTGATCATGTTATGATCGTGCCGTACTGTATTATGAGCACAGGCTGTTCTGAATGTGTAAGACGTTGTTTTTGCGATGGTTCCCTCTTGGTCCGTCTGCGTTCGCCGTGGGGCCGCCTGGTGCAAACATTGAATCATTTATTTTTTTTAAAAACAACGTAATTTGTTGCATTGAACAGTTTGTAATTTTACATAAGAAAGATGCAACATTTTACAGAGGAATGTCTTTACAAACTATTAATTCATTGCATACCGTTGACTTTGTAGTTTTTGTGTGCGTATGTGTTGTGTATACAACACTTTATATGGTACACAACCATATATGATTGTGTTTGATTGTGATTTTGTGCACATTTATGTGGCAAAGAAATAGAGAAGCCGTGTGTGTGTAGAATATACAGTTTGTACAGTATAAAAATCATTGTCTATGGAAAGTCCCCATAAAACGTGTGTGCGCGTGTGTGTGTGTGTGAATTTTATATCAGACCTGACTCAGCAAATGTCTGTCTGAACGCATGTGTGTGTGTGTGTGTGTGTGTGTGTGTGTGTGTGTGTGTGTGTGTTCAAGCTGTTGTCCTACTTTCAGAAGAAAGTTTTCTTTCTTTTTTTTCCCTTATCGTCCTTGTTTTCCTTCCAGAGTATTTTTGTGTGATCAACGTGCGGCAAACTTTTCCCACATTCACCTCTTCCTCTCTCAAACATACACATATAGGGAGAAAAAGGGAGAGAGACAGATAAATCTGATATGTGGGAGGAAGGTCGCTGCTAGTCACTTCACTTAAATGTTTGGTCACATAAGCCTGACTATAAGCTCAATGATTTTCTTTTTTATTACTATGTGAAAACACTAAACACTTTTGATTTACTTGTCATGAATGTAATTTATATCGAAATTACCGTAATTCTGAGCTTCATGTATAGATATATTACTGTTTTTGCATATTTTATTTTAGCTGACAACTTTTGGGTAGGTGTTATATAAATAAAACCTACTATAAGTTGCAAGAGAATATAGAGGTGAATCAATGTCATGTTTACATGTTTTCCTGTCATCGGTAATGCCATAAATGTAGGCATTTAATGTTTCTGAAGATGTAAACTGCAGCTGTTGCCTTATTGTGATTACGGTAATTTCTGACTATGTGAATACAGCAGAAATGTTATGAAATTTTTTTTGTCATGATTATATTATGCAAATGCAGGCTTTATGACCGTACAGTCAAGTGAAGTATAGTAGGATGTTCTGGGGGTTGTCAAAGAAACCAGCCAGCGGTCCACAAGAGCATATCTATTCACTAACTCAACTGCAGTGTATTAATCAGCTTCTGAGGGTGATATTTGATAGTAGAACAGAAACGCTTGGGTGAGAATTACTTCACCTCATAATTACTTCAACATTTCGTCTGTTCCAAAACCTAGTGTGCTGCCTACCTAAACATACCTACTTTATATATAAGGATTTTTAGATCTTGAGCTTTGGAAAGGCACTATATAAATGAATGAGAAGTTTATTTATTTATTCCCAAAATTGCATAAATACAAAATAAATAAAATATATTAATTAAATAAATGTGTCTATTATATTTATGACCTTAAGCCTATATACATTAAAAAATATATATATATTTGTTTGCTTGTTTAATACCAAAATGTATCAATATATTTTTGACCTACAGCTTTGGAAAGGCACTATATAAATTAAATATTCATTCATACATTCATTCATTGCCAAAATTTATCAATATATTTTTGACCTAAGCTTTGAAAACTTTTAGACTTTGAGCTTTGGAGAGGCACTATATAAAAAAAATATTTTTGTTTGTTTGTTTGTTTAATACCAAAATATATCAATATATTTCTGACATTCAGCTTTGGAAATTGATGAATACTTTTTATTTATTTATTTATTTATCTATTTCCAAAAATGCATAAATACAAAATAAATAAAATATATTAATTCAATGTTTTTATTACCAAAATTTGTTAATATATTTTTGAAATTTGAGCCTTGAGAAGGAACCATATAGAACAATTTATTTATTTACTTGTTTGTTTTAGTTTTTTAAGTTTTTTTTAATACCAAAATATATCAATATATTTTTGACCTAGAGTTTTGGAAAGGCACTATATAAATTAAATAAATAAATATTTATTTATTTGATATATACAATGCATCAATACAAAATAAATAAAATATATGAATTAAATATTTATTTATTTATTTAAATGTGTCCATATATTTTTGACCTTGAGCCTTGGAAAGACACTATATAGAATACATTTATTTGTTTGTTTAATACCAAAATGTGTCCATATATTTTGGAAAGACACAATTATTTATTTATTTGATACACAAATGCATCAATATAAAATTAATTAAATAAATTCTTACCCAATATTTGTCTGTGCTTTGTTATATTTATGCTTATTAGAGTGTCATATCATAAGTTTAGCAGTTCACTAGGTTTTGGAACAAAGGAATACAAATATTTCAATACCCAACAACAACACTTTATACTGTTGTTCGTGTTTATAAATCTGTTGAAATGTCTCACAAAGGCTGCCATGGTTTCCTCAACAATCTCCAACAGTCTGGCTGAGAAAGCCACCTCATCTTCTGTCTGATTTGTTGTCTAGTCTTACTCTACACTGCTCTGCTTAACTACCACTGGTTAACTGAAACACTTCATCGCAGATCCCAGCTTTACGACTCCAACATCCAAAATATGAACTTAGTGGCAAACAATCCAGCAAGTGTTTTCTTCAACCAGTGGAAATGTGTGGACGTTTATGTGTGGTTCTAGAAAAACTGTGTTTTTTATGTTGTGGAATTTTTAGAAAACCAATGTATGATAAATTTCATAACTCTCATTTTCCTGTTTTGTCCTGTCTTGTCCTGTGTGTGTCTGTCCTTCTGTCTTTTACATGTCTCTTCACCTTTAATTCCACATTTGTTCCACTTTATATCTACGTTTAAATTTTACACCGATGTTTCTTTTTGTTTTGTTCCTTTCCCAATAATTCATTTTCTGTCGGCAACATTCTCACTCAAACCGATATATTACCTGAACATGTAACGCCCAATACCAATCCACCCCATCGTCCATGCTGTTTAATCTAAAAACACGCATTTAACGTGTCACTAACACGAATCCAAATGTGTCAGCCACGGGTTACGAGAAATCTCGCAGCCTGAACAACATATCAGGAATGGCGGGGTCGTCCCTGCGTTTGACCCCCATCACCAGCACGCCCTATGACCCTTACGAGGCCCCGGGACCCCTCCGTCGCTGCCGCTCACCCATTCCCTCCATTTTGTAGCAGAAAAAGCGGAAAGAGTGACAGAACGACTCAGGAAAGGAGGAAAGAAAGGCAGGACAGCCTCATACTCGCATTCATAGCAATAACAATGACTGATCGTGTGAGCGGAGTAGATACACGTCACTAATGATCACGGGTCATGTTAGTGTTTGAACAGGTTAAGCAGGTCAATAACTGTGCGTATGTTTATGGACGAGAGTAAATGCTTTGTTTTTCCCCATGCTTTCTGGGTCAGACCTGTTCACGGTACGATTTTGATGCTAAAGGAAGATAAATTAATGCATTTTCATTTCAAATGCACTCACGAACCTTGTTTTGTGTTCAAAAAGCTTCCATTTCCCTCGAACTCTGAATTAAGATGAATATTACTGTGAATAAACGTAATTATAGACTGTAGAAAACTCAACAGAATTTTTAATGCAAGAATAATGTACATATGCAATCATTACTCTGAATAGAAACGTTCATAGGGGTTAAAAATTAAATGTATCACGCTATGTTTATTTGTATGTTTGTTTGTATTTGTCGTTGGACTGTTATTGGCTGACAAATAATTTAGTTTAATTGCAAACCTATTGAATCAAAACTGAATGGCTGAAAGATAAATCTGACAAATTGATTATTTGAGCATTCATTGCCATTTAATCACTTTATTTTATTTTGCACGTAGTTATGGCTCATGTTTGTTTATTTGTTTGCATACTTTGTTTTGCTCGTGTTGTCAAGTTTCGCCCACCTCTAAGCAAAGATTTCCAGTCCAAAAACTGTATACGAGGAGCAAAAAAAGTGGGGAAAGTACATTTAATTAAATTATTTTCCTTTGTTTGCCATTATGCACGTGTTTGCGATGTGTAAGTATAAGATTTTAAGATGATGCTCCGGAAAAAGGAATATTGTGCAAACTCACCCATATATGCAAATCATGTGCAATATTCCACCCTAATTCATAATGCTGCAAACATGCACATGTGGTGTTAAAAATGTATGTGCACGCGTATGATTAATCTTAATGAAAAGGTGAAAAGAATGAAGAATGGAAGATGACGAAGAGGATGTGATGATTTTAAGATCATTTTTCTTGTTCGTCTTGTCAATGTTAGTGTCCTGCTGTTGTTTTTTTATTATATTTTGAATGTTTTTCAAAGACAAATTGTTTTTGTTTTCAAAAACATTACACAACAGTTTCATTTGTATATGATATATACGTTATGTGTTACTGTGTTTCTTTTTGGATTAATAGAATTAGACAAAAATATAAATGTATTCAGGTCGATGTGACCAAGTGCTTCCAGAATCATAAACAAAAGAGATGATACTAAGCAAGTAAATAAGCCATTTCTGAGAAAATACTTCCCTGAAATAGCAAAAAGAAAAATAACATGTTGCAATAATTGCAAAGTTGTAGTTTATAGGAAACTGTATGTTATCTAGTTTTTAATCATTAAGTGTGATTTTGTTTCCCAATGGAGAACAACCCACTGCTGAGACAGTAAATATATCAGTAAGGAGCCATTTTGTTTTAAACATGGTTCCTCTATCATGCAAACCTGGATCCCAAAATGTACCCGGCGTCATGCAAGATTCAGTCGCCCTGCAGAATCCCATCTTCCCCAAATAAATTCCGTTTTCCAATTTGCAATTGCTACAGTTACTATAATAACCAAAGTTTGGCGGGTTAGAATGAGATGTAGATGAGAGCGAAAGGCATCTTTTTTGTTCACCGATTCAAAATTATATAAAAAAGAATAATAAAAATCAATAAAAAGTCCATCAAAATAAATGTATTCAGCAAGGATACATTAAATTGATCAAAAGTGACAGTACAGACGTTTATAATGTTACAAAAGATTCCTATTTCAAATAAATGCTGTTCTTTTGAACTTTATATTTATCAAAGAATCCTGAGAATACTGTTTTCAACATTGATAATAATCAGAAATGTTTCTTGAGCAGCAAATCAGCATATTAGAATGATTTCTGAAGGATCATGTGACACTGAAGACTGGAGCAATGATGCTGGAAATTCAGCTTTGATCACAGGAATAAATTACATTTTAAAATATATATTTAAATAGAAAACTGTTATTTTAAATTATAATAAGATTCCACAATATTACTGTATTTTACTGTATTTTTCACCAAATACTTTCAAAAACATAAAAAAAATCAGTAATATTTTATTGTATAGTAGATGCATTTTGTGCTATATTCTAAAATGAAAATGTTAACATGTTTTCTATTCAGAACCGATAATGATGTCAAAAAATGAGGCACCCAAACAATATAAGATTTTATAATACTTTATTTTACTTTATAATTTTATTATACTGTACTCTCATTACCAGATCTGCGGGGGGATTGAATCTCGCACGACAGCGGCAGCAATCCTTGTTAAAATGTCTGTATTTTAACATGTTTTTAAATGTCGCGGGATGCCAGGCCTTCTCATACACTGTGAAACCAGAGACTTTCTGCCACTAAAACTGATTAGTCTCCATTAGTTATGGATCTCTAGTGATTAGTTAGTTGAGAATATTCATTCTCTAGTTAAAAAATAATCTCTTTCCTCCATTTGTGTGTAAATGTTGAAGTTAATGTTGTGCTGTTCTTGTAGTATGCAGATGTTTAAAATGTTAAAAAAAGGAGCTTTTTTTTTTTTTGACTTGTGTATTCCATGTAGTTGTGCCCTATTACAACACTGTCAGGTCACTGAAACACATCGAACATGTTTATATTAAAAAAGCAAGACCCCTCTATGAGGATAATTTAGGCTACAGTGTTGTTGTAGAGACTCATACACTGCTAGCTAGATTTAACTAGCTTCACCTGTTAATGCAAAGCTTCTAGGCCGACATCGTAAACTTGATCTGTACAAATCTGTATCTACACGAGTGAATGCCCATTAAACTCATCTCTGCCTTTCTCTTTATGTATGCTGGTTGTTCTTTAAAGATTGTGCGTGTTATGTCGACATTTATGTAAATGAGCATTTGTTTATGGTGTATTTGTGTGTGCCTTTTCAATTTCTGTTTGCATATTAACAAGAAAAACCTTTTCTTTCCATAAATGAAATGCACTCATTCACTCAGATAACGTTCGAAAACTGTATATGTGTAAAGTCAACACTTGTTTTGACAGATTTAATGCTTCTTACCTGAACTAAAACCTGCTAACAAGAAAAGGTAACACTTTATTTCGATAGTCCACTTTAGACATTCTACTAAGTAACTTTGCAACTCTCAACTAACAGTTATTAGAGTATTAGTAGACTTAATATCTGCTAACACTTTATTTCGATGGTCCTCCAACAGACATATAAGACTATAACTTTTCATGTACGTCAACTTATTCTACTAACCCTAACAGTCTACTAATACTCTTATGAGAGTTAGTTGACATGTAGTTGCAAATAAATGAGAGTTGATTGCAAAGTTACTTGTAGTTACTGACTATAAGAAACTTTTCCTGTCAACTTATTCTACTAACTCTAACAGTCTACTGATACTCTCATGAGAGTTAATTGACATGTAGTTACAAAGTAACTTGTAGTTACTGACTATAAGTAACTTTGGTAGAACGTCAACTTATTCTACTAACCCTAACAGTTTACTATTACTCTCATGAAAGTTAGTTGACATGTAGTTGCAAATTAATGAGCGTTGGTTGACATATAGTTGCAAAGTTACTTGTAGTTACTGACTATAAGTAACTTTTCAAGCACCTCAACTTATTCTACTAACCCGAACAGTCAACTAATTCTCTCATGAGAGTTAGTTAACATGTAGTTGCAAAGTTACTTGTAGTTACAGACTATAAGTAACTTTTCAAGCACATCAACTTATTCTACTAACCCTAACAGTCTACTAATACTCTCATGAGAGTTAGTTAACATGTCCTTGTAAATTGATGAGTTAGTTGACATGTAATTGCAAAATTACTTGTAGTTACTGACTATAAGTAACTTTTCAAGTACGTCAACTTATTCTACTAACCCTAACCTAACAGTCTTCTAATACTCTGATGAGAGTTAGTTAACATGTAGTTGCAAAGATACTTGTAGTTACAGACTATAAGTAACTTTTCAAGAACATCAACTTATTCTACTAACCCTAACAGTCTACTAATGCTCTCATGAGAGTTAGTTAACATGTCCTTGTAAATTGATGAGTTAGTTGACATGTAGTTGCAAAGTTACTTGTAGCTACTGACTGTAAGTAACTTTTCAAGCACCTCAACTTATTCTACTAACCCTAACAGTTTACTAATACTCTCATGAGAGTTAGTTGACATGTAGTTGCAAATTAATGAGCGTTAATTGACATATAGTTGCAAAGCTACTTGTAGTTACTGACTATAAGTAAGTTTTCAAGTACGTCATATTATTCTACTAACCTAACAGTCTACTAATACTCTAATGAGAGTTAGTTAACATGTAGTTGCAAAGTTACTTGTAGTTACTGACTGTAAGTAACTTTTCAAGCACCTCAACTTATTCTACTAACCCTAACAGTCTACTAATACTCTCATGAAAGTTAGTTGACATGTAGTTGCAAATTAATGAGTGTTGGTTGACATAAAGTTGCAAAGTTACTTGTAGTTACTGACTATAAGTAACTTTTCAAGCACCTCAACTTATTCTACTAACCCTAACAGTCAACTAATACTCTCATGAGAGTTAGTTAACATGTAGTTGCAAAGTTACTTGTAGTTACAGACTATAAGTAACTTTTCAAGCACATCAACTTATTCTACTAACCCTAACAGTCTACTAATACTCTCATGAGAGTTAGTTTACATGTCCTTGTAAATTGATGAGTTAGTTGACATGTAATTGCAAAATTACTTGTAGTTACTGACTATAAGTAACTTTTCAAGTACGTCAACTTATTCTACTAACCCTAACCTAACAGTCTACTAATACTCTCATGAGAGTTAGTTGACATGCAGTTGTAAGTTGACATGTAGATGCAAAGTTACTTTTAGTTACTGACTATATTAAGTACATATCATCTTATTCTACTTACCCTAATCTAACAGTCTACTAATACTCTCATGAGTTACTTGACATACAGTTGCAAACTAATGAGAGTTAGTTGACTTGTAGTTGCAATGTTACTTATAGTTAGTAGAATGTCTAAAGTGGACTATCGAAATAAAGTGTAACCCAAGAAAATATTATGTACAAAAACAGATATTGTTAGTGGTTGAAGCATAATTTCATTGGCCTGAAATGTTCAGCTGTTTCATTTTCTGCTCAAACCTCATATTTTGACTCAAACTGACAAATGGTTGCGCTTACATTATTATTTAGTTGAATGAATTATCTGTTAACTGAATTCTTGCAGTACATGCTTAACTTTTACCAGCGATCCACAGGTAAACCTTCCCCAGCTTTCTACTGTTCTCAGTTTTAATCAATAAGTTTCCTTTATCAACAATAATGTAGTAGCCTATTGTATTTTAAATTGATCTAGAATGTATCTGGGGTGGACTATTCCATTCCTGCTAGATCTAGAAAATTAATTGGCCACATTTAGTGTTAGCACTCAAGGTTAATCTTCAGCGTCTTTAAATTTCAGGTTAAACACTGTGTGACACCATTAATTGTAATTAGCACATGTGTGTTTTCTCCGGGACTGGACTTTTTCACCCCTGAGAAGATACATTGCACAGCCGGTGTTCAGTGCATGCAACTTCATCTTGAGATCTGTGTCTGTAGAAGAGTTTCAACCGTGTTTGTCTCAATTTCTTTTTTTCAGTAGCTTTGTTTTTGTGTGATTTCTGTAAAAGCATTTCTACGTCTTAAGTTTTCTGTGATTTTATTTATCTGTTGTTGTTGGTTTTTTTTGTGTTTTTTTTTTTTTGTGTGTGTTTTTTTTTTAAAAGCATTGCTTAATTAATGCTTGTTTCTAACAAAATCATTATATTTCTGTTTTTGTCCACAGTGTTAAGTTTCTAGCATTTGACAATTCTTTTAAGGAGACACAGTTAGTCGCTGAATCCTGAAAACTTTGCCGATGGGGCCGCGCCATCCATACGGAACATGTGAGGAATGTCGGAGTGGCAAGAGGGTGTGACTGGAAACAAAAAAAACAACAAAGGAAACTGGAAATTTCCGATGCCGGATCTTCACACGGTAACCAAAGCAACCTCACCGAAATTCCGGATCACTCCTCTTTCTACAGACTGACTGACTTTGCAGCAACAAAACCGAACATTGCACTGACACCTGAAAGAGAAAAAAGACTCTTGAAGGAACGAACGGAAAAACATTCCAATATTTTAAGATCAAAACACCAGGCGTTTTGACTGCCGCACTCACCTGGGCCCTGAGTTTCTGTATATTAGTCTATATGTAAGAATGAAGGACCAAGTTAGAATAATTATGTAGCATTTCTGCTAAGACCCTGTAGCATTTCTTGGCTGGGAGAACTCTCCGACAGACTTTTTACAGACTGATATTCATCGACCGTTTGCACAGAATGACTAAAATGGCTTAGTCATGCACAATTTTTTCTTGTTTTCTTTTCCCCCACTCAGCATATTAGCAGCAAAGTGTGTTGTCCGTGCATTGCCGTGTGGTAGTTCCCACTCCCCGTCCGAGAAATGTCCGAGTCTTAGAGTAGCTTTTCTTTGTGAATGAATCTAGAGCACTGAAAAGTGAAACGCAGCACTCTGCTTTGGTAACAGAAGTACGTTGCTATTCCCAAACAGTCTTCCAGGTTTTTGCCCGTATGTTCGGGGGAGGCAACATCGAAAACACAGTCCCGACAGACCAAAGCCCAACTGTGACCAAATATAATGTACGAAAGCTAAAATGGCACAAAATAACTTTAGATGTTCCCTGTCAGATCTGAACTTTTCGTCCCTTTAAATACGAACGGATTGGCATGTTCTGCCAGGGGTGCTGTCTCTAATTCCCAAAAAACCCTCAAATTGAGGACTTTTCCCATGGGAATCCTCTCTGATTATAGAGGTTTATTTATTTTGTGATTTAGTAGAGCTAATGCTGCCATAGTTTAAATACCTGCACATGTGAGTGCTTGGACCAATAACTAGCGTTTTGTCTTTATGGAAAGAGGGTATAAAGGTCAGGGAAATGCAGAGACATTCTTAAAATCTCCCTTTCTAAAAAGATCGTCTACGTACGACTTGTCTAAAACTGCCTTCAGAGTTTCCCTCCATCTCTGTCTCGTATTCTCTCCTATTGGCTTGACTGCGTTGTTCCTTCTTAACTAATCAGAGGGAGCGCAGGAGGTCACGCCAAATGAATCAAGAAGAATAAATGTAGAAAAAAACGAACAAATTTATATTTTGATAAGTAACATCTCCATGGTTCACGAGGAACGCGATTCGCTGCCACCGATGTCCGAATGCGACTGTAAAAACGCAATGCCGACCACCCTACGAACAGCCGCGGCGACTTACACAAATAAGAGAAAAAAGGACAAAAGAAAAGAATATTAACGCGCTCTTTTGGAGGGAGATATGATTCATTAAAGAGGTTGTTTCCTCATAGACTGAACTGTGAGAAAATGGATGTCAAAATATATGAAAAAAGAAAAACAAACGGAAAAAAAAAACTACTTGGAGAGAAAAAAAATTAATTAAAAAATGCATTTTTGTAACTTTGTTTACCAGCATGAGACTTTGCATGACTGTATTTTCTGCTAGCCCTTAGTTGAAGTGGGGAGGGCTAAAAAAATAATTAAAAAAGATATTAATAATAAAGATGTTAATAAGAATAAAAAACATGATATGCAATGGATATTTAAGAAAAACAATATATTTAAAAGAGCTATATTTTGTTTTGAAATAGGAAGAAAATGTGAATAAATTCTGACTGCGAGTTACACACTGAACTGTTTTATTAGTTTAAGATTTAAAAAAAAAAAAATCTCAATGCCACCAAAATCTGTTCTGCTACATACTGCCCCATGTAACATTCTCGTTCGGTTTCATTTCTTCCATCGAAATGCCGCCTGGACTGTATATTTTGGTTGCGTATCTCTCTTTCTGTATGCCGAAGGGGTCGTGTATCTATCTAAGTGTTTGGCTAATGTTTGTCTGCGTACAACATTAGTTTTCTCTGTAGCCATGATAACAACTGTGCTGATGCTAGAATCCTCTGTAAGCGGGATATGGCGTCTTTTCCCACATGCATCGGGGCTGATAGTGTTTCATTCTCCGTTTGAGTTCACCTGCTCTCATTGGCAATAATATGAATGATAATCCGATGGAGATGTAGCAAGGCAAAGTGGAGGCTCGTATCAGTCTCAGCGTCTTCCTTACAAACAGATGCAGTGTGGGAAACTGTGTTTTTGTAGAGGCGTTGTGTCTCTAATCTCAGGTGAAAAACGTGAATGCTCAGTCCCGCACCAGACCTCTGCCTGCCCGTGCTGCCATTTTTCATTTATAAAGATCCCTCGAAAGGCATTTTACCGTCGTTTGTTGATGTATTTCCTGTTAAAACAGGAAGTTAGGATCCCTTTATATACATAGCCAATTGTCTTTAGCCTTTAGCTTAGCAAAACAACAGCTGACAGCTTGTACAATGAACTAAATCAATGAAAACACTTTTAAAATGAATAAATTCTGCAGAGAACCATTTTAAATGTCATTCTGTAATATTGGCTACAGAATTCAAATTTCTAATTCTAAAAATGCTAATGTTCAGTTTAATCCAACTTGTTTATCATAGTAGTTGTTTTTTGGTTCTCAGAATGACACCAGGCTAAAGTTAAACCTTTAGCATTTAGCTTTAGGCTAATGCAAAACATCACAGTTGAGTTGTAATATAGGCTACATTATAGGTGTGCTAGTTTTACCCAACTTGTTTATTTAAAAGTTTTATATATCTCAGGATATCAGGCTAAAGCTAAACGTTTAGCTTTAGGCTAAGGCAAAGTTGAATTAAATGTGGCAAGTTGAGTTAAATGTGTTTGTTATTTTGTAATAGACACCATGATTAAAATTGCTCACCCTAATTATGCTAATTTGGTGTCCTAAAATGCTAAGATTTACCCAATATAATTTTGTATATCTCAGGACACCAGGTTAAAGTCAAACCTTGAGCATTTAGCTTTAGGCTAAAGCCAAACATCCGAGTTGAGTTAAATGTGTTTAAGCTTATTTGTTATTTTGTAATAGACTTCATAATTAAAATTGCTAACACTAATCATGCTAATTTGGTGTCCTAGCATGCTAAGTTTTACACAATAGGAGTTTTTATGTATCTCGGGACACCAGGCTTAAGTTGAGTTTTTGCTTCAGATCTGGGCCTCAGTTAGTAGCATCTTTAACATTGTAGCACTGCTTAAACAAGGGCATTTACAAACTTGTTCACATAATTCAAGACTGCACAAAAAGTAAGTCAAGATGTTATTTAATCTTAGAGACGCTTGAGCCACATGTGAAACAAGGTTTATACTGACGGTCATTGCAGATGTTTCAATCAATACGCTACATAGGATGACAGAGCAGATAGAAGATAAAAGTTACCCTTGACAAAGGTGCTTGACTTTGACAAGTGTGTTATTGTAGCCTCTGCTAATTACCAAGTGGGCAGAAAAGACAGAATGAAATGAATATGAGAGATTGCGAAGGTTCAAGCAGGCAGCGGTCCGGTGTCGTGTGAGGGACGGTTTGTGATATTTCGAGTGTGCTGATATCATCGGCTTCTGATATATGGAACGCAGATGGTGGAAGTGGAAATACGACCTTCAGGAGAAAGACAATATGACACAGCTTATATTTTCGAAACCTTACCAAGCGAAAAGGAGATGTCTCCGGACTGGGTCACTGGGTCCGTTCCCAGCCCAGAAAGAGACCTTATAGCCCAAATAGATCTTTGTTTTTTCAAAGTTGTGCATATTTATAGTTTTATAAATGCTTTTGTTTATAATTATCAATTTATTGAATAATTTATATTTTATACAGAGTTTTTGTTCTGAGATCATCTCTTTGTTCCATTTCAAAGATTGTTCATATTTTTTATGACCAGTTTGTTGTTCACTTATATAAATATAAAAGAACCTGTGTTCGGTTTTATTTTAGAAGGCATTAAGACCACTTTGGTCCAGGGGTCACAAAGTAACGCAGAATAAATATTTTAAAGCATGCTTCCAGCAAGAACACAACGACGCATATCCACACTGGCAAATGCCAGTTTGATTTAGTTTTATTCCCAAACATGTTCGTTTTTTCTTTTCAGGACAAGTCGAGCTTGTCTCCCCATCTTTCACGCACATTGAAGCACACTGCCCTGTTAAAATGATTTGGAATGATAGATCTGTCTGCATCTAATTCTTCTTGTTCGATTTTTACTGTGCCTGCTCTTGTATCCAATGTCAGTTTGATCACCTGTTTCTTGTGTATTAAGTTTGATTTGATGTACTTGAATTACAGATATGCAATCACCACCTCTCTGACCACTGCCAATCATCCCGATCAATCAACATGATCAGTAATCAATATGATTAAAGTGATTAACAACCTTGATGTGTTTTTTGATGCTTTTTTTCTTTATGTATGTATTAATGCACACTGACGCTTGATTCATATTGGAAGATTAGACCTTTTTTTTTTTTTTTTTACAAGATGAAACTGGTGTTGAGTAAGCTTCTTTTTTTTAAGTTAACCTTTTTATTCAGCAAGGACACTTTAGATTGATCAAAAGCAACAATGTTTAAGTCTTTACTTTTTCAAATAAATTCTGTTCTTTTGAACTTTCTATTCATCAAAGAATCCTGAAAAAAAATATGTATCACGGTTTCCGCAGCTCAACTGTTTTCAACATTGAAAATAATCATAAATGTTTCTTGAGCAGCAAATCAGCATATTAGAATGATTTCTGAAGGATCATGTGACACTGAAGACTGGAGTAATGATGCTGAAAATTCAGCTTTTTATTTTAAGATGTATTCAAAGAGAAAACTGTTCTTTTAAATTGTAATAATATTTAACAATATTAAATTTTTCTGTATTTTTGATCAAATTACCAGCATAAGGGACTTATTTTACAAACATTAAGAATTTTGAACACCTTATATGCTAAAATATGGTTCAATATATGTCCTGAGTAGCCTATAAAAATTATAATATACGTGTTTTATTATAGGGGACATATGAAATTCTGACTTTTTCCGTAAGTGCTATAATGCCGGTGCATCTACCAACCCAGAAAACGTGAAAAAGGACAACCCAGTAACTTTTTGATAAATGATTTTTTGATGCTGTTCACTTTATTTAAACAACTTATTTTGAGTCAACACCATTGTATTAGGTTTCTGGTTCAAATTTAATTGCTTCATTTTAAATTGACTTAACTTGATGTTTTCATATTAAAATAACATGTTTCAATCAAGTAAACCCAACCAGGACTCAATCAAACAGGACTTTCACTTCCCATCATGCTTTGCAAAGGGGCTGAACTGGGAGAGTGTGAAATAAAGTGTTATTTTAAGTAGTTTTTAGCAAGATGAGAAAATGGAGAGACTTTTTAATGTTTACTGTTCTATTATGTTGGTATTTAAAAGTTTCTGTTATGTTAATAGTTTTGGGGTTACCATTGTGGTGAAGTGTTGAGCTTGTGCTTGGGTTGAGGACCCGCTAAGAAAATTCCAAATTACTTTAATAGTAAAGTATTCACTATGGTAGTGCTTTGGATGAAACCAGTATCACATCTAGACTGTCAATATAGAATATCGCAAAAGTTATGTAAATCATAAGACTAAACAAGAAGCATTAACTGTAGGATTATTTGTAAAAATTTATATGAAAACTATTTTTTTATTTAAACTAAAACCATTCATTCAAGTTAAATGAACAATTGATTCTAGTTTGTTTAACATGGTTGATTCTATTGGGTTTTGTGTGTTTCAATCGTGTGGAATTATTGTCCACGATTGAATTGAGTTGGTTGGACATAACTATTTTACATAGATTCTTCCTTAGTTGTGTTGTCACAATTCAAGGATTTTGCATAGATTAAAAATAAACCTTTAATGTTAATAAAAACTAAGTTGGTTGAGTGGAACCACTGTCCATAATTGACTTGAGTTAGTTTAAAGTATCATTTTTTTTTGAGTAAGTGAAAAAACGAGCCACTCAGATTTCACTCCTCTTTGTAGGAAGGGGATCTTCTTATAATATTACCGCCTCTTAATCTGCACGTTTCCACCCACGGCGCCACCATTTAGTTTAAACAATGCCAGTTCTAAAGCCATGGCACTAGAGTCTTGTTAGCTTGAATAGCCTGCAAGTTGACCCTGGCAAGCTCGATTGCTAAAAAAAAATTTCTATCCGAGCAATATTTTGGAAAAAATATTAGACCATTCACAGAATTTGATAGCAATCCTAAACGTTAGCCTTGTGTATGGCTCTGTTTGGCAAACAAGAACGCTATGTAAAGTGGGCGTCCATACGGGTTTTGCACAAAAGATGAACATGACGGCACATGCTAATCGATGAGTTGAATCAACTCCACAGCAACTACATAAATGTATCCACTAACCGTTCAGATTCATTCTAAAAGTTGTAACTTCTTCCTGAGTCTCTCCATCAGTGTCGACTCCGGTTTGAACAACGTAAGGCTGAACACCGTTACTGACAATCCTCATTTTGGCTGCGTGAGATTCTCCAGCTTTGTTGTTGTTGAGCAACCAAAGCACAAGCTCTTAAAGCTCCGCCTTCTTCTGGAAAGTGGGCAGGAGCTGCAGCTCATTTGCATTTAAAGGGACACACACAAAAACGGCGTGTTTTTGCTCACACCCAAATAGGGGCAAATTTGACAAGCTATAATAAATGATCTGTGAGGTATTTTGAGCTGAAACTTCAGACACATTCTGGAGACACCAGAGACATATTACTATAATAGGTCCCTTTAAAAAAGTTTTTTTCCTTCAAGACCAGGGACAATGGGTTTGGTAATTTCTTGAGGAATTAAAATAGCTACAACAATTGTTTTTCCACATATTTCTGCACTGCAAAACTGATCTTGCTGATCAGAACTGGCTTGTGATATTATGATTCACACAAAACACTGTTCAGATGTTTTATTTTGTTAAATTAACAGAATTGAAGACATTCTTGAAATGCTGTATGAAACTGTCCCCATGTGAGCAAAAATAAAAAAAATACAAAGTCAGAGAGCCGGACATAAAAAGCATTGGAAAGTTACTATGTAGCTTGATAAACCAGAAGCACAACAGCACTCATGTTCAATATTCATTAGGAGGAATAATGGAACACACGAAATAAAATAAATATTCAACAACTGAGCCCATAAACCCTCTTTCATTGTGCCATTCTAACATTAAATCCCTGGATTCAGCAATAATCAGAAGAAATTTCAGCAAGACCAAAACTGAATCACTGAAATCTTTTCTGCACAATTAAATCTCGCTCTATTTTTCCCCCAAACCATTTATTTCCAGTAAAATGTTTTAAAAACAAAAATAAAAGATGCACATCCAAAGTGCCATTAATATTTATTGTGTTTGTTGGGGAATATAAGATCTGTTTAGTGTCACATTTTGGTGTTAGATTTGAGAACAGCAAAAACCCTTCAACGAATACACATCCTTCTACTCATGGCTGGACCCGGTGTTAGTACTCCAGACCCCTCATGGTGGCGATGGTGGACGACAGTCTGCGTGGGAGGGGTTTGGCCGTCTGCCGGTATTCGTCCGGTTTGGCACGAAGAAGAGTGACAATATTCTGGAGGGTTCTAGAGGTCTGCAACCCCAGCGCATCCATGACGTTACTCAGGTACTCTGTAAGGACAATTACAAAAACACATACACAAGTGTTTTTAAAGATGAGTTCTAAATTATAACAATTTATTATGAAAAAAGAAAAGAAAAATCAGGCAAACAACTTCTAATGGCTATTCAAAGACCTATTTTTAAAAAATACATTTAAAAAGATATATTTTTTAAATATAAATAATTAAAATAAAT
>RJVU01075378.1:1128860-1152025 GCA_003731715.1 Anabarilius grahami
CCTAAAACACACAAATATATTACGTTTTATATATATATATATACATATATATAAATAAATGTAAAGATTTTTTGCCTTATATTCCTGCTGTAATATACTCAGAGATGACGTACACTGATATTTTATACGAAGACTATCTATCAGCTCACTGCTGCCTCCTGCTGACTCACTATTGATTTACACCTTCATTTGAGGTCAAATGCTGCAATATCATCCCTTCAAATGACACTGAAGAATACGAACGTCTTTTTAAAAACATTTTCTCCATTTCAAGTTCCTCACTGTTCACTTATAGGCCTATATAATATTTTCTATGCTTGTTTACTTTTGTGTTCAGCACAAAAAAAAAAAAAAAGGAAATTAATACAGGTTTGGAACAACTTCACTGAGTAAAACATGACATGTTTGAGTGAACTATCCCTTTAATGTCAAATTAGCAGCGTTTTTTGATAGCCTAATTGTTGAAACATGTTTTTGTGACAAGCACTTTTGTTGTTGCTTTTCATTTATATTTGGAAGGTGAGTTCATCTCAATAGTGTGATATAACCTGAAGCACCTCTCTTTATAAGCCCTGTTGTGCTCCATATTTTCAAAATGAACAAAAACATACACTGAGTGAGTTAAAATATATGCTGTTTTTACTCTGACAGCATTTTTTCACTCATTTCAGCATGTTTTGTTACTTCCTGTCCTTATCTTCCCCGAAGTTCCTGTAGCTCAACACTTCCAGAACCTCATCAGATAAGAATCAACCATTTTCTGTTCAAGATATAGTAAATGCTGAGTTTGGGTCAGCTGAACACAGAATTACACACATGGCATATGAAGACTAAATACTCATACTGTATAATACACTCATGTTCTTAACAGGGAACATTCGAATACTGCAGACCAAGTGTGAAACATTTGAATCATGAACAGACCAGGTTTTGTTATCTCAGCAGCTGATTTTTAGATTAAAAAAGAGAGAGAGAGAGAAAAAAATAAAATAAAAACAACCACAAATACAAGCACATGGCTTGGCGCATAATGTCTATGCATCATATCAAGTGATATCAAGTTTACCAAAGTGTTGGAACGCTGGCACGGCACTCACTGAATACTGGCACCATCCGTTTGCCATGTGTTTACTTGCTTTTGCGAAGACATCTGTTACTTTATAGGGCATGCTTGAAAGTAGGACGCCTGGGTACTAGCACATATCATAAGGCAGAATTAGGTGTGCAATCCATAGATGTTATTGAGGACGATCAGATTGAACTCACCTCAGGGCACGAGAAAGATTGATCTGATAACATCATTGCGAAACTACTGTTAATCGGAAAGGTGCATGACTCATTATAGAGAAAACAACTCTTAATTTGGTTGATTTTGTGGAAGAATATCTGGTCAGAAGGCAAAACAAAACTAGCCATCACAAAAGCTCCTCTAAGGCCCCATTAGTAAATATAGGCCTTAGTTTGATTCTCATCAACATAGGCGTGGGGTTAAGAAGTGTGAAGTTTCACATTTAACCTCAACTCTGACTATCACATCAATGATGATAATATAAACCATACGCTTACTCTCATGTCTAAAACTGAACTATGGACTCACACCAATTATTTTAAATGCTTTCTTGCAGCACAATTTATCTTGGTCGTGTAACCATTACATCAAATGCACATTGTTTCAAAGCATCTTTACAGAAAATCATGTTGTTAATGTTGATATATATATATACTGTATATTTCTTGGCAAATGTAAAGGCCCAAAGACATTAGTTAATAAGGTGAGATTTAATAAGCCCTACACATGACACGCAAGATCAAAACTAAATCGTGCACACGTTTTAATAATTCGTTCCCTCGATTTACTGAATCACGCGCACGAATTAGCCTACTATTTTTTTCCTGCATGCCATGTGCGGAGCTCCATACTAGAGAGTTGTCAGTCAATAAATGGGGGGGAAAGTAACTTGTGTTACTTATTTGAAAAAGTAACTCAGATATTTTGTCGTATATTTACTTTACTAGTTACTTGGATATTTTATGACGGTATACAAGCAATCAAACGTTCATATCAAACGTGTATATCCAACTTTATATAAAGAGCTGGTCGATAATATTAGCTACAGTGCTCAGCGTGAATGAGTACACCCCTTTGAAAAGTAACATTTTAAACAATATCTCAATGAACACAAAAACTATTTCCAGAATGTTGACAAGACTAAGTTTAATATAACATCTGTTTAACTTATAACATTAAAGTAAGGTTAATAATATAACTTAGAATACACATTTTTCAGTTTTACTCAAATTAGGGTGATGCAAAAATGAGTACACCCCACAACAAAAACTTCTACATCTAGTACTTTGTATGGCCTCCATGATTTTTAATGACAGCACCAAGTCTTCTAGGTATGGAATGAACAAGTTGGCGACATTTTGCGACATCTATCTTTTTCCATTCTTCAAGAATGAGCTCTTTTAGGGACTGGATGCTGGATGGAGAGCGATGCTCAGCTTGTCTCTTCAGAATTCCCCATAGGTGTTCGATTGGGTTCAGATCAGGACCCACTGAATCACTTTCACCCTGTTCTTCTTCAGACATCCAACAGTGGCCTTAGATGTGTGTTTAGGATCATTGTCTTGTTGGAAAAGTGCACGCTGACCAAGGGCACGGAGTGATGGTAGCATCTCTTTCAGTATAGAGCAGTACATCTGTGAATTCATGATGCCATCAATGAAATGCAGCTCCCGACACCAGCAGCACTCATGCAGCCCCACATAAGGACACTGACACCACCATGTGCCTGGGCTTTAGAAAAGGCATTTTTCGTGGACGGCACCCATGCATGCCATTCCTCTGCAGTGTACACTCTAAAAAATGCTGGGTTAAAAACAACCCAAGTTGGGTTGAAAATGGACAAACCCAGCAATTGGGTTGTTTTAACCCAGTGGTTGGGTTAAATGTTTGCCCAACGTGCTGGGTAGTTTTATTTAACTCAACTGTTGTATAAAAATTACTGTATTGCTGGCTTAAAATGAACCCAAAATATGCTGGAAATTAACATTTATTAATATGTTTAATAAATGAGCATTTATTAATAAGATAATGAATAATAAACAATAAACATTTATTAAATTGCTTATTAATAAATGTACACCTTTTGATTATTATTGTTGCCTCTAGTAATTATGTGTCTGATTTTTTATTTCTCACCTATTTTGGATTCATTTTAAGCCAGACATATAGTCATTTTTAATCAGTAGTTGGGTTAAATAAAAACTACCCAGAAGGTTGGGCAAACATTTAACCCAACCACTGGGTTAAAACAACCCAATTGCTGGGTTTGTCCATTTTCAACCCAACTTGGGAAATAGTCACCCCAGTTTGGCTTCCCAGCTAACAGAATTTAGTTATAAGAACTTTCTCTAAATATTTGGTTTTGGTTCTGGGAACCTAAAAAACGTCCAGTTTTCTTGACGTTAGAGGAACGTTTTTATAAGGTATAATGTTCCTCAAACGTTCTTTCAACTTAATTTTGATTAAAAATTCAACATTGTAAGAACGTTGATTTGTAACCTTCCAAGAACATAAAATGTACAGTTTCCTTAATGTTAGTAGAATGTTATTTAAAGGTTAGTATGATGTTCCTGAAACATTCTTTCAATCAGTCAAACACCTGCTGTGAACAAACACTGAAAGAAAGAGAAATAAAAACACAAACTACAACTTTCTTCAGCCACAGCCTTAGATGAACTGAAGATAAAAGACATTAAATCTCTGAAGATCTTTTGTTGAGTTGCTTCTTCATCAGCTTTTGCAGGAGTTTTCAGAAAACATTTCTGCATTGATGAAGCAGATCAACATGTCTGTTTTAATAACAGACAAATGACTGCATTAAAGAGGTTTAAACAACTGCTTTCTCTGTAGTTTTGCTTACTTCTGGAATTGAAGTGTTATGAGAAGGAAATAACAAAGTCAAACGATGTGTCACAATTCATTTGTAACACTGAAGTGAATTGTGTAAGACTGTTTAAAACTATTTAAAAGTTAAAAACGTCACACAGAGACATCATCACTCATACAAACCTCAACAACGGTGACAATAAAAAGTTAACAGTGTTATTTATACACTTACAATCATCGGTGTTACAAATTATTTTTTTCACATTGGTTGAATTTGATACTTTGCATTCACATTTCAACTCCTTAAACCAGCAATTACAGAAAAAAAGCAGTTATTTGTTTATTGAAACAGACATGTTGATCTGCTTTATCAATGCAGAAATGTTTTCTGAAAACTCCTGCAAAAGCTGATGAAGAAGCAACTCAACAAAAGATCTTCAGAGATTTAATGTCTTTTATCTTCAGTTCATCTAAGGCTGTGGCTGAAGAAAGTTGTAGTTTGTGTTTTTATTTCTCTTTCTTTCAGTGTTTATTCACAGCAGGTGTTTGACTGATTGAAAGAATGTTTCAGGAACATCATACTAACCTTTAAATAACATTCTACTAACATTAAGGAAACTTTTTTATGTTCTTGGAAGGTTACAAGTCAACGTTCCTAGAATGTTGAATTTTTAATTAAAATTAAGTTGAAAGAACGTTTGAGGAACATTATACCTTATAAAAACGTTCCTCTAACGTCAAGAAAACGTAACGTTTTTTACGTTCCCAGAACCAACACCGAATATTTAGAAAACGTTCTTATAACAAAATTATGTTTGCTGGGTTTCTACTTCTTTAGATAACTGCAGTGAACTTGCATGCCGATTTTCTTCAACCTTTCTCATCAGAAGACGCTCCTGTCGAGGTGTTAACTTCCGTGGACGATCTGGACGTCTCTGTGAGATGGTTGCAGTTCCATCTTTTCGTACCACTTTTGCTACAGTATTCTGACTGATAAGTAAAGCTTTGCTGATCTTCTTGTAGCCTTCACCTTTCTGGTGTAAAGAAATTATTTTCTTTCTCAGGTCTTGTGACATTTCTCTTCCATGTGGTGCCATTGCTGACAGCATGAAATGGGAAGGGGTTTTATCACCCTTTTATAGTCAACCACAGGTGAATTAGACTCACCTGTGGTTGAAGAGAGACTTTCAGTGGGGTTTATTCATTTTTGCATCACCCTAATTTGAGTAAAACTGAAAATTTTGTTCTCTAAGTTATATTATTAACTTTACTTTACTGTTATAAGTTAGACAGATATTATATAAAACTTAGTCTTGTCAACATTTTGGAGATTGTTTTTGTGTTCATTGAGATATTGTTTAAAATGTTACTTTTCAAAGGGGGTGTACTTATTTATGCTGAACACTGTATATAATCTCCCAGCTCTTTATATAATGATGGATATATTAGCGCTGAAATGTGTAGCGCTTACCAGGCTATACATTCATATGATCCATTAATCACTTCACAGATGTTCATAATTAAATTAAAAATAAATACAATAGCATGAAACATGCTAAAACTGTCATATTTGTAGTTTTTTTTTTTTTTTTAGGCTTATAAAGCAGTTAAACTCTCTGGTATTGTTCATTTGGGAGTCACACTTATATTGTTCATGGTCAAAAGTGACCGAACACCTGAAATGTAACATTTTTTATTATTCATTAAAATCAATATAATATAATTTTGTTCAATAATATTTTTTAATTTTTTATTTTGAGAGAATTTTATGTTACTAATTAATATTTATGCAATAATTATGATAATTTTTTCCCATTGAAAATAATATTAATACAAATTTGAAAATATATATTTTTTAGAATTTTTCTCATTATTTTTCAATTAAAGCTGTATTTCATGTTAAAATAGAGATGCCTTTAAAATCCTATTTTTGATTGCAGATTAGTGCCATCTGGTGGGATTATAAAAAGAAAAACATCTGTAATGCCATGGTGTAACCACTAGATTCCTATATAGCTCAATATAAAGAGGCCTGTAAATTCAGTATTAGTTTTTAGACATAATAACTTACTTTTGAAGCAATTTAGGTTGTGGATTTGGATATATATTTAGACATTCCCAACGATTTAGATATTTTTGTTTGAAATCGTTAGCCTCATAGCATAATTGCCCAGATCAATCGGGAAAAAAAATGACTTAGGCAATTATGCTATGAGGCTAACGAAATGTTGATTTGAAGCGTCAGTTTTTCCCTTTCATTTTACTACAGTCAAACCTGAACACAGAGCAAGACATTTCGTTACATTTAACATCAAAATTCAATTAAAATGTAACAAATTGAAAAGGAATTCTTTATTAGAGTTGAATCAAACTGGGTAGGATCTGATTGTTACATCCACACCAGTTCATTTGTGTGTGTGTGGGTGTGTGTGGGCATGTTTTTGTGAAATATCAGGACACAAATGTGTATAATGACATTGGTATGACATAGGTATTACAAGGAGAGGGTGATTTATGAGGATGAGGACATTACCCATGTCCCCACTTTTCAAAAGGCTTATAAATCATACAGAATGAGTTTTTGAGAGAAAGTAAAAGTGTGCACAGTTTCCTGTGATGAGTAGGTTTAGGGGTAGGGGTAGTGTAGGGGGATAAAAAATACGGTTTGTACAGTATAAAAACCATTACGCCTATGGAATGTCCCCACATTTCACAAACAAACGTGTGTGTGTGTGTGTGTTCTTGTTTATATTAACAAGAACACACACCAAATGGCCACACGATGTAATAAAAACCTGAGATCACCTACATCGTGGGGCCCAGCCAGCGGTCCCCACGAGGGAAATGGATTAATAAACATACTAAATTATGTTTTTTTGAAAATGTAAAAATGCAGAATGTTTCCTGTGATGGTTAGGTTTAGGGATAGGGGTAGTGTAGGGGGATAGAATATACAGTTTGTACAGTATAAAAACCATTACGCCTATGGAGAGTCCCCACTAAGATAGCAAAAAAAACCTGAGTGTGTGTGTGTGTGTGTGTGTTTGTAAGTGTGTGTGTGTTTGTTTTGTACTCAAAGTTGAGTGTAACCTCTTGCTGTCCATTTTTACTGCATTCTGTGTTCAATTATTGATTTTATTTCACGCATTTGCAAAAACTTTGTGTCAGTCAAAACAGTTCATATATGTTTATGGGTGGGGTGGGTGGAGTGTGTCTGTTTAGCACTCTTGATATATTAAAGTGTTACCCTTCACTGACACTGCTGTGTTTTTTTCCCCTTCTCAATCGTGGCTGATTTGTGCACACATAATATGCCCTTTTTCATATTGTTCATATTACCCTTTCATTTCCTATGGCAGTCATTTCTGACCACGAACAACACAAGTGCTATTTATTTGTTTGTTTGTGGTCACATAGTCACTGAGACAAAAGTCACCTAGTTTCGTACCATTAGCGATGACGACAAATAGAGATTTCTTTCAATTTCAAAAAAAGATTTTTCTCAGCCTAAAATGATCAAACAACACCAGAGGGTTAAGGCGCCAAAGGCACGTGTGATGATATCGGTTAAGAAACGTCTGAAATGTGTCACAGACTTTGCTGATCTCAATGCTCAAGTGTGAAAAGGTTGCCCATGATAAGAGATCAGATGACTGATAGACTTGATCATCAAAAGGATGAAAAAACAGACAGAGAGTGAGAGAGACAGAGAGAGGCAGGAACTTTCTTTTCATGTTCACGTGAAACCAGAAACAACTGCGACTTCAGGTAGATTTTCTATCACTCTTGCATTTATTATATTTATTTGCATTTATTTCTGCCAAGTGTGTTTGCTTTGGGTTTCTTTTCAATTTTCTTTAAACTAAAGAGAGTTTAGTTTCATTCTTTTGTTGTTCCTTTAATAGTATTTGATGTAACTGCTTCAATTCTTAGCAGTAAAGAAGCCAAACAATCCTCTGTGAGAGACTGAAAATAAGTTTCAATCAACTATTTAGTTTTAGTTGAGATAAAATGACACATACAGTCATCTCAGTGTCAATTAATTCGCTCAATTTACATGCATTCACCCTAAATGTTGCAGTGTTTCTGCAGAAATGTTGTGTGGAAGCTTCAATGATGAACATGAATTTGGTTTATTGCATTCATAAACTTACCATGCATGCTTCAGAAAATGTCAAATCAGCATCACAACTAAAATTTTGTTTCCTGTTTTTACTGTAAAAGTTGAAATAACGTCTATGCCACTGCTATTATAGGCTACTAATTAGGCCTGCTTTTCCTTTTATATTGATATGCCTATTTATTTGTTTGTTACAGACTAAAGAGAACATGCATCGCTCTTCATTCCTTCTCATATTGATGTGTTTTTATGATATTTTGGCGAGTTTCATCACTTTGGGTAAACATTTCTGCTCATGTTGTATATTATATATAAGTATATATCCTATGCGTTTATATGTCGTCTATAAAACTGTGTTCAGGTGATCAGTATAGTCTGGAGTGTCTCAGTAATTATTTATCCAATATCACCTGCTCTCTGAACATCTCGGCTGAGTCTCTGGGCAACGAATCGTCCTACTGGCTGTATTTCAGCACAGATGATGAGTGAGAATACTGTTCTGAATCACAATCACACATCAATCAATCAAATCAAATCAAATCACATATATACATTCAAACGGTTGCTTGCTTGAAGTAATTGTAATCTGTTTTTGTGTAGAGAACACTATAACTGCACACTGAAGAGGAGAAAACAGTCATTACTGTGTGAGCTGGATTTATCACCACAGATTTTCAGCGATATGGACAGCTACGCAATCTCCCTCCGTTCTGGTTACCATGGCAACAACTTCTCCGTCGTACTACATGATGGCTTCATGCCTAGTGAACATAGTAAGAGCAAGTGCACGCCCACAGCAACTGCACAGTGTGTCAGTGTGTGTGTGTGTGTGTGTGTGTGTGTAGTCCAATGTTATGGGGACAAAATGTCCCCACAAGAATGGCAGTACCAGAAATCCTTGTGACATCTTTTGTTCCCCTTGAGGAAAAAAGCGGATAAATCACACTAAATTGTTTTTTTGCAAATGAGTTTTCTGTGATGGTATACAGTTTCTACAGTATAAAAATCATTATGTCTATGAAAAGTCCCCATAAAACATGGAAACCTAACATAAGTTTGTGTGTGTTGTAGTTCGTCCGATCCCTCCGTCTAACCTGTCACTACTGTGGGAGAAGGACAGGGCGCTTTTCCAATGGCAGAGCGGATACGATCCATATGATCCAGACAATTTCCGTTCCCTTCTCATTTCCAAGCTCCAGTACCAGCTCAGCGTGTACAGCGAACACAAGGTGTGTGATATCTTTAAAAGAAGTGGTATATGTATGCAGTATGTGTGTGTATATATATATATATATATATATATATACAGTGCTCAGCGTGAATGAGTACACCCCTTTAAAAAGTAACATTTTAAACAATATCTCAATGAACACAGAAACAATTTCCAGAATGTTGACAAGACTAAATTTAATATAACATCTGTTTAACTTATAACATTAAAGTAAGGTTAATAATATAACTTAGAATACACATTTTTCAGTTTTACTCAAATTAGGGTGATGCAAAAATGAGTACACCCCACAACAAAAACTTCTACATCTAGTACTTTGTATGGCCTCCATGATTTTTAATGACAGCACCAAGTCTTCTAGGTATGGAATGAACAAGTTGGCGACATTTTGCGACATCTATCTTTTTCCATTCTTCAAGAATGACCTCTTTTAGGGACTGGATGCTGGATGGAGAGCGATGCTCAGCTTGTCTCTTCAGAATTCCCCATAGGTGTTCGTTTGGGTTCAGATCAGGAGCCACTGAATCACTTTCACCCTGTTCTTCTTCAGACATCTAACAGTGGCCTTAGATGTGTGTTTAGGATCATTGTCATGTTGGAAAAGTGCACGCTGACCAAGGGCACGGAGTGATGGTAGCACCTTCTCTTTCAGTATAGAGCAGTACATCTGTGAATTCATGATGCCATCAATGAAATGCAGCTCCACAACACCAGCAGCACTCATGCAGCCCCACATAAGGACACTGACACCACCATGTTTCACTGTAGGCTCCATGCATTTTTCTTTGTAGTCCTCACCTTTGTGACGCCGTACAGTTTTGAAGCCATCAGTTTCAAAAACATTTATCTTGGTCTCATCACTCCACAGTATAGAGTCCTAGTAGTCTTCATCTTTGCTAGGCGGGCTTTTTTTGTGCCTGGGCTTTAGGAAAGGCTTCTTTCGTGGACGGCACCCATTGCATGCCATTCCTCTGCAGTGTGCGCCGTATTGTGTCACGGGAAATAGTCAGCCCAGTTTGTCTTTCTACTTCTTTAGATAACTGCAGTGAACTTGCATGCTGATTTTCTTGCAAGTTCTTGCAACCCTTCTCATCAGAAGACGCTCCTGTCGAGGTGTTAACTTCCGTGGACGACCTGGACGTCTCTGTGAGATGGTTGCAGTTTTTGTACCACTTTTGCTACAGTATTCTGACTGATAAGTAAAGCTTTGCTGATCTTCTTGTAGCCTTCACCTTTCTGGTGTAAAGAAATAATTTTCTTTCTCGGGTCTTGTGACATTTCTCTTCCATGTGGTGCCATTGCTGACAGCATGAAATGGGAAGGGGTTTTAACACCCTTTTATAGTCAACTGTCTGCTGGACACCTGTGCAATGAATAATTAGACTCACCGGTGGTTGAATTCTTGTTAAATTAGACATTTGTAGTCTAAAATGTAGCTTTGCTCCAGAGACTTTCATGGGGTGTACTCATTTTTGCATCACCCTAATTTGAGTAAAACTGAAAATTTTGTTCTCTAAGTTATATTATTAACCTTACTTTACTGTTATAAGTTAAACAGATGTTATATAAAACTTCGTCTTGTCAACATTTTAAAAATTGTTTTTGTGTTCATTGAGATATTGTTTAAAATGTTACTTTTCAAAGGGGGTGTGCTCATTTACGCTGAGCACTGTATATGCATATATATATATATATATATATATGTACAGTATGTATATGTATATATATACACAGTGCTTAACAAATGTATTTTGTACACAGCTGCCCTAAACTAACAGTACTGGTGATTACCTAAATATTTTTGTATGTTTCTGTAATGGTTAATCCACAGCAATATGTGTAAGCTGTTTAGTCACAGTAGTGTTTCTAATGCTAAAATATAATTATTTTTGGAATTTAATGGATTCAAAGATAGATCGCACAAAAGTTTAATCAAAAGCAAGACTTTAGGAACAACTAAACTATTTGGAAGTCAATAACAAATGAGACTGTGGAAAAGTACATAAAAACAATGCAAACAAGAATGCAAGCTGTTATCAAGGCCAAAGGAGGCCATACAAAATAAAAATATATTTTTATAAACTGTCCATGTCCAGAAAGATAATAAAAACATCATCAAAGTAGTCCATGTGACATCAGTGGGTTAGTTAGAATTTTTTGAAGCATCAAAAATACATTTTGAACGGAGGTCTTAAGGGTTTGGAACGACATGAGGGTGAGTCATTAATGACATAATTTCCATTTTTGGGTGAACTAACCCTTTAACACCTCTTTTTCACAAGTGTCTATTTAACACCATGGGTGTAGCAAGAAATGCAGAAACTTGATTACCCACTAATAACGGTCAAACAACACCCTTGTTATGCACTAGTTGAAAATGTCACTAATTTGTCACTGAACTTGCTGAAGTTGCTGTTTGAAAAAGCTTTTTCATTCTTGAAATTTCAAATGCCAATGCTTGTGTTTCAGCTGTATGAGGTAGAAGCTGTTGACCAGAAGGTGTATATGGACGAGTTTAGATTTGAACCTCACACAAATTACACCGTGCGTGTGAGATCGCTGCCTGATCAAGAGGATTATAAAGGTGTGTGGAGTCTGTGGGCACCTGCATTACACTGGAGGTCAGGGGACATTCGCAGTGAGTCAGTTTGCATTGAACGCAAACAATTGCAAAGGAGTAATAATGACCGCTGCAGTTAGATCATTTCCCTTTGTGTGTTTAAGAAGAGACTCCAGAAAGATCTGTCCATATTGCCTGGTATTTTCTGCTTTTGCCATTGCTGCTGGTCCTTCTGGTCTGTATCCCATACTCCAGGTGAGAAACATCCTGAAATGCTTCGATGTCCTCCGTCTGTTTTAATGTAAATAAATGACGGATGTTTGTGTTGTAGATGCAGAAAGGATGATTATATACCATCACCAGCCCCTTATTTCAGAGACTGGGATGTAGATGTTCAGGTAACTTCTGCCAAAACACACACACACATATATATATATATATATGTTTTTCACTGTTTTTACTGTCAAACCGTGATTCTTTCTGCAGTTTTACCAGTAGATGGCGACATGTTACTGTGTTTAGTGAGTCATATGAATCATTCATTCAAATGATTCATTCAAAAATGCAAATTCATTTTGGAACGAAAAAATTCTCGCCATCTTCAAAAAGCCGTTTTTTTAGCGTTTGCAAATGTTAACAGTTTAAGGCATTAATGTCTGTTGCACAAGTTATGCTCAAAGTTTAATACTTTTAATTTTTTTGAGTTTTTGAAAAGCCTCTAAATATAAGCAATAATAGTGTCTGTAATTAAATTTAGATCACAGATGATTTAATAAATCAGTATGCAATACACATATTGCAGCAAAATCCTATTTTTCCATTGATGAAGACACTAAGAGACTCCAAGAAATCTTTTTGTCTTCACCAATGTTGTTATTGATAACTTAACTTATTAAAAATTGTTTCCATTAATTGAAATTATGTTAAAATAAAATAAAACATAGTTAGATGAAAATCTAAATTGAAAAATTAGAAAATGTTGCCTATGCAGCTAACTAAATCAGAAAATAATCAAACAATTTAAGTGAGTGAAGTGAAGTGAGTGAGTGAAGTGAAGTGACATGTGGCCAAGTATGGTGACCCATACTCGGAATTTGTGCTCTGCATTTAACCCATCCAAGTGCACACACACAGCAGTGAACACACACACACCGTGAACACACACCCGGAGCAGTGGGCAGCCATTGCTGCGGCGCCCGGGGAGCAGTTGGGGGGTACGGTGCCTTGCTCAAGGGTCTCACCTCAGTCGTGGTATTGAAGGTGGAGAGAGCGCTGGACATTCACTCCCCTCAACGACAATCCCTGCCGGACCTGAGACTCGAACCCATGACCTTTGGGTTACAAGTCCGACTCTCTATCCATTAGGCCACGACTGCCCTTTAAAATGAAAACAGAAAAAAATAAAATAAAAGCTAATTTAAAATATTCATAAATACTATAACAGTAGATAAGGGAAGCTTTTTAAAATCAGATATGCAGAAAGATACCAAATACGGTTTTGCGGTGTGTTATCAGATATAAGATATCAAACACGTTTCTGACTTTGCAAACCCATTTGGGGATTTGAGCACCACAGAATTAGCTTAGAAAAGAGTTCTTGAGTTTAGTTAAAGCGATAGTTCACCCAAAAATAAACAAAGGAAGTATATTTGTTTATACTCCACATCAATATATTTTTAAGTATTCAAATCACATAGCATTCAAGCATCTTTATATGGCATTAACTTAAAAACAAGCAAAAATAAAATTTCTTTAAAAACAGGTAAATAGCAACATCAATATCTATAGCAAAACGGTGGAAACAGTGTTCTGACACTAATTGAACTAGCATTGTCCTATACATCACTGTTAATGGTCTGTACGTGTGTGTTTTCAGATCTGTTCAATGCTATCTGGTAAGGTGAGTGGTGTAATGCAGGGGGAGGAGTCTCTCCAGATTGACATTCTGACCGAGAGCACAGTCACGCCCCCTCAACTGACCATAGTTTGTGAGACGAGCGACCAGGATGACCTCACGCCCCAGTCTCCCAGCATGCCCCATTCTCCTGTGTGGTCAGAGGTCGACTCAGGCTGCTGGATTCGTGATTTTGTTCCAACAGAGAAAGGAAGCATCACATGCAGCGAGGACTACTGCACGCTCTCCAACACGTATGACATCTAACATGTGCTTGAACACTAATGTTCAAAAGTTTGGGGTCAACAAGAGTTTTTGTTTTGTTTTATTCAGCAAGGATGCTTTAAATTGATAAAAAGTGACAGTAAAAACATTTATAATGTGATCAAATATTTTCAACTTTATTCTGTTCTTTAGATTTTTCTGTTAATCAAAGAATTCTGCTGAAAATTCAGCTTTGATCACAAAAATATATTACATTTAAAAATATACTAAAATACAAAACCATTATTTTAAATTGTAATAATATTTCACAATATTACTGTTTTTACTGTATTTTTGATCAAATAAAACACTCAAAAACGTTAAAAAATCTTACCGACCACAAACTTTTGAATGGTAGTGTACAGTACCTGTCAAATTTTGGAAACATCATAATTTTTATTTTTATTTTTTGAAAGAAGTCTCTTCTGCTCACCAAGGCTGCATTTATTTAATCAAAAATACTGTAAAAAAAAATACAGCAATATTGCGAAATATTACAATTTAAAGTAACTGTTTTTTTATCTGAATATATTTTAAAATTTAATTTATTCCTGTGATCAAAGCTGAATTTTCAGCATCAATACTCCAGTCCTCAATGTCACATGATCCTTCAGAAATCATTCTAATATGCTGGTCAAGAAACATTTATTATTATTATTATCAATGTTGAAAAGAGTTTTTGCTGCTTAACATTTTTGTGGAAATGTTTATACTTTTTCAGGATTCTTTGATGAATAGAAAGTTCAATGAACAGCATTTATTTTCTTTTTTAATTTTATTAAAGCATTTATTAAATATAAGTCTTTAGTAATTTTATAAATGTCTTCACTGTCACTTTGATCAGTTTAATGCATGCTTGATGAATAAAAGTATTCATTTCTTTTTTTAATCTAACCACAAATGTTAAAAATGGTATCATTGTTTAACCCTCTACTGCACACATTGATGGCACATGAAAAAAATATATTCCACATCATTTTTTGGTTCATTTGGGAACATTTTATTGATAATTTTTTTTGACCCACCCCAACCCAAAACAAAATATTTTTTCATCAATGGTACAGAATCATAGAGAAAATTATAATCAAAATCACATTTAAAAAAAAAAAAGTGTCAAGAAATCATTAAGTAAAAAGGGAAAAGCTCTTGAAAGACATTGATTTATTGAAGTTGATACATGCATAGGTTTGTATCATGTAATGTGTCATGCCATATGTGATAAGATTTCACTCCGTATGAAAATAATCTTGCCTTCTTCTCACACCATGTGCTCCTGTGACCAGAACAGGACGTCTCACCTTTAAATGGTGTTTGATAGTGACTTCCACACGTACTGCACAGCAAAATCCCCAGAGTTAAATCAACTCTACATAGAGTTAAAATAACACTGAAGCACTGTTAAAGTTAATGAGATAAAATGCTGTTTGTGGAGTTGTTTAATCAGATCTTGAGATGTAATATCTTTTATCTTCAGTTGATTTCATCTAAGGCTGTGCCTTTGTAGTTAGTGTTTCTCTTCAGTGATTCTGCTTGTTAACAGCAGGTGTTCATCACTAATGCTCAATCATAACTTATCTCATTAACTTTCACTCTGCTTCAGTGTTACTTTAACACTATATAGAGAGGGACCATATGTAATCTGAGCAGTTTTGATTTAACTCTGGGGATTTTGCTGGGTGGACTGTTCTTTGGTACTTTCTCGACCTAATTGGTTGTAATCATTTAAAGAAAAATTTACTAAACATAGGGCTTAAGAAAACTTTCTGTTGCCTGTGGGCAACGCTGTGCTGTAGAGGGTGAAAAATATATTCAAATAGTTTTTCATTTGTAATATTTTGCAGTATTACTGTTTTAACTGTATTTTCATTGGTGAGCAGAATAGACATTTCAAAAACATTAAAAAAAATGTAGATGTTTCCAAACTTCTGACAGGTACTATATATCTGGCAAATGCTGAATTTGACCAATAATGCATGGATTTTTATCTTCACATATTACGTAATGCATTAACATACTGTATGTGCTTTTTATACAAAAGTATAAATGAAAATGTATTCAGTCATGCATTATCTGCTAATTGCTTTCAATTTTAGGACTTGTGACTAAGTTTTTAAAATACTTGCTAAAATCGATTTATAATTTTTGAATGTAATTTGTTGAATTATATTTAAAGCAATTCTAAAATGCTGCCAGGTTACTGCTATAGCTTTTTGTTTAAATTATCATTATTCTATATAAATAAAAATGCAATGTGTATGAAATATCTGGGATATATCAAGTCAGTCAACAACTGTGCATTCAACATCATGCAAAAGAATTATCTTTGGCTGTCACGTCTCACCGTTTTCTGTTTTTAGTAGTCATGAGCATCAAGGCGCTGTGCCACCTTTGAACATCTAGCTGTTTTTGAACACAAGAACGCATCTACAAAACAGTCTGCAGACGCATTTTGTAGAAAGAGCTTTATTAAACATACAGACACAATCAGTGTGAACACAGGACACATGTTCCCATCAAACAAACAAGAAACCATGTACAGCATGTTTAAGAGAATTGGACTCTGGTTCTGCTGCTCACAGGAGCAATTACTCTGGACTTTATTCAACGAATCAGCATTAGACAATCCTAGAAAGATCTAAGACCATGTGGCTGGTCAAACACAAACAGGCCCAATGGAGAGGAAACTGGTCCTAGATCAGCATTCTGAGGGGAAATGTCACCATGAGGCACTATCCCACATATATGACGCAACAAACCAACCTCTAAACCAGAGCCACGGTGGAACACACACACACACGCACACGCACTCACTCGCATGTTTTCAAGGGGAAACTTTACAAACATAATAAAATGACGAGTGCATGTAAGCACACAGACAGACGCCAAATGAATAAAGGAGCTAAAATCCCAACAGTCCGCTTCGATCGAAGACTGAAGTTGATGTGATTTCTTACAAGCTGGTTTGAAACGCAACAAGACCCGTGGATACTGAATTTGTGACTGTGTTCTAAGGGAAACGGAGAGCAAATGAAATTAAAAGGGAAGAGGAGGAGTGTGTAAGAGTGTAAATTTTGTGGTTCATGGGAAGGGTTTGGGGTTGATGGCACAGACATCATATTTTAAGTCCTTTTAGTCCCGGTGAGAGGATAGCACGAGTATTCACATAATCCCTCTTTCCATTCGTCTCGGTCTCGCTTTACGACGGGGAGAATTTTTTGGCCTGTGCACGAACTCTTTTCTCGTACTCCACTCTATTCTGACTGTAAACAAAAACACACAGAGCAATCAATACAAGGAACATCTCACACTCGCTGTTCCAGAAACTAGTGAGTCAAGTCATGTGAGCTTCATTCTGCTATATGTAGAGACTTGCAAAGGAATGAAATGATGTTTCTCACAGGACCACAATGTTACTTATAGAAACATTTATAAATGCACATAGCCAAACACTGCAGCAAAATAATGCTGCCTTATAAATATATAAGAATGAATACTGAATAAAGTTAACTGAAAATAGTTCTATATAAATAAAACTATGGAAGCCCATTTCTGCCACATAATAAAAAAAAATGCTTTGGTAAATCAATGATTACAAGATAATCAAAATTATGAGATACAAAGTCATAATTATTATAACATAAAATTGTCAAAATTTTGACTCAATTATTAGATAAAAAAATAAAAAAAAAAAAAAAGAATTATAAAACTAAAAATAATTTAAATGATGACAGTCAAAATGATGTGATGCTAATAAAGAGTAAAAATGAGATAAAAACTGATTATAGCTTTTTAACTTGCTTTTTATGTCATAATTATGATTTACCAAAGACTATATTTTTCATATTCACTTGTGGTGGAAATGGGTTAAATGAGATCAAAGTAAATTATGAGTTAAAAGTATATCATAATTTTTACATTATAATTATGAGATTATGAAATTTACACAAAAAGGTCATAATTATGAGACACTAAGTCATAANTATATAAGAATGAATACTGAATAAAGTTAACTGAAAATAGTTCTATTTAAATAAAACTATGGAAGCCCATTTCTGCCACATAATAAAAAAAATGCTTTGGTAAATCAATGATTACAAGATAATCAAAATTATGAGATACAAAGTCATAATTATTATAACATAAAATTGTCAAAATTTTGACTCAATTATTAGATAAAAAAAAAGAAAAAGAAAAAAAGAATTATAAAACTAAAAATAATTTAAATGATGACAGTCAAAATGATGTGATGCTAATAAAGAGTAAAAATTAGATAAAAACTGATTATAGCTTTTTAACTTGCTTTTTATGTCATAATTATGATTTACCAAACACTATATTTTTCATATTCACTTGTGGTGGAAATGGGTTAAATGAGATCAAAGTAAATTATGAGTTAAAAGTATATCATAATTTTTACATTATAATTATGAGATTATGAAATTTACACAAAAAGGTCATAATTATGAGACACTAAGTCATAAATATAACAGAGTAAAAATTATAAGTTAAAAAGATAATTGGCTTTTTGTGTCAATTATAATTTACCAAACATTTTTCATATTCACTTATGCGGTGGAAATGGGTTAAATGAGATAAAAGTATGTCAAAATTTTGACTTGTCATAATTATGAGAGTTTAAATTTAGACAAAAAGTCATAATTATGAGATACTAAGTCATAATTATAACAAAGGGTAAAAATTATGAGATAAAAAGAAATAATTGGTTTGTGTCATAATTATGATTTACCAAACACTATTTTTCATATTCACTTACGTGGTGGAAATGGCTTAAATGAGATAGAAGTAAATTATGAGATAAAAGTATATCATAATTTTGATGCCATAATTAAGGGATAAAGTTTAAATTTAGACAAAAAAGTCATAATTATGAGAAACTAAGTTAAAGGTAAAATAATTAGGTAAAATAAAACTAAGGTAAAACAATTATAACAAAAAGACAAAAAGAGATAATTGGCTTTTTATGTAAAAATTATGATTTACCAAACATTATTTTTAATGTTCACTAATGCAGTAGAAATGGGTTAGTAAATGAGATAAAAGTTTGTCATAATTTTGACTCAAAAGTTTAAATTTAGACAAAAAGATCATAATTATAAAGATCTTAAAAGTCATAATTACAACATGAAAAAGTCAAAATTGACAAGTCAAAATTGCAAATTGTCAGTTCTGAGTCAATTATGACCAAAAAAAAATGTCATAGTTATGACTATCTCCTAATTTCTACTTTTCCTGTCATAATTGGCTTCGGTCATAAGACCGAATATGGTCCACATATGGTCCAGTTTTTTATGGAAGCCAAATATTTTTATATACATATTCGTGGTTACTAGATTATTAGCTTGGAAACATAGTAACCTGTGCTTTCTTGTAAGTGTTTTTCATATGGTTTACTCTTTAATACTAATATTTCTGTGCATTAAAGAGTTGTCGCCGACGCAGAGCATTTCAAATGAACCGCTCATGAGGTTCTATTGCTGCCTTAGATCATGTAGACCATGAGTAGACAGCTCACTAGAATCTGGAACAGTGCAACCCTTCAGTATGCAGTATGACCTACAACTCTCTGTATGTGTTAAACATACCAGTATATAGTGTACGCCTCTGCCTGAGCTGGATCCTGTATGTTCGGTTCATTTAGGAGCTCCTGAATCCCTAACAGGATCTGAAGGAGTAATAAAAAAAAAAAAACACCAGAAGAGTTTTATAATAGTGTATTTTAGGAAACAATGCAGTGGAATACCACTGACTAGAGTGGAATATAGTTTTAGGTGACCTGTTTAATGGTGATGGCAGGTCTCCAGTCTTTATCCTCCTCCAGGATGGAAAGACACACTGTTCCTGACGGATACACATTCGGGTGGAAGAGCGGAGGCTCAAATTTACCTACAAAAGTAGTAAGCATTAGTGAAGTGTGGTTCAGGAAACATGGACCGAATATGTTTGCACAAAACTCACACTTTGGGGGTGATGAGGGGTAGTCGTCTTTAAACAGCATCCTTAACTTAAACAGACCTCCTTCCCATGGAGTCTAGGGAGAGATGGAGAGAAATCTCACATGATGCTACAAATCTACAGTGGATTCATGCAATTAAAGCTTAAATGAACAGTCTTACCCCCTTCTTTCCTGGAATAGCACATTCCCAGTTCATAAGATTCATGGTACCGTCAGGGTTTTTCGTCGGCACAGCAACAAAGCCCTGGGAACATTTGGTCATGACAAAACCAGTGAACACCAGAGTAGGGCTCGGCAATATGGCCAAAAATATTTTGGCTGAATGGTGATATACGGCATATCTCTCAGTATTTTCTACTTTTTTCTATTTGAAAAAAATAATAAAATCCTGCCTAATGTGGTCCAACAAACAATGCTGAGATTTAAAGCTAAGAAAACAAATATAGTAAAGGAAAACATGTAGGCTATGCTATATATCAGGGGTATTCAATTAAAGTCCCAAGAGGTCCGGTCTCTTTCCTTCCCAGCGGAGGTCCAGACACACACACATATACATACATATATATATAAAGACAAACACAAAGTTTATGTCTTTCCTTGCCCTCTACAAATAATTTCCCCAATTATAACAATTAAAAGTTTATTTTGAAATGCTCAACATGCTGAGTAATAATGTTAAATGTAGATGGAAAAAACATCTTGTCACAAACCTGGTTTGAACACTCATAGTCATATTTGTATGACAGATAAAATCCACCTATTTTGCTGCTCACTGTGTTTCTACCACTGTTGTTAAAATAACCACGTCATCTGCAGCTCTTAATGTGGCATTTCAGAGTCTTCAGAGAGAGAAAAATACATGCATGGAACAGAAAGAGCTTGAATGAAGCGTGTTTGTCTCTAAATAAAAATATTAGAGGATATAGCGGCGAAACATCATTACCATAAACGACCCTGAGCGCTTGTGATGTGAACCACTCTGTTTTTTTGACGCGTTTCGTATTTAGAAACAGTAAAATGGTGCTATTGTCATTCTTGTCTATTCATTTATGTCTTGCGGTCCAGTTGGAACCAAGCCAGGGTCCGGACCTGGACCGCCATTTGAATATGCCTGCTATATATTTATGTGCAAAAAAGGGTTAAAATCACATTACATACATTCTAACATTACAATCCAAAAACAAAAATAATGCCTTTTAAACGGTTAATTCACGCAAAAATGAAAATAATGTAATTTATTACTCACCCTCATGTCATTCTACACCCGTAAGACCTTCATTCATCTTCAGAACACAAATTAAGTTATTTTTGATGAAATCCAATGGCTCAGTGAGGCCTGCATTGCCAGCAATGACATTGAATCCTGAGAATCTTGAATCTTCTGGATCTTGAGAAGTTGCTGTCTATAGAGGCCTCACTGAGCCATCAGTGGTTCAGAGAGCCAAAGTCACGTGATTTCAGCAGTTTGGTGGTTTGATACGCGTTCCGAATCACTGATTCGACACAAAAGATTCAGAACGATCCGAAGCAGTGTTTTGAAATCAGCCATCACTAGATATTGTTAAAAAGTTATTTTGGTTTTTTGTTGCACAAAAAATATTCTCGTCACTTTATAATATTAATATTGAACCACTGTACTCACATGAACTGATTTAAATATGTTTTTAGTATCTTTATGGATCTTGAGAGAGGAAATGTCATTGCTGGCAATGCAGGCCTCACTGAGCCATCGGATTTCATCAAAAATATCTTAATTTGTGTTCTGAAGATGAACGAAGGACTTACGGGTGTGGAACGACATGAGGGTGAGTAATAAATGACATTATTTTCATTTTTGAGTGAACTAACCCTTTAATATTTAGCATATGTCTCATGTAGGACAAATTGGACACATTTCCACGCAGCAGCTCACTCCATGTCCACCGTTATTTTTCCAGATGTGCTCATATCAAACTACTGTATTTCGATATAAATTGCCTCATTCTATAATCGCTCATAAAAATATATCGTACAGACTCGGTATACCACCCAGCCCTACACCAGAGGATACAATGCGTTACAGGGTTATTTAATAGCAGGGCTCGACAATAAGGACTGCCCGATGGCCCAGGGCCAGTGTGAACGATGCTCGGGACAGTAGACGGGGCCAGTGTTGTAGGGTGTGCGTTATATATCGTCTATGATATCGTAATTGTTGATTTAACGATCTGATATTATCGAGTATGTCCCTCACTTTACAAAAAACAAACAAAAACACACCCATTGAGTGCATGCATGCACGAGACAGTCTAGTAGGTTAGATTAGTGCGCGTGCATATTTAGAGTCTACGCTTTCACTGCGTGATTTAGTCTATAAAAATGCCTTCAGAATGCCCCTAGAATTCAAGATAAGGGGCAAAAATGCCCCTGTATATATTTCATATTTATATAATTTAACTTGTTAACCAATATTACACAAAGACCGCCGTTTTTCTATTAGCATGATTACAAATGTGATATTGATTTTATACAGCGTACAGTTTAATGAACAAGAACTTAATATCAAGTGACTTACATTTTAGACACCAAATCGTCTGTTTCGCTGTATTTCGCCAACGAAAATAGTTCCAAAGTCCACAGAATTGTTTTGCGTCTCTGAGCAACACTTCCTCAATGAATCAGCCGCTTGAATGAATCGGTTGAATCTCAATGACTCGCTTATTAACAGTGATTCGCTGCCACCCACTGGCGGGTTTAATATCACAAAAAAGTGTCTTCATCTTTTTTAATAATTTCAAATAACAGTAGGCTATTTAACGTTTTATATTTTCAACATTAAAAACATTTTTATGCATCTGTAACTGCTCTTGACTGATTCACTTGAATAAAGTTTAATCTATTCTATAGTTATACATTAGATTACAATTTCTGTACCTGAAAATATCCTGTTTAAACCTACATGAAAAACTCGAAAAGCACCATTTATTTAATTTATATGTTTGTTCTGTTGTATTTTTGCTATTACTCGTAATTTGATTATTTGTTACTATTTTATTACTTACTGTTTATTTGTCTAACAATATTTAAAATATAAGTTAATCTAGTAGCTTTTGGTGTCATAACCTTATTTATTAAGGTTAAATGTAACAAAGACAACGAAAACAATAACTATGCTTATTTTATAGGCCCATTTTCTTGTCTTTTACTTTTATACATTTTTTGTTGTGGGGCCAGAGAAAATTTTGGCG
>RJVU01075378.1:1161586-1175591 GCA_003731715.1 Anabarilius grahami
ATATATATATATAAAACGACTAACTAAAACTAAAACTATATATATATATATAGTTTTAGTTAACTAACCCTGCAATGCAACAAAGTCAGTTTGTACTTTGAGAAATATGAACTTGATGGATCTGGCTCAGTTCATTTGTATGATTTCACTGACACTTTAAAACTGAGAAACTGACATTTTTTAGAGAAAAATTAAGTGAGCCTGATTAATCTGTAATATCTTGGGAGGAAACAGGTACTACATAAATATATTGCAATCCCCAAACAGTGTATTTTAGTAGCTATTATTTATATAATATTATATTATTTGATAATATTTTGAGTTAACTTAAAATATAAAATTAAAAGCTTTAATTTTTAGTTTAAATTTGAGCAATTATGTGCTTCCGTATTTTATAAAAATTTCTATACAGCTTTAATTTTATTTTTCTAAGTTTAAGTTTGATTATATTTGATTTGATTTTATTAGACGAAAGTAGTGAAATACACTCATTTGTCAAGGATATCACAATAAAGTTAAAAACTTGTTTCCATTGCAGTCCTTGATATTTAACACATGATTTGATTTGAATTACCAAAAACTATTTTTTTAAGAATTATAGTTTTAACAACACTTTCCCTAATAACTTGCTTTCTCCAAAATGTCAGTAAGAAGCACACAGACACATAACTATTTGTTAAAAATGCATTTATGTCTTAAAAGTGCGTGGATGTGTTGCTACATTCAGCTACTTGGATTTTATAGTGATGTGAGATTTTGAAGTACAGGTTTAGATTTTACTAGTTACCAAAACTACAAAATGTGTTTTGCATTTTCAAAAATGACATACAAATGCATCTATTGTTACCTTATAGAATATATAATAGTGTTTGTCCATATATCAAAATGTGCAAGGTGTCCTTTAAATGCTTCCCCTATCCCGTCTTTCCTCTTGATTGACAGACAGGAAAGCTCTTTCCCTTTAAGGTCCAGCCATACAGTATTAAGATACACTAACACATTTCTTAACAGCAAGGATGCATTTACTGATACCTCTGAAATATTGCCTGGATAATAATAATAATAACAGCAGTAGTGCAAAAGCAATAATGTTCACATTAAAAAGGAGTAAAAAACATACAGGTTTCCAGATATAGTTCAAAAGTTTGGGGTCAGTAAGATTTTTTTTAAAAGAAAATTATACTTTTATTCAGCAAGGATGCATTAAATTGATTAAAGTGTCATTAAAGACATTTATAATGTTCAAATTCTATTCTATTCATCAAAGAATCCTGATTAAAATGTATGACTATCAAATATTGAGCAGCAAATCATCATATTAGAATGATTTCTGAAGGATCATGTGACACTGAAGACTGATGCTGAAAATTCAGCTCTGATCACAGGAATAAATTACATTTTGTTTTCTATTCAAATAGAAAACAGTTATTTTATATTGCAATAATATTTCACAATATTACTGTATTTATGATCAAATAAATGCAGCATGGGTGAGCAGAAGAGCAGAATATTTAAAAATCGTACAAACCCCAAACTTTTGAAATCTCACACTGAGAAATGTTTCTCAGCACTACAATCGTGGCGCCACTGCAACATTAGTACCGATTTTAAAATCACTATTGTTAACTATTTGTTGTTTATACAAATCATAAGACAGTGGGGTCCAAAAGTCAGAGATCACAATACAAATCTGGAACCTTTAAGTTTCCGAAAAGGTTAAAACAAAATATAAGTTCTGGTGTTCCATAAAGACAAAATATGCTCTCTATGTGACTAATCAAATGTGAGTAAATGAATGAGATTGATCATGTGACTACAGTGAACATGATCATCCGGTTTTGTTCGTGTCATTAAAGTAAAACACAGACAACCCAAATACTAAGACATTTGTAACAAAAAGTATTTATTTTAAATTAGAAAATGCAAAATTGAAGCATTATCACTATTGGACCCCACTGTATATAGAGTGACTGTGATTGTAACAGGTGGACAGTGATTCAGAGTGACGTGAACATTTCCTTTTGATCCCTGAGATTTACATCGGTCCAGTTCTTCAGATCCCGACCAGAAGATCAAAACAAAGCATCCCAGTTTTTATTCCGACAGATTAACAGGCACCTTAAGTGGACGTGCTCTTCACGTGTTGCTTGCGTGCTTTAGTGCTCTTTGAGGCGTGGAGAGAACAAGCTCATGGAATGTTCTAGAAAGAACTGATATGTCTCAAAACACTGGAGCTCTAGATGATCATATTCTAGATCCGCGCTCCTGTAGGATCTGAGGGAAAACAGCAGAGGATTTACATAATACAACAAAAGATTACTAATCTGCATTGAGTAACTATCACGAATAACGGAATAACATACTACTTTTATGATTTCTGAAGAAAGTTTGGGGTCGGTAAAAAAATTGTTTTCTATTTGGAATATATTGTGAAATTAAATTTATTTCAGAGATGCAAAGCTGAATTTTCAGCATCATTACTCCAGTCTTCAGTGTCACATGATCCTTCAGAAATCATTCTAATATGCTGATTTGATGCTCAAGAAACATTCATTATTGTTATTTTTAGTATACTTTGATGAATAAAAAGTTCAAAAGAACAGCATTTATTTGAAATAGAAATCTTTTGTAACATTATAAATGTCTTTATTGTCACTTTTGATCAATTTAACATGTCTTTGCTAAATAAAAGTACTAAAAGTCTTGCTGACCCCAAACTTTTCAAAATGTAGTGTATACTACTGTGCATAGTATGCACGTTTTCTGTATGCATAGAATACAAAGATTTGCAATATCTGTTTTGACATCATTATTTTCAACTTTCTTAAAATATTACTCTTAAAATCTATGCAGTATATACTATGTATAGTGTACATAGTATGCACATTTTCTGTATGCACGGAATACCTGGATGATGTACTACATTATATGGCACACTGCTTGATTATATTGTATCCCACAATGCAACGTGATTGGCATAATTTTCCAATTTCAATTACTAGTCACATTTTTTAAACATTTATACACAAAATTATGAATTATAATTGAAAAATAATTGAATTAGAATTCCAAAATGATGTACATTTATCAGTTTATAAATTTCACTTTAAAATAAATGTAAATAAAATGAATGTTAAAATAAAATTTTACACACAGATTTAAAAAAGAAAAAGAAAAATAACTATAAAATAAATACATTTTATTTTAAAAATAATGATTGGAAGACACTCACAGAATTCAACATAAGCATAACAAGGACATGTGACCAACGTAATAAGGTCACCATACTATTTTTAAAAAGTAGTAGGCAGTATTCAGTGTATACTGCGCAGTATGCAGTATGCTAGTAATCCATTCGGAACACAGCCAAACACTCATGCTGCTTACCTTGGCTTTCTCACTGGGCTGGGTGCTGTTGCTATATGATTGGTTGTGCAGTTCCTTAGAAACAACACACAAGAACTCCGCCTGATCTTCATTACCATAGTTATAGGAGGAGCCGATACTGACCAACTACATAAAACATGAATGAGAGACAGAGATGGAGAGGAACAGACAGAGATTAGCAACTGTTGTCACTGAGCGACTATAAACGATTAAAGCAACAGTCCACCCAAAAATGCAAATGATGTCATGAGTCACTGAAAACGTAACTTGCAAATCTCGTTTTTCAGACTTGCTTATATTCAAATGTAGGTTTGACATCAGTGACAATTTGGTGTCACTGACATCTTAAGACAGCATTTTAAATACTAAGTAAAATTTTGAATTGAGAGCTTTTTGCAATTGTAATTTAATTGTGATTTTCACTTATATTGCACTTTTACTTATGCTTTTTTTGGAGCTTGACAGCATCTGTTCCCTTTCACTTTCACTGTACACTGTGAATGTTGTGCACAACATGAGGGTGAGAAAATGACAGAACTGCCATTTTTGGATGAATAATCACTTTAAGGCAAGACACTACAAGCAAAAACATAGTTTTTTATGCACCGGTCAATTTTGAGAGTTGTTTCAGACTAGAGAAAAGAAAACATCCAAAATACACTTTTAAAGGGGATCTATAATGCCCCTTTTCACAAGATGTAATATAAGTCTCTGGTGTCTCCAGAATGTGTCTGAAGTTTCAGCTCAAAATCCCCCACAGATCATTTATTAAAGCTTGTCAAATCTGCCTCTATTTGTGTGTGAGCAAAAACACGCTGTTTTTGTGTGTGTCCCTTTAAATGCAAATTAGCTGCTGCTCCCGCCCACCTTCCAGAAGAGGGCGGAGCTTTAACAGCTCACGCTTTGGTTTCTCAACAACAACAAAGCTGGAGAATCTCACGCAGACAAAATGAGGATTGTCAGTAACGGTGTTCAGCCTTACATTCAAACCGGAGTCGACACTGATGGAGAGACTCAGGAAGAAGTTACAACTTTTAGAATGAAACTGGACGTTTCTGAACGGTTAGTGGATCAATTTATGTAGTTGCTGTGGAGTTGATTCAACTCATCGACTAGCATGTGGCGTCATGTTAATCTTTTGTGCAAAACCCATATGGACGCACACTATACATAGCGTACTTGTTTGCCAAACAGAGCCATACACACCAGGCTAATGTTTATGATTGCTATCAAATGCTGTGAATGGTCTTATATTTTTTTCTAAATATCATTCGGACAGAAACGCTCCTTTTTTTAGCAATCGAGGCCAGGGTCAACTTGCAGGCTATCCAAGCTAACAAGACTCTAAATAGTGTTCTGTGCTCATCTGTGCAGCCAATGACAGAACAGTTAGCATGCTTTGCTCGAACTGGCACACGTTGTCGCTTGCAAAAACAAAACGGCGCCGCCGTGAGTGGAAACGTGCAGATTAAGGGCCGGTAATATTATAATAAGATCCCCTTCCTACGTCACTAGGGGAGTGAAATCTGAGCTGCTCGTTTTTTCACATGCTTGCAGAGAAAGACTTGCCAAAGCAAAGTCACTGGGTTGTCCTTTTTCACATTTTCTGGGTTGGTAGATGCACCGGGGACCAGATTATAACACGGAAAAATTACGATTTTCATGATATGTCCCCTTTAAATGTTTATTTTTATTGCACTTTATCTATTTGCATCTATAGATATCAATCACAATGCATATTTTTAAAGGCTGTTCTCTAAAAATGGGGTTTTTTCTCCTGCTCTGAGAAAACCATCTATATAATGTAAGTTTTTACAGAGGGGCTTGTTTTAGATATCATCTGACTGATTCAATTTTAGTCCTAAAAACATGGTAAAAATGTATTTTTCTCTGGCTGTTGACAGTATTTCTTGATTGATGGAGTGATAAAAACAGATCTCAAAAATCCCCTCAGTAAAAACCTTGAACTTTTACAAATGAAACAAGAATTCTGAACCTGGCTTTATCCAATGTTCAGATTTCAGTTGTGAAAATGTATGCAAATTAGATCATTTACATATTTACACATTACATCATAAAAATCTTGTGGTACAAAAAATGTTTGCAGTTCTTAAAATAATAAATCAATTAGAGATGTATGTTGATATCTATTTCAACAACATGCATACTACTACATTTTCTATTCACCTGGGGTGTCTTGCCTTAAATTAAAATACAACATAGTGCACTTAAATAGTCAACATGCTTAGGAATGCATTAGAATGCAGAGATTGAACACGCTAACACTTATAAACATGCAGAACAAAAGCACCGACATCCATGCAGTCACATGTCAGACAACCACATTCACTGTGACCATTGCAAGGAAAACCGAAACTGCGACGGCATGCAGTGGTTAGTGGAAGGACAGGGGATTGTTGGACACACCTCTCCACTGTGGGCGGGGTGAGTTTGGCTTGACTCCTCCCCCTTCACCTCCCGAGACACAATCAGGAAAAACTCTGACTTCTGGGCCCGCCCATAACCTACACTGACAAGCTGCAACAACCAATCAGAGCGTAAGGCATGGCCTGCATCACACACCGCAGGTCAGCTGACTCGGCGGGAGCGATTCTGATTGTTGTGGAGCTGGAATGATCAGATGAACTAATGCCGGGTTTGATTTACCTGCTCAAACTTCCATCCGTCTGACATGGTTGAGACCATCTGCGTAAGTTCTTCCTCTTGACACTGCAACACTCTGTAAACATGCTTGACTGGGGTCTGAAGACAAGGCAAGGGTGGTAAACATGAAAAATATTTGTCCTTCATCTACATGCTACATGTAAACAAAGAAAATGCCATTTAAATGTAAATCAATTTCACTTAATTGTTCATTGTTTTGCTTGACAAGGGTGCTTGTGCTGTCTTTCATTAAACTGAATCACATTTGGTTTGTCCATCATACATTTTTAAGTGTCTTAAGTGTTCAAATATCATCAGGAAAATGTATAATTAATAGTAGTCTTATATGTGTTGCAGTTTAGTCAGGACAAACTGCTATTTAACATCAAACCATCAAACATTGTTGATGTTTTAAAAATAAGGGACATATTCTGAATTTTTGCAGTATTTTATTTTGTGCCCTGAAGTCAAACAAAATATAATGTACAATATCAGTCAAAGTTTCTTGCATCAAAAACAGTCAGAAATAAAGCTGAAATAAATTATAAATACTCAATGAAAAACTATTAGGTGAACAATTAAAAATGTTGTCATGGCAACTAACTGAAATAAGTTTTATGCTCTAAAGCTGAAAATAAATCGAAATTGAACAAAAAAACTGAAATGAAAATAAATTAAACCTAAATATTAATATTAAAAAACAAAAACTAATAAAAATGTCAAGTGCACAAATATTTAAATAAAATTAATTAAAAAAACTAAAATAAAACTAAAATATTAATAAAATTAGTGCTGTCAAATTGATTAATCGTGATTAATCGCATCTAATATAAAAGTCTGTTTACATAATATATGTGTGTAATATATATATTATTATATTTATATATATTATATATACAATAGTGTATATGTGTGTTTGTGTGTGTGTGTGTTTGTATATACATACACATATATATGTAAATATATATATAATAAATCGATTTAACAGTACTAGTGTGTATGTGTGCGTGTGTGTGTGCATGTGTTTGTATACACACACACACACACACACACACATATATAATTACAAACTTTTTTAGATGTGATTTTTCACGATTAATTGATTTGACAGTACTAGTGTGTGTATATATATATGTGTGTGTGTGTGTGTGTGTGCGCATGTTTGTATATATACACACACACATTATATTTACAAACTTTTGTTAGATGCAATTATTNTGTGTGTGCATGTGTTTGTATACACACACACACACATATATAATTACAAACTTTTTTAGATGTGATTTTTCACGATTAATTGATTTGACAGTACTAGTGTGTGTATATATATATGTGTGTGTGTGTGTGTGTGTGTGCGCATGTTTGTATATATACACACACACACATTATATTTACAAACTTTTGTTAGATGCGATTATTCACGATTAATTGATTTGACAGTACTAATACAAATTATATTAGTATACAAATACTAAAATAACTGTGAATTGCTTACAGTATATGTTGAAGAATATCTCAGTTGAGAGTCTGTTTTGATAAAAGAATCTAAAAATAAATGTTATAGGATTTCAATGTCCATATCAAAGTGAATTGTGTGTGTTCGTGCTGCCTTACATGTGTCGTCTTAGCTTCTCTTTCACTGATCTTCTCTTTGATGACTTTTATTAATGATGTGATGTTGTAGAACTCCGCCTCTTCAAGAGCTCCTGAGACACACATGCAAGCAGAATGAAAGTTACAGAGCAACTATCACAGTCTCAATCATGTCAGTTTGACGGTGCACATGTGTCGTACCTTCCTCCGTCAGGTTCTTGTTGAGGACCAGCTTTCCATGTCTCAGATAATTCAGTATGGGCCCGAAATACATGGGATCCCTGTCAATCAAATATGCCCCTGTCTCATCCTACAGTACAAATGAAAGGACAGAGAAAGAAACCTCAGCAACCACAATGCGACATCCAGCAAACACCCTCACCCAAGTAGCTGCCTAGCAATGCCCTAGCAACCACATAGAAATGTGCTAAAACCTTCTGAAAACCTAAGCAACCCCCTTATAGCAACTGCCGAATTCATAGCAAAAAATAGTAACATCTAAGGGGCCGTTTTCAACTAAAAAACTTTTTGGCCGTTCATTTACATGACAATGGCGTGATCGCGACAATGATGCATTTTTGAAAATGGGTTTCAAAGTGCAAGTTTTTGAAAACGATACCGTTATTGTCTCTGTGTAAACTGCAAAAACTCAAATCTGTGAAAATGGTGATGATATTGTGACAAATTGCTTTACTTTTCATGCAACCAGCGAACACTAAGAGAAGAGATCCATTAGAGGAAAGTGAGTTTAAACATTAATGAGCTGTGCGTGTGTGGGACTCGGCATCTGTTTTTAATGGCATGCAGGCCACATTCATAAAAAAATAAACGTACGTTACGTACACAAGCGCCCAAACTCACATGCGCGCACAATATTCCGTTCAAGCTTCAACCAGGACGCTTCCAGATGCAAAATAGACCTGGAACAGTGTGTGAGGCTGAAATCACCCTTTTATAAAAATCTGGGGCACAAACAGTGTGGAGTGATTTCCCAGAGCCTTAGAGACTCCTGCTCTTTACAGGGTTAAAGCCTCTAGAGAGCAGGATTATTCTGGATTAGGGTTATTTTGAGATTACCGTCTGAGATTTGAGAGATGAGAGGAGGTGAGACAGCCGGAGCTGCGAGAACCAGAAAGAATGTGACATGCTGTTGTTCAAAGAATTTTATTTGTTATAGTGAAATTAGATCATTTAAGTGTGCACCTCAACTACTCATTATATGATAAGATTTACATAGAGGAAGCGTGTAATATTTGTCGCCACCAAACAAAAATGCAAAAATAGTTACTGTTTGTGGGCACGTTTACATGACAATGATGTGCTAAAAATGGAAAGGTTTTTCCTTTGCGTTTTTCTCATACAAACAACAAGATTGTCAAAACAATCCCCGTTTACGCGGATCCACGAAAATGATTAAAAACGCTGTATTCTGCTGCCAGGCCAGTAGTTGGCGATGTCTACGCCTATAGACTGAACACGTAATGCGCATGATGTCACTGTTTTCACAAATTTGCGTTTTTGTAGTTTACACAGAGACAATAATGGTATAATTTTCAAAAATGTGCACCCGTTTAAATGACAACGATGCACTAAACATGGAAAAGTTTTCCTTTGCGTTTTTCGCGTACAGACGACAACATTGCTAAAACAATCACCGTTCACATGGATCCGTGAAAATGACTAAAACCGCTGTATTCTGCTGCCAGGCTAATAGTTGGCGATGTCACTATGTAAAGAAACACTACATGCCTATAGACTGAACACATAATACAGATGCGCATGACGTCACCATTTTCATACATTTGCGTTTTTGTAGTTTACACAGAGATAATAACGGTATAATTTTCAAAAACGTGCACTTTGGGTCCGTTTACACGACAAAGATGTACTAAAGATGAAAAAGTTTTATCTTTGCGTTTTTCTCGTACAGACGACTATCAAAATGATCCCCGTCCACATGGATCCATGAAAACGATTAAAAACGCTGTATTTTGCTGCCAGGCCAGTAGGTGGCGATGTCACTTAGTTAAGAAAAACTATGCACCTATAGACTGAACATGTAATACGCACGTGCATGAGGTCACCTTTTTCACAAATTAGCATTTTTGTAGTTTACACCGTGACAATAACGGTATCATTTTCTAAAACGCGCACTTTGAAACCCGTTTACACGACAATGATGTACTGAAAACTGAAACGTTTTTCCTTTGCGCTTTTCGCGTACAAACAACAACGTCAAAATGATCCATGTTCACACGGATCCGTGAAAACGAATAAAAACGCTGTATTACACATGTCAGGCCAGTAGCTGGCGATGTCACTTTGTAAAGATAAAGATTTACATAGATGCCTAGACTGAACACGTAATACGCATGCGCATGACGTCAACGTTTTCACAAATTCACGTTTTTGTGGTTTGCATGGAGATGATAATGGTATCGTTTTCAAAAACATGCACTTTAAATTTTTTTTCAAAAGTTTGTTTTCAGGCCCCCAAAACACCGTTATCTTGTAAATGAACGGCCAAAACACAAAAAAAGTTTTTAGTTGAAAACGATGTCATGTAAACGGCTCCTCAAACATGTTTGCCGAACACTGCCCCGAAAAAACGAATAGCCCCGCCCCCAAACTCACGCAATTGGTTGAGACAATAAACAGCAATTGCATGAGTTTGGGGGCGGAGCTATATGTTTTTTCGGGGCAGTGTATCTCGCAACCAATTCGTACGTATTTTACGAGGTGGCTAATCGTACAAATTTGTACGATTTGTATAAACCCCAGTAACGGGGGTAATTCGTATGAATTCATACAAATTTGACAACTCGTAAAATATGTACGATTTAGCAAAAAACGTACACATTTGTACGAGTGACAGGAGATCATTACAAGGATTTTAGCATAAAAACTTCAAAATCACTTATGCAAAAATTGCAATATTAGGCAGTAAGATTTCATAAAAATGTAGACTGTAGAAAGTTATTTCATCGTTATATTACAACATCTTTATTTTCATCCATTTAACGCCACAGTAATTGCTACTCAGTTTTCAAATTTTAAACCCGATTTAAGGATAAATTCAAATATTACGTTGTAATATCTTTATGTAGAAACAATTATTTCATCCTTATAATAATTTATTCAACTTTATTTTCCTCCATTTAATGTCACAATAGTGCTATTTTTACTGAGTTTTAAAGTGCCATCAATATTCTTTAGATAATGTTTTTGATATAATTGATCAGTTTTCCGATTTTATCAATTATAAATTGAGTGGTTGGATAAAATGCAATGAATGTACAACCATAATTGAAAAACAGTTGTGGAGTTGGTGTAGTCTGGTCAATAAAGTCAATAATGCTACTAATGTTTACTGAAATAAAACCAATTACATTAGCTGTAGCCACATTATGCACAATTTTTTTTTAGGTTATCAGACAAAATATTTTTTGGTGGGAATTAAAATGACAGATTCTAATATTTCTGGCCTTCACTTGAAACCTCCAGCTTGGATTCATCCCTGCTCTTTGCCTGACCTGACCCACGCAGCGTAACCTTCCACCCTGATCTCTGACACAGCTCAGGTGTCATAAGCGGGATTGTGTCCAGATTGCAAGGCAAAACTGGGGCAGATGTGCTGATGTCGTCATCGACATGGCCACCCCAGGACGCCACAGACAAACAAGGTGCCACAATCTGCCCGCACATCTTCCCAGCCATGAACACTCATGGAGAAGAACAGAAGAGACCTTGTTCTGGGGCTGGGAGAGGAGGGGTGGGGCGGACGGTAAAAGTGTGTTTGTTCGAGTCCATCCGACAGGAAAACAACTCGAGACAAAAACAACCATCTGGACAACCCTCAGATTACCATAGAAACAATACAAATAACTCCATACAACAATATAAGTGATTATGAACTTAGGAGGAGTGAAATAACAGCTAGAGACAGCTTCATACTCATGACCCATTTTAAAGCTAAACTGAGCAGAAATAGATCTTTTGTCTTGTGAATAATTTAAAAACTGAACAAAAACAGATTTATGCATGCTTAATGTCAAACGGCAATCAAATATATATATTTTTAAACAGAATAGATGCATTCATTTCTATACAGCTTTCAGTTTTACATTACAGATTTTATTTTGTTTATACTTTATGGTGCACTTTTATATTAGGTTACTATATCTTATGTAATAATGGGCCTGTGTGAATGAATATTGTTTTTACAGATTTTGTAGATTGTATTCGAGTATCATTTTACAGACTTCTGCACTCTCTAACCTACTTTTCCCACCCCTTCTTTATAAATAACTTATAAATTAACTAAATAAATAAAAGGTCTGTCTCAGATGCCAAGTTATTTATCTCAGTTGAACTTGCAAAAATAAAATGATCCCTAAATGAAATAAATCAAACTGTAGTTACCTTATCAGAATCGAGGTCTGGCTCCGCTTGGCACAGTCGGAACAGGAATGATTTGGGGTCCCGGCAGAGAGTCTGTCTGGTGGTCAGAAAATACGTGCCGCCGACGTTCAAACGGACCCATTTGGAGGATCTGTGGTTGAAGGTCTGTACCGGAGCCGAGCACCGACAGTCGTGGCCGCTGATCTCCCCGTGACTCTCGGCCATCCTGCGCTCGGTGTTCTGCTGAAATGCGGTGACCGCGCGCCTCTCCAATAACCAAGTTAAACCAACAGACGCGCGCGGCAGAGCGCGAAGAGCGCTCCGCACTGACGGCGCCGAGAAACACCCCTCAGTTTTGTTATTACGCCCAAGACAGAGGAAAGACATGGGCTGTGTTGTTTATTCCGATATCTAAATCCACTGAATAGCGTATTGCGACTGAATTTCTACTTGTGATTCGAAAACGAATCATTCATTTGAACCGATACTTTTTAGTGATTCGACCGAACCGTTTGGGGATCACTCCTCTGTAACTGACTTTGTTTACCAGTAAAATTGTTAGACGGGAACATTATTAATTATAATAATACTGGGAATAATTAATGTGAACATCAAAATTATTAAAATGTTATTTTATAATAAAATAAATGTTATTTTATATTAACATTAGTAAAAGTGTTAGAAATGTTAGAATAATTAAAAAAAACAATATTTCAAGCAATGTAAGAGTCCAAAAAGTAATAAACAGCAATTTTACAACAAAATAAATGGAAAAATGCAGCTCAGAGAATTCTTTAATCGGTTTTGAATAGGTTGAAATGAACCGTCTCCGAACAAACCGATTCGATACAAAGAATCGGATTTCTCAATCCCTGACAGCAAGATAATGTCGGCTCAGATCCGGCCCACATCTGATTCGCGTGTAATCCACATGTANTCTCCATGCGGCAGCCACACTCCTCGGCGCAATAAACTTGTAACTGAGGATTTCCCGGGGGATGGGGACAGACCCCAGAGTGAGCTTAAAACTATTGGTTAACTAACCAATAATTGTGTCTGATTTGCCTCAGTCATTACACAGATATGGGCCGGATCTGGGCCACACTGTGTTGCAGTCTGGGATACTATTCGAAAAGAATATCTGGATATGAACGAGTTTGAATTAGAATGAGGCTGTTTTAATATCTAATGAGCAGCTTGTCTAAACAGCGCCTGCTTGCAATAAAATCTTTATTGGTCATCACAATGATGCACGTGATTAAAAAAAATGCCCACTAGGTTGAGACTAAAAGCCCATATAATTTAGACTGGAAGGCTTCACGAACAAATGCAATTCCATTAATTCACTACAGAGGGCGGCAGTTTCAGATTTCCATACATGTATTAAAAGGGTCCTTGATTATGATTTTACTTTTTAAATTTTAGTTAGTGTGTAATGTTGCTGTTTGAACATAAACAACATCTGCAAAATTACGACGCTTAAAGTTCAATGCAATGGGAGATCTTTTCTTTAACATATATTGTTTTTTAAGGACTACAACGAGCTTCTTGACATCACTAACCCTAGAATTTACATAAACCCCACCCCCGAGAACACACAACAAAGGGGGTGAGGCCATGTTGGGCTGCTTTAGAGAAGCGTGAGATTCTCCAGCTTTGTTGTTGTTGAGCAACCGAAGCGTGAGCCGTTAAAGCTCCGCCCTCTTCTGGAAAGCGGACAGGGAGCAGCAGCTCATTTGCATTTAAAGGGGCATAGAAAAATGGCACGTTTTTGCTCACACCCAAATAGGGTGAAATTTGACAAGCTATAATAAATGATCTGTGGGGTATTTTGAGTTGAAACTTCAGACACATTCTGGGGACACCATTATAAGTCCCCTTTAAGTGAACGATCTTACGTTTTTTAATTAGTGAGTCTGATTGGATACTTTTGAATCGGACTAGGCTATGAAATAGATTT
>RJVU01075378.1:1175596-1204304 GCA_003731715.1 Anabarilius grahami
AAAAAAAAAAAAAAAAAAAAAAAATCTACTAATACTAAATATCCCCCCCACCACGTTTTTTTCAAAATAACACGCATAGCATGAAGATTTTTAGGATAAATAAGATGTTGTTCTTAACCCTAAAAGGACTTATATATATCTTTTTTTTTGCCTTTGACTGTCAGGAGACCAACAACTTTAAAACAAAATAAAAAGAAATACCATTGAAACACATGAAGAAAAAACAGAGACTGTTTGGCCTAAAACCCTACATGCTTTATTTCAGTTCTAGGTTTTGCCGAGCGCAAAAGGTCGACAAGAAGAATACACACATTGCCTACACGCACAAGGGCCTCCCACGCACACACACACACACACACCTCACACAGAGACACACACGCGCGCGCGCGCACAGACACACACACACACACACACACACACAGACAAGTGGGGCCGTGCGCATACAGGCATTAAATTATCAGAAATGAGCCAATCACTGCGCAAATAGAAAATGTATATGATATAGTAAGAAAACAAAAGCAGTAAAATATCATAGTTTACAATAATTCTTCACATTCAAAGGCTTTACATATTCAATACATACACAGCAAGGCCCTGGAACATGACTTCAATCCAAATATGCTTTCATATATTAGAATTTAAATAACACAGAGAAGCCAGGCCAGAATGGAGAGGCCCAATAACCTTATACAAGAATAAAAATACAAAACCTGGATCCTAGAGTCACCTCTTTACTCACCTCCCATTTGCAATTTTACATCAACTGTACATCACAGTCATCTGTTACCGATCAGGAAGACGCACGCACGCACACACGCACACACTCAGTCTGTCGGTCTCACTCACTCCACGGACTTCCTGTTAAAAACGGCCAAATGAGAGGAGCCAAACACACGCACACGCTCAGATTGCCCCTCCGTCACAAGCCTCCAATCAGCAATGCATACCGTCACAATGCAAGCGCTTTAAAGGAAAACAGCTAAACTCAGTCGTGCTTTCAGCATAGGGCCAGGGGGCAACGAATTACCCTCACAAGCCACATTACCCATGTGGCTTTTGTGGCAGTGTGGTGCCGTCTCCCGGTGCGATTTGAAGCTTTATTCGTAAAGTGAACATGCTGAGGAGAGATTCGACACCACATCCTCCAATCGGAATCAGCAAGACCAGCTACTGTAGCCAATAAGGGTAAAAGGACCCGCCTTAATTCTAAACGCAGACTAAAGCGACACACACTACAAAGCGATTAGGCATTTCAATGTAAGGAGATGAGTGTGTGTTCGCGTCGAGCGAGAAAAGAAGAGAACGAGTGCACTTGTTCCGCAACAGGCAGGTGGAGATTGCACGATTCAAGAGTGTTTGTTACTTGCATCGCATTAAACTGATGGAAAGACTTTGTCTAAACGTGTGATAAAGGTTTTCTACGGCTTGCCTGCCGACATGACATGCTGACTACGGCCTTGCTGCTTTTGGTTGTAAAGATTTCACCCTCCGCCAGTGAAACAACTGAATCTGAACAGAGAAAGTGCCTGGGAGTGATGGGACTGATATATGAAGAGACAGAAAGACAATATATAGCTGGAGAGGCGTCTCTACAGGGGTGTGTCCCCGTCCTGTGATTGGTTGGAGAGCTGTGGGGGCGTGGCCAAAGGGGAGGAGCACTGTAGTCCTATAGGCTGGGGCTCTGGTGTTTGTGGTAGATCTTCCTCCAAACTTCCTGGATCTTCTTGCACCATTTATCAGCGTTGCCGCTTGGGTCCATTAGATAGTACGTCCGGTTTGGCTACGGAAACAAAGCGGCGTCATTAAACATCTGATTTAAACCATGCAGATGTGGTGTTATAAGATAATAGACTGCTGGGGCTGCAGTTACCGTGTGAACAAAGAAGGTTTTAAAGTTCTTTGCTTCAGGCCGTAGTTCAGGTGACCATGGAATCTCCCCTTTCAGAACTTTATTGACCGGATCCACATAGTACAAGTGAGGACCCTCAGTCAGTAGCAACTGCCTCCTCCGTGCAAACAGACCCTACACGTACACAAAGGGAAAGACGCAATGGAACACAAAAAAAACTTCAACTCTTTTAATGAAGTAAGATTATAAAACATATAGATCCTGTCCTGGAACTTCCAACAAAGTATCAGTTTTTAAGATTCAGGAATTGGACAACACTGGTCGAGCTGTGTGGTTTGATTCACTAAAAAGAACTGAATCATGCGAGTCATTTGTTCAGGAATTGGTCTGACTACACTGGATGGTTTTGATTCACTAAAATGAACTAAATCAGAGACATTTGTTCAGGTATTGGATGAAATACTCTGGTTGCACACTTTTGATTGATTGAAAAAAATACCTAATCATAAAGTCCTGTTCACTCCAAGGACGATAATCATAATGATAAAGATATTGTTCAAAAAAATCGTTCTAAATGTAAAAGAAAGCAGAATCCACACCACAACTATAACGATAATGGCACAGAGGAACGATATCTTTGGAATCACTTTTAGAAAGATTTTTTCCATCTGAAGAACGATAAAAACATTGACAGCCAATCAGAATCCATTCTGCTTTGACAGCTTGAGCATTTCATTTAATTGGGAACTGGATTGACTGCATTGATTCACTGAAAAGAACCAAATCATAAGAGACATTTGTTCAGGGACTGGAATGACTAAACTGGTTGCACGGTTTTGAATAATTTGCGTCATTCGTTCAGGAATTTGATGGATTACTCTGGTGGTACTATGTAGCTTTAATCCACAAAAAGGAACCAAATTATGAGAGTCATTCATTCAGGAAGTGAATGGAAAACACTGGTCATGTTGTATAATTTTGATTGACTAAATAGAACCAAATCATAAGAGTCATTTGTTAAGGAACTGGATGGACTACACTGTACATAAAGTTGATTCACTAAAAAGAACTGAATCATAAGAGTCATTTGATCAGCAATTGGTCAGACTACACTAGTTGTGTTGTATGGTTTTAATTCACTAAAAACAATAGGTGTGTTTAACTTGAAGAGGCGCTGCACAGACTTATCGGTGTATGACAAAGTACAGTGAGAGTGATTCGAAAGCATACTCTAATGGCAAAAGCTCTCTAATGGCTCACGCGGTACTTTGACGTCATACACCGATCGGTCTGCGCAGCGCCGCTTCAATTCGAACACACCTAAACATTTCAAGAGTCATTTGTTCAGGAATTGGATGGAGAACACCATCTGATTGCATACTCTTACAAATGAACAAATAACCAACAGTTACTCACTTTGCGTTTGTCCACTGGGCCCATTTTCAAGATGAGGTTATTCTCCACAAATTGGTGCCTGGAAAAAACAAAACAAAAAACCAGATAAGTTACAGAAAAGCATGCACAGATAAATAGTCACATAAAAAGACAATGTGTATTTGTGTACCATGGGTTTGCAGCACCCTGCTTGTCAAGTAGGATGCGTTTCTCCTCGTCGCTGTACTGTAGGTCGAGCTCCATGCTATTACTGTCCAGCTCATGAATATGTATAAACTGATCCACATTAGGGGAGGGGTTATACGTAGGATGACTTGTCTCTCCTGTAAGGGGAACTAAAGGAGCAGGGCCCGGCTGAGCCACCTGCATACAACTGAACTGGCTCAGGAGATCATCATACTGGAAATAAAAGAGAAAAGGAGATTAAGAATGATCTAATTTTTACATTTTCTGCAGAAAATCAGACCCCTGCTGCATGAGTCGTTTGTGTTGACTCACGTTTCCATAGCAGTCCTCATCATCCTCAGACATGGCTGGAAGATACGCTGTTAGTTTGGGTGGAGTCTGCAAATGTACATCATCCCAGCCAACCGTTTCAAAAAAAGGGTGGGACTTCAGCGGTCCATAGCCACCCATCTCATCACAGCCAATCCGCTTGCACGGATCCAGTGACTGTGAAAATAAAACACCAATGAGCACACAGAAGATCCTCACCTACGCTATACATGAACAGAAAAACAAACATTTGTGATTAAATAAGGCTGACCAGAAGTTGTTCCACAAGGTCCTTAGCTTTGGGGAAAAATTTCTCAGGAAACTCATACTCGAGTTTTATAATCTTCTGGAATATTAGATACTCATTCCTGTCATTCATTAAAAGAAAACAATGATTAGTAATTTAAAAAGCACTCAGCAATGACAATATGCATTGTAAAACCCAATGCTGAAACCGCTGAACTTCTTTGACAGTAGTCTCATAATTGACAGAATGCATCTTTTGTAAACACCCGGTATGAATCATATCTGGGTAGCACTTTATTTTACGGTCCTGTTTCCAATGTACATATTATAGTTATTACAATAACTGGGTGATAACTAGGTACTAACCCTGAATCTACCCCTAAACCTAACCCTTGTAGTAGCCTTATATTAACCAGTACTTTCTAAGGTACACATAAGTGTAAGTACAGTTAAATAAAGTGGAACACAAACCTGAAGCCAGTCTAATTATAAAGGGCTTGATTAGTTGATTAGTTCAGGCAATCCACTGACTAATCCATTTTAAATCAATATGTAGTTTTGCACATCGCTAGTACTCTGAAAAGAAACTCACCCAGCTCTGAATGGTGGCAAACCAGCAACAAGCTGGTAGATGATGCAGCCTAATGCCCAGAGATCCGAACTGCCACAAGAAATAAGATGTTTAAGACAAACACACAAGTAAGCCAACTAACCGTCATAAAAATAACATTTAGCCAAAATTTCAAATAAACCCTAATAATGTTTCCTGCATCCAGAAGAGGAACCACTAAATAAATGCTGCAACAAAAAACACGAAGCATCTCTGAATTAGGCCCGTTTCATTACAACTGCACACCATGAAATATTCATCAGTCGTGTTTACCTCTTGCAGGCAGATTTCTCAGTCAGTAATTCCGGAGAGACGTACTGAGCAGTACCAACAAATGAGTTTGCTCTTGCTGCGGGGAGAAACATCAGAATCACAATGTCACTTAATAAAAGCACTATCATAAGAGGATACTTGTGCATGAACGGTTTTCACTGTCAAAGGATGATTGTTATGTGGTGTGTGTTTTACCCTGTTTGCTGTCAGAGGACAGTTGTTTGGCCGTGCCAAAGTCTGTTATTTGAATGTGCATCTCTTCACTGAGCAGAATATTCTCTGGCTTCAGATCTCTGTAACAAAACCACAGTAACACCACGAACTCAATGTCAGGATAGAAAGAAAACATAAAAAAAAATTAAAATCACACTACAGACACCTTAAAGACAAACCTACTAACCTGTGGATGATGCCCTTCTGATGCAAGTACTCAAGAGCACAAACTATCTCAGCGGAGTAGAACCGTGTGCAGGTCTCGTCAAATGAGCCAATTTTTCGAATGTACTTCAGCAGTTCGCCATTTTTAGCATAGCTCAATCCAAAATCTGACAGTACATTCAGGAAAGCATTCGATTTAAATCGATTAAATTCAGTGTCAACAGTATTGCAGACATAAGCTTTGTGTAGTAATTTATCAATATTGGCCATATCAATTATTTGGTCAACATTTTAGCCTTTATTATTTTTAAATAATTATTGCTATTGAAACTAACCCCCTCTTAACATTTTTTATTTCTTCAAACTGACTCAGCCTCGCATATATATATATAAAGAGAGAGAGAGAATTAAACAATAAACAAAATGTTTAAATAAAATATATACATAAAAAATATGTGCGCAAAAAAAAAGTCTTCTCGANGGGTCTTCTCGACCACTTGACCACTAGCATGTGTGTGAAGGATACACAGCTTCTCTTCATCCTGAAAGGTGAAGTAGAGCTTGACGAAGAATGGATGATCCAGGTGTGACATGATGTCTCTTTCTCTCTTAACGTATTGCGCTTTGTTCTCCTTCATTATGTGGCGCTTTTCCAGGATCTTAACTGTTGAAACGCATGCACAAACATTTTTCAGTACATGCTCTCATCCACTAGTTTGTCAACTGTAATACTGACAAATCGAATGCATATGAACCACAGTCTTGATATAACGACTTACTTGCATATTCCTTCCCCGTCGAGTGTTCCTTTGCTAAGACAACCTGCAAGTAGTACAGACGGCAAAGGTTAGTACATTAAATTAATATTACTATCTGAGGTACATCAGATGTGCATGACTGTGCATGTCGTACGGTAGAGAAGGAGCCTTCTCCCAATATTTTGCCGAATCGGAAATCCTCGGGTCTCTTCTTGCGAGGCTGAGTCGGCTGGGGGGGTAGTGCCTGTCCCTCCATGCTGCTGCCGTGGAGACGGGGCGTGTCCTGCTGGCCTCTTACCATGGATGGACAGGAGATGAGAACAGAGGAGTGGAGGGATGCAACATCATACTGATGAGAGAGAGAGACCGAGTCAGTGTATTACTCACATTACTGAACTACTGCCTCTGATGTAATTATGGCTTTGGCTTGTGATAGTTTTAATGACAGATAGTACACAATTTTAACTTTTTAGCATTTTTATATAATGATTTAGTTTATTATTTTTAATTATTTAAATATTTAAGAGAAAAAATATTAATATTTCTAAACATTTACGAATCTTTTGTTTCGAATCAGTGGTTCGGACCATGTTTCAAACTGCCAGTCACATGATTTCAGTTAACAAGGCTTCATCATAACTCTTTCAAAGTGTCAGAAATCGTCCCCTATACCCTTAAATAGCGCATGATTTGAGGGGACAGCCATTTGTAGTGGTAGTGGTGTCCGAAATCATAGTGGACATTATCAAATGCACTCATTCAATCCCATAATGCATCATAATAATGAGTGTACAACTGATGTACACTCAACGGCTAGAGAATACCCATAATGCACTGTGAGAGTGAATGAATTCCCACATCTCGCCAGAAAATGACACCTGCAGCTGAATTATCAGCTGGCCCAATGTGGGTACAGCGTAATATAATACAGGTATAAATTCCTTTTTAATTGATCAAATTGTTTAATTATGGATTATACATGCTAGATTCCATGACAGAGTTCAAGATAAACCTTTTTATTACTACTGGAGCTTAAACTCCAGTTTGTTAAGTTTCTAATGATTATTAAAGAGCAAGTATAAACTATGCAAAAGCGGCAGTCTTTCTGGCGTATTCGGTGTCCTAATTCGCTCAGTCGTTTTTATTCACTCCTTCAAATGGACTATATTAGTGGAGTAACAAAGGGAAGCTTCAGCTTCGAACACAGCTGAAATGTTTCGAAATTTCAATGGTTCACCGCTGGGGACGATCTGTGTCAATCCATTAATCATGCGGATTCACTGAGCTTGTCCCCCAGAGGCTATGGTTTTTACCTGATCTCTGATCAGTTTTATGGATTTTGTAGACGTTTTAATGAGGCTTTTTTTTAATTAAAAGGAATAATAGTTATTAATAGTCTCTTATTGGCCTGTTTAGCTGAGCCATCCATAGAACAAACAAAAAAATCCCCTGTAAATTAATAAAAGAACAAGTTATATAGACACTTAATATTTAATGGTATTAGATAATTAGTTAATTGCAATAAAAACATTTGCAATGGTTTTGTAAAAGCTGTTTTTATGCATGTTTGGTCTCAGTTTGTGTTGCATTTACACTGTTTTGACCAGCAGGAGTCACCAGCGCGTGGTGCTTCGAAACAGTGAATCATTTTGCGAAGCAATTGGTTCAGTTGATTCGAAGCTTTGAAAAGCTTCGTTTCTCCCATCACTACTTAAAACTGCAGCTCACATTATTCATAAACAGCGTCCCTACAATAAAGAACTTCAAAACACCTCTATAAAACAAGAGTCACACATCAACAAGAACTTCAGACAAATCCCCAGCAAAAATCATGTCAACTACCCTTTGTAACCTATGTAGCACAATAATAATTCATACTTAATATACTTAATGAGGCTTAAGAAACAACATCAATGCTAGAAATAACAGAGGCAAGTTACTTTGCAGGATTTACATTGAAAAATCTATATCAGTTACATACCCAGTTTAATATGCTGTGCATGAAAAAGGCCCACCGTCTGATAATTCACCAATCATATTCAGAAGAGTATTGTCTTAGTCTAGTGATCTATTCGACGTTATACATAATAATAATCGGCTGTCAAAAGCACATGAGAAGGTGAAACCTTAAAAACCTCTAAGGCACTTTTATAGGCCGCAACTCTGAGTCTGTTCTTTTCAGTGGAAATAACATGCCTAACTAAGTCAATGATAACATGGACATGTTAATAAGCAGTTATAGACATATAGTGCTACTAATAATCCCTTAATTACGGTTTAAAATGATAAACTGACAGCAAACAGAGAAGCAAATGAGGCAAAAACAACCTGAGGCGACTTATGCTAGAAGCGCTACTGAATCAAAAGCGGTGTTGTAGTTTGTCAGAGACTTAAAAACAAGCCCTGGGTGTTCACTGTATGTTCTCAATGAATTCTTAGAAATACAAATGATTTGTGTAAATTGAGAGCATGTTTAAGACAGCCAGAAGCAAAACCCTATGCCGTGAGTTAGCGGTCAGGCTAACGGCTAAGAAAACAAGCAACTTCATTTGTTGATAGAATTAGCTCGCCGCGCTAACACACAACAATATGAGCCTTTATCTACAATGCTCCTTTAAAAATATCAACATCGAGCCTAATAATTCATTCAGAAATCCCTGTATAAATTACGATAAGAAACAAAAGTTGACACTTCCTGGTTAATAGACCTGCACTTGTTTAGGGGACTAGCGGGCTAATGAGGCTAAATGCTAAGCAAAAGACTCGGGTCGCGAGCGTCCCGCGCCACCCCCCAAAAAAACGCCGTTACAAGCAGCGCGCGCAACGCGGCGCGAGGCGGCTTCGAGCCCGCGTTCCCAAGACCTTAGGGGTACTTACGATCTGACTCGTGGCTCTTGCCATGGAAGTTTTCCGCGGGTAATTTATTTGGGATTAAATAATTGTGGAGACTGGAGTCATGGCCGCCCTCTCTGCGCCTTCGTTTCACGGCTGTGACGTCACGCCACAACAACATTACTGCAGTCGAGAGGAATAAAAAAAAATTACCGCGCGCCCCCAAACGGCGAATCCCAAAATTTCCATCTTTATCCACCTTTTTCCTACTCCCCATGACGCTTTGCGCGGTTTATGGGTGTAACTTCCGTTAAACTTCAGCTAAAGATCTATAAACGCAACAATAAATATTTTCCAAAACTGGCCTCATGAAAAAATACTATAGTAATTTACTATAGTGTTTTTGAACCATACTGTAGTAAAGTACTTGAATTAATTTGTTGTATTTCTATAGTTGCTGTGATAATATAACTACAAATTACTGTACCCAATAAGTTTTCTACAACTATAGAGTATATTATACTACAAATACACTACAGTTTACTGTAGTAAAAACTAAAGTATACTACAGTATTTATTACGGTTTATCAGTTCACTATAGTTAAAGGGTTAGTTCACCCAAAAATGAAAATTATGTCATTAATTACTCACCCTCATGTCGTTCCACACCCGTAAGACCTTCGTTAATCTTCGGAACACAAATTAAGATATTTTTGATGAAATCTGATGGCTCTGTGAGACCTGCATAGCCAGCAATGACATTTCCTCTCTCAAGATCCATTAATGTACTAAAAACATATTTAAATCAGTTCATGTGAGTACAGTGGTTCAATATTAATATTTTAAAGCGACGAGAATATTTTTGGAGCGCCAACAAACAAAATAATGACTTATTTAGTGATGGCCGATTTCAAAACACTGCTTCAGGAAGCTTCTGAGCGTTATGAATCTTTTGTGTCGAATCATGATCAAACCGCCAAACGGCTGAAATCACATGACTTTGGCGCTCCGAACCGCTGATTTGACACGCTGATTCATAATGCTCCGATGCTTCCTGAAGCAGTGTTTTGAAATCGGACATCACTATATAAGTCGTTATTTTGTTTTTTTGGCGCACCAAAAATATTCTCGTCGCTTTATAATATTAATATTGAACCACTGTACTCACATGAACTGATTTAGATGTGTTTTTAGTACATTAATGGATCTTGAGAGAGGAAATGTCATTGCTCCCTATGCAGGCCTCACTCAGCCATCGGATTTCAACAAAAATATCTTAACTTGTGTTCCGAAGATTAACGGTCTTACGGGTGTGGAACGGCATGAGGGTGAATAATGAATAACATTATTTTCATTTTTGGGTGAACTAACCCTTTAATACTACAGTATGTGTTGTAAATACTATAATGTATACAGTAAACTATAAATTACTATAGTATTTTTTCATGTGGGTGGGTACAATGAGATGACATTATTCTACTCACCCTTATACCATCGAACATTAAAAGGAAATTTAAGGGTAAAAGCATTAACAAAATTACAACAGATCATTAATAACCCTGATTATTTCCGCAGCAATATTATGGACGTTAAATATCACTGTAGTAATATATGTATGAATTATACGATGCCTTAATCAAAAATGTTCATTAACTGCAACATTGAGTGATTGATATTTCAAAGTTCCATCATTTTAAGAGACAATATTGTATTGACCTGCTTTAGAAAATAAACACTGCTAAAAGGAATTAGAAATTAAAGGAGGAGACATTTACATTTTAAAGCATCCGTGTGGAAAACAAACCCAGAGATGTGAGGATTTGAGGAGAAAAAATTCTTGTTATACCATGTCATGTTAAAATACCAAGCGTAATGTTCAGTCAGTGTTGGGTAAGTTACTCTAAAAAAGTAATTAATTACCAGCTACTAATTACATCTTCAACAGTGTAATTAGATTATTTACTGTACGAATTACTGTGTAAAAGGTATTGCATTCTACTTTCTAAATCCCATATCAACCTCGATTAGTCAAACAACAAGGATAGATAGGAAACTGCTCTTTCAATTCTTTCAAATTAATAATATAAAATTGCATACATTTTTCTTGAACTCACCAAAGTAAAGAAGTTTACAGTAAAAACATAGATGTTAAATCCACTGTTTTATATATAATTATTATAGTCTATACAGTATTTAATGCAATTACATCAGAAGTAACTAATTAAATTACTGAAAAGTTAAGAGTTATCCCTTACTTTACTTTTTCAAGGGAAAAGTAAATAAATTACAGTAATTAAAGGATTAGTTCACTTTCTAATTAAAATTTCCTGATCATTTACTCACCCCCATGTCATCCAAGATGTTCATGTCTTTCTTTCTTCAGTTGAAAAGAAATTAAGGTTTTTGATGAAAACATTCCAGGATTTTTCTCCATATAGTAGACTTGAATGGGCACCAAACAGTTGAAGGTCAAAATTAGTTTACAGCGATCCCAGACGAGAAATAAGGGTCTTATCTAAAGAAACCATCGTGTATTTTCTAAATATTTTTTTTTTAATTTTTGAAGTTTTAACCATAAATGCTCATCTTGAACTAGCTCTCTTCTTCTTCTTCTTCTCTATTTGAATTCCAGCAGTGTAGACACTGCTAAGTGTATTACTGCCCTCCACAGGTCAAAGTTTGAACTAAATTGTCATATACAATATGCTAGTGCAAGTATATAACAGTTAGTTCAAACTTTGACCTGTGGAGGGCAGTAATACACTTAGCAGCGTCTACACTGCTGGAATTCTAATAAAAAAGAAGAAGAAGAGAGCTAGTTCAAGATGAGCATTTATTGTTAAAACATGTATCATTTATTTATTTTAAGAAAATGAGTGATGGTTTCTCTAGATAAGACCCTTATGCCTCGTCTGGGATCGTGTAGAACGTTTTGAAGCTGCACTGAAACTGACATTTTGACCTTCAACCGTTTGGGCTCCATTGAAGTCCACTATATGGAGAAAAATCCTGGAATGTTTTCATCAAAAACCTTCATTTCTTTTCGACTGAAGAAAGAAAGACATGAACATCTTGGATGACAAGGGGGTGAGTAAATTATCAGGAAATTTTAATTTGAAAGTGAACTAATCCTTTAATAATCACTTAGTAATGAATTACACCCAACACTGGTTACCTTATTCTCTTGAAGTCTGAAAATACAACATAAAGGAAATTTGACAGCCATTCAGTCAAACTGATGGATGAGGATTATTTGTAGCACAACCTTATGATTTGAAATTGTTTTAGTCTTTTTAAATAGAACTTCCCCAAACCGGAAGTGCCACCCATAATCTAAAACAGTGAATCTCAACCTCTTTTGAGTAATGGACCCCCATCATATTTGGAACCATCCTCAAAGACCCCAGAATAAAATTGGCTCATTGGTATCATTAATGTCTTTGTGACAACCAAATGCAATCAAGTATAATTTACTACTATGTTTGTTGACTTGTTCTATATTTAGTCATATTGTCAGGTACATTATACATATATTATCTTCCTCTTTTATGGGAACATGTCAAATGTCAAAATATACAAAAAATAATATTCAGATATTTTATAAGGACCCCCTGGCATTATGTCAAGGAACACTAGGGGTCCATGGACCCCTGGTTGAGAAACACTGAAATGCAGGTCTGTATGTCACCATTATATGAATTGCTCCAACCCTACATTTCACTAAAACAACATACTTGCATGTGTCTTTTGGATGCATTGTCTTATGTATACACGTTTATAATATCAATTTTCACAGTATGAATTGGGTCTTCATGCATGAAAATTTGTAGCTGCCTTTTAAATGTTAGGATGGGGGTCTCTCGCTCATCATATTGAGGGTTTGAGGCATCTAAGATTGAACAGCCCTAATATACAATGATGCCTGTATGTGGTAATCAGCCTAACTAGTTCACTAGCTGATGCTAATTAAATTACACAGGCTGCTTTGAAGAAAGTGGAACTCCAATGAGCAAAACACCAAATGCAGCAAATTACAAACGTCATTTAAATATTTATTTAAACATTTAATTCTACTTATAAACAACAGTCAATTACTATTATCATTACAGTTTGAGAAGATTCTTCTCATGAACACATTTTGCACATTATAAGAAGTCTTTTGGGAGGTTGCTTCATGAAACTTTGACTACACAGTATCTGATTTCTCTGGTTCGGTTGACTTACTAGTTCCATCTCAACATTTGCAAACACTCAGAAAGCAGAAGTCTGCTCGTGTCAAGGGAAGGTCAGTGTTAGTAAATCAGTCACTGATAGCCATTCTTCCCCAAATGTTTCATTTTATGATTACACAACCCAAGACTACTGATGACTTTCATCATCTTCCTCTTCCTCTTTACTCTTCTGTTCTTCCTCCTCACCATCATCTTCTTCCTCTGACGTCTCGTCACTGTCATCATCTTCGGCCCTGAGAGAACAAACACACACAGATTACTTTAACTGACTACTCAGGTGGTTAAATCGTAATTGAAATTAAACAAAATTCATAGTAGAATAATGATAATAAAAAGAGACTCACTGAACTGGCCTGTTGAGGTTAAAAAAGTCTCTTCCTGAATCCACATCGAAAGGATCTGGACACAAACATAAACACCAAAGTTATTATTTTCAAATCCCTCACAGTACATTTGACTAAATGGGACCTTTTATACCCTTTTTCAAAGTCTTATTTTTTGGGCTCTACTAGAATAGCATTTCATGCTTGAATGTAAAAATAATTTTCCCCATATTTGGTTCCAAAATCTGTTGATAACGACGGAACTTGCGACCATATTTGGGATAACCACCCCTGTTTAGTTCCTGTCTCTATGAAGTCCCTCCTTCTGAAAAGCACAATGTGCTCTGATTGGTCGGCTGGACCAGTGTGTTGTGATTTGTCAATCGCTTTGAACATGTTTGGGAAATGCCATGCCCCTTACCATAACCGGGAGTTTCAACACACTACTAACGCAACTCAAACAACTCAACAAGGCGTTTCAGGGAGTTCAGAAACTGTGCGCACTGATACAGAGGATAACTCCCTTTGGAGTGACTTTGTAACTTTGCAGAAAGTTTTATGCTCAAACAGCAACATTACACACTAAAGAAAGCTAAAAATGTAAAGAAGCATATTGTAATAGGACCCTTTAAAGGGTTAGTTCACCCAAAAATGAAAATAATGTCATTTATTACTCACCCTCATGCCGTTCCACACCCGTAAGTCCTTCGTTCATCTTCGGAACACAAATTAAGATATTTTGATAAAATCCGATGGTTCAGTGAGGCCTGCATAGGGAGCAATGACATTTCCTCTCTCGAGATCCATAAAGATACTAAAAACATATTTGAAACAGTTCATGTGACTACAGTTGTTTAACCTTAATATTATAAAGCGACAAGAATACTTTTTGTGTGCCAAAAAAACAAAATAACGACTTTTCAACAATAAAGTGATGGGCGATATCGTGATTCGGAGCGCCAAAGTCACATGATTTCAGCAGTTTAGCTGTTGATAGGAGATCCGAATCACTGATTCAATTCGTAAAGCTCCTGGAGCAGTGTTTTGAAATCGGCCCATCACTAGATATTGTTGAATAAAGTTGTTGTTTTGTTTTTTTGGCGCACAAAAAGTATTCTCCTCAATCTATAATATTAAGGTAGAACCACTGAACTCACATGAACTGTTTTAAATATGTTGTATATGTCTTGAGATTTTCAGTGGCATTGCTCCCTATGCAGGCCTCACTGAGCCATCGGATTTCGTCAAAATATCTTAATTTGTGTTCTGAAGATGAACGAAGGTCTTACGGGTGTAGAACGACATGAGGGTGAGTAATAAATGACATTATTTTCATTTTTGGGTGAACTAACCCTTTAAATCATTGGACCATACCTATCTCTTCTTCCTGAGGAGTGGCAGTGAGAAACTCTTTCTCCACAGCCAGTAGTTCCTCTTCTGATTGGCTGGAAGCGTAACGCTCTAGAAGAGTCTTGTTCAGCTCCAAAAATCCCAAACCCCACTTAAACTTCCTCAGCAGGAGCACAGCGAGGTCACGAAATCCTGAGGCATGATCATATAAAGATACATACACGTCAATACACAAACAACTGTCCTCCATTTCATCTCAGCGAATTTGCACAGTTTAATCTCAGTTGCTATTATTGTTACGTATTACGTTCAAAAGTTTGAGGTGTGATGCAAAGCTGTATTTCAGCATCATTACTCCAGTCTTCAGTGTCACATGATCCTTCAGAAATCAGAGTAATATGATGATTTGCTGCTCAAGAAACATTTCTGATTATTATCAATGTTGAAAACAGTTGTGCTGCTTCATATTTTGTGGAAACTGTGACTTTTTTTATGTAACAAAAGTCCTTTTTGATCAATAAACCTTGCTGAATCACCAAACTTTTGAATGTAATCAGCATTATTTTGGCCATTTGTTACCATTCTCTCCGTGATTGCTTGCCACAGCTTGGAGAGATATAAAACCCATATGACAATAGCAAGAAGAGAGAAAGCGATAGCTGGGAGCTGCTTACCCACAATGCAAAAGGTAGCAGCATAAGCCTCGACGCAGGACAGCTTGCACGGCTTTCCATAGTTTACGGGATTTGCCGCGACCAAGTACGGCAAAAGCCTCGGATGCGAGCCAATCATCTTGCTGAAAGGCGTATCTTCAAGCCGTGCCCATGAACAGTCAATCACTGCCAGCCCAGCCTGTGCCACAATCTCCCTGGAAATGAAGAATATTATAGATTAAAAACTGATACAAATGTTTGTGTTTCATTTTTATCCAACAGTTCAGAAAAGAAGTGTCTTCTGCTCCTTGATCACAAATACAGTGAAAGCAGTAATATTGTGAAATATTATTACAGTTTAAAGAAATTCTATTTGAATATATTTTGATATGCAAATTTATTTTTCAGCATCATTACTCCAGTCTTCAGTGCGACATGATCCTTCAGATATCATTCCAATATGCTGCTCAAGAAATGCTGATTAATTTTTTTGTGTGAAAACTGCAATCCATTCACGAGTTTGTTTCCTCATAAAATCTTTAAGCTAATAAGGTTAAGCGTATTTGGCTTGCTGTCCGCTGTGGAGGGGCTCGAGGAAGCAGCTTCAACTCGAGCTTGGATATACCCCCCAGGGACTACTAGTGCATGGGAGAGGAGTACGATAGATGAGATGCCTAATTTATGTGGTGGAGTTGGGGAGGTGGAAGGATATCGGAACAACTGATGCCAGAGCAGGGTGAGTAGCTGCTTATATGCTCTGGTCGTAATTGAAAGATTAGGGTTCCCTCCTCTTGAGATTATGTTTGAGTTTCATTAATTGAAAGATTAGATGGGTTCACTCCTCCCGAAATTACGTTGTGAACTTCACTAAATATCATGTTGCTGCTTGTTTGTCTGTGCAAATGTGAATGGGTTATAAAAAGCAAAAGTCACAATGATTTTGTGAAAATGCTTCCTGCGGCCCACCTGTCGGCAGGCGTGACGTATTTGGTTCCCATCGGGCTGAGTATCAGGCCATTGAAGCGCTGGTTGATTCGCAGGCAGCGGACTAAACCTTTCCTGGCCAGCTTCCGTCCTGTACAGCGTTTAGGGTCACAGTGACCCAGATCCCACATGGCCAATGGACAGGGCAACTTCACACCTCCTGCAGCCTGTGACTCCGCATCCTCACTGGCTGAAACAAACAAACACATATGTTTAAAACCCACTTATTTAGAATGGCTTTTAAAACTTAGTGGCCCTGTGACACTTCTCTTTATTTTATTTTTTTATCTTGTTTTTAATGTTGTACAGCACTTTGGTCAGCTTTGATTGTTGGAAGGTGCTATAGAAATAAGGTTTGATTGATTGATTGACATATAACCTCCAGTGTTGCCAATTTAGGAACAAATCTAGCAACTTCTTGGACAAACCATATTTAGATTCTTATTCATATTTATATAGATCAATGAATTTTCCAATATGATGTAATCTTGTGACATTAAGCTACCAGTTTTAGCTACTTTTAATTGAAAGCAATTGGCAACACTGAGAACCTCATGTGTGTCAAGCTTTATTATAGACAGTAACTCAGTCTGTTACATAAATCTGAACTTATATGTTTAAAAAATACATGCACTCTCTTAACATCCATCATCCAAACAACCACACACCTTGCATAGCCTCGTGCATCTCCTCTGTGAAGGTTTCTAATGATTTCCCCTTCATCCTGTGTCGTGTGTCTTTGCCCTTGTGAACCGCTCGCTCACATTTACCCTGTTTTTTACGTCCCATATCTGAAATTCACCTTAGTTTTGTTTTAGGAGCTTTCACACGTGTGAATAAGCTATTTTAAATGTTTGACTGTATTATAACCTATTTAACCATCTTACAAATTATAACACGCCAAAAATATATATAGTTTACGCTGATTAAAGCATACATTCTAATGTTTATATGCTTTAAAATTAAATCGCAAAGAGTTATTCTGACACGCTGGCTCGTGAGTCCAAAACACGGTCGGTGACGCAATGAAACATGGCTGTTACTGTTAAGCACAAAAGACGCTTATTTATTTAAATTACATCAATATTAAAATCATAATGATTAAATTTAGGTTATACAATATAAATTAATATTTTAAAATCAACAATATGAATTAATTATACAAAATAATCGCTAAAGTAAAATCGGAATAGGACTTTTATTTTCCCGGAAATACAGCAAATATTTTTTGGTTTACTGCACCGCCGCATTCCCTTCATTCACGAACGTTTTAATGCATATTTCGCCTTTGTGTTTAATGTAAACAGTAGTATTGACACATATAAATGTAATTCTATCTTCATATGTGTTAAAACCCATAAATATGAGGGTTTTTCTCGATAATCGTTGCATTTCGCAAGCAACACGTTCACAAAACATAATATATCTCTAGCCGAACTCTGTTTTCAGTTCTGTCACATGAACAGACAGAAGCGAGATGTAGTTTTACTTAAAAATCCCACGATTTCAAGAGTTATGGAGTCTGTGTATTTAAAATTGTGCCTGTTGTATCTGTCAGCATTGGGTAAGTGTGATAGACTGAGTCTTGTTTTATTAAATCTGATCAATATAGTATTTTTGCATACGGAACTGAAAGTGTTTTAACATGTTTGTTCCCAAAATCCTCTTTATGGCTTTACATCTAAATGTCTTGTTGTCTTTAGTGAATATTAATAATGTAAGTATCCATTTTGTGCTGCTTTTTTCATATTTCAGTGGCTGTCACATCAGGAGGGAAGATGAAGATAGTGGAGGAACCTAATACATTTGGGTCAGGTTTCCAGCAAACCCTTCACTTCAGATATGAGATCTACTTAAACAACAGCATCTAAATCTCCATATTCTTCTTACTCTGATTTTTCAGGTTAAATAATCAGCTTTTGTCTCAGAGTAGCCGACTACAGGCGAAGATCAGCCCATCTCCAGTGTCTGGACCTGCACATCTGCACAAACTGGCAGGGAAATGCTTCAACTATATTGAGGCCACGTAAGTAACATCTGCACTTCTTCAGAAAGTCATTTTTAAAAAATGTATTCGCTTATATACACTACCGTTCAAAAGTTTGGGGTCAGTAAGATTTTTTAATGTTTTAAAAGAAGTCTCTTCTGCTCACCAAGCCTGTATTTATTTGATTAAAAATACAAACAAAAACAGTAATATTGTGAAATATTATTCCAACAGTTTTCTATGTCAATATACAGTAAAGTGTAATTTATTCCTGTGATTTTCAGCATCATTACTTCAGTCTTCAGTGTCACATGATCCTTCAGAAATCAATCTAATATGCTGATTTGATGCTCAAGAAACATACATTATTATTATCAATGTTGAAAACAGTTGTGTACATTTTTATTTCATGATGCTATGATGAATAGAAAGTTCAAAAGAACAGCATTTGTCTGAAATCTAAATCTTTTGTAACATTAAACACTACCGTTCAAAAGTTTGGGGTCAGTAAGATTTTTATTTTTGGGGGATAGAAATAAAATTAATCAATACTTTTATTCATCAAGGATGAGTTAAACTGATCAAAAGTTACAGTAAAGACAATTATAATGTTAGAAAATATGCTATTTTAAATAAAGGCTGTTCTTTTGAACTTTCTATTCATGGAAGAATTTTGAAAAAAATTTGTACACAACTGTTTTCAACATTGATAATAATAATGAATGTTTCTTGAGCAGCAGATCAGCATATTAGATTGATTTCTGAAGGATCATGTGACACTGAAGACTGAAGTAATGATGCTGAAAATCACAGGAATAAATTACACTTTACTGTATATTGAGATAGAAAACAGTTGTTTTAAATTGGAATAATATTTCACAATATTACTGTTTTTGTTTGTATTTTTAATCAAATAAATGCAGGCTTGGTGAGCAGAAGATACTTCTTTAAAAACATTAAAAAAATCTTACTGACCCCAAACTTTTGAACGGTAGTGTACATATTTACCTCGCTATATCTCAGTAAATGTGAGGTTTTGAGTCAGCCAAACATGGGATAGTTCACCCCAAAATTAAATATTATCCCATGATTTACTCACCCTCAATCCATCCAAGGTGTATATGACTTTCTTCTTTCAGACGAACACAATCAGAGTTATATTAAAAAATATCCTGGCTCTTCCAAGCTTTATAATGGGAGTGAATGGGGCTTGAGATTTTGAAACCCAAAAAAGTGCATCCATCCATCATAAAAGTAATCCATACGACTCCAGGGGGCTAATTAAGTCCTTCTGAAGCAAAGCGATGGGTTTTTGTAAGAAAAATATCCATATTTAAAACGTTATACATTTACATTTACATTTACGCATTTGGCAGACGCTTTTATCCAAAGCGACTTACATTGCATTATACTATACATTTGTATTGGAGTATGTGCAATCCCTGGGATCGAACCCATGACCTTGGCATTGCTAGTGCCATGCTCTAACCACTGAGCTAGAGGAAAGCTACTATATATAATAACTGGTATCTGGCAGGGGCCACAAAATAAAGGCGTTTTTCATAAATATCAGGTTGAGGCAAGTTGTCACATTTTTTTTGTCATGTGTTATACAATTTTATACAATTTATCATTACAATATTTGTTTGAAAAAACAATGATTAGCTTTTTGCTGTTTAATCTTCGCTGGAAGACAACACGCATACTGCTGCATAAAGGTCAACATGTGTTTGTGTTGTATATCTTTTTCCTCCCCGGGCAATTGGAAAGGTTCAAAATATTTACTAGAGTAAAGTGTGACAACTAGCCCCTGTCTGCCCAATACATGTACAATGATATAGATTGTATTATATGGTTTTGTGTTTTTACTTTGTCATGAAAGAAAATGAATTGTGTGCAATTTGAAAGAAACCTAATTTTAATTTCTTCTTTTTTTTTAGATACAAATACGTATTCTGTCCATTTCATAACGTGACTCAGCATGAACAGAGTTTCAGATGGAACGCATACAGCGGTATATTGGGGTAATGATCTTTATCCAAGTTTTTATTATGCTTTCTTCTATTTAGTAAAGCTTAAAATGGCATTTTTTGAAATCACTGTATGTGCAGTATCTGGCAGGAATGGGAGATTGAGAATAACACGTTTACTGGCATGTGGATGCGAGAAGGAGATTCATGCGGAAACAAGAACAGACAGATCAAGGTCTGAACACTCAGTCTTTGTGTTTAATTGTAATGTGAGTTTATGAATATGTTTTCTGCCAGTAAATGGAGGATGTTGAGATTTTATGTCTCTATTGAAGGTTCTCCTGGTGTGTGGGAGCAGCAGTAAACTGTCGAGTGTTTCAGAGCCGCAGACGTGCGTTTATTCACTGACATTTGAGACGCCACTAGTTTGCCATTCACACTCCCTCTTAGGTGAGTCCCTCTCAGATGCTATTATAGTTTTTAGCTTGTTTTGTCTTAGTTTAAATAATTTTAAAGGGATAGTGTACAGAGTGCGCTTGTGTGTTTTCAGTGTATCCAGTTTTGAGTGAGCAGTTACAGAAGGAGTGGGATGAAATTGCACAAGCTCGATATGAAGATCTCATCACAGAACAGGTGACAACAAACACACACACACTGTTATTATACCCCTCACGCATCTGAGAACATAATAATAAGAGGCATTTGTGTGTGTTTAGGGTTATAATAAGCTGCTGAAGGAGCTGTTTGAAGAGGCGGGTCTCCTGAGAAGAGCTCAGCAGCAGAAGGCAGAGGAGAGCACGACGTCCCTCACACATCCGAGTCTGGAGCAGTGCACACAGGTCAGAGAGATGCGTGCTGCACATACTGCGCTCAGATTTAGTTATGCTTGTGCTGTTAGCATGTGTGTTTATTTGAACAGGACTTTGAAAAGCAGCGAGCAGAGATAGAACGGCTACGATCGCTCCTAACACAACATAACATCTCCTACGAGGCCACAACAGGTGAGACACGCATTCACTTCTTCAGCTCGTCTAATAGTATCAGTTGGACGCTTAAAGGATTAGTCCACTTTTAAATACACTTTTCCTGATAAGTTTACTCACCCCCATGTCATCCAAGATGTTCATGTCTTTCTTTCGTCAGTCGAAAAGAAATGAAGGTTTTTGAGGAAAACATTCCAGGATTTTTCTCCTTATAGTGCATTTCAATGGCTACCAACAGATTGAAGGTCCAAACTGCAGTTTCAGTGCAGCTTCAAGAGCTTTAAACGATACCAGATGAGAAATAAGGGTCTTATCTAGCGAATCGATCGGTCATTTTCGAAAAAAATACAACCGTTTATGCTTTATAAACAAAATATCGCCTTGAACGTACTTTCCGCTTCCGCATTCTTCATAACGCTCTCGCTGAATGTCCTACGCCTTCCCTATTCTACTTACGGAAAAAAACTAAACTGGCGCCGCGTTCGTTACGTAAGTAGAATAGAGAAGGCGTAGAACATTCAGCGTAAGCGTTATGAAGAATGCGGAAGCGGAAAGTACGTTCAAGGCGATATTTTGTTTATAAAGCATAAACGGTTGTATTTTTTTCAAAAATGACCGATCGATTCGCTAGATAAGATCCTTATTCCTCGTCTGGTATCGTTTAAAGCTCTTGAAGCTGCACTGAAACTGTAATTTTGATCTTCAACCTGTTGGCAGCCATTGAAATCCACTATAAGGAGAATAATCCTGAAATGTTTTCCTCAAAAACCTTCATTTCTTTTCGACTGACGAAAGAAAGACATGAACATCTTGGATGACATGGGGGTGAGTAAACTTATCAGGAAAAGTGAATTTAAAAGTGAACTAATCCTTTAAGTCACTTAAAAATGTCTGAATGTGTCATTTATGTTAGGCCTGTGAGGCCTACTCTGTAATATTTGATATGCAAAAGCCTCTAAATGATCAAAACTTTGCTGAAAACCTGTCGTCTGATTGATAGTTTAGACTTTTTTTAAGCAAGTAAAAGGCATTTTGGTAAAATTCTATAACTGTCCACCTTCAGCTCGTGGTTCATGTGTCTTTTTGCTATGAAGTCCTTACTGATTTTTATAAAGTAAACATAGCAAAATCAGGACAAAAGCACGCACATCACCGGCAAAAATATGCTCATGGGTGCTTGACCAAAAAATATTAATAAAAAGGTGAAAAAAGTCGGCATTTGTGCAGTTGTTGTTATTTATATATGAATATTTCTTATGAAATTCTGATAGCTTGTAATGTAAATCAATAAGATTTTATAACTACTTACATAACATGCATATAAGTATCAGTTGTCATTCTATATCTCTTAATAATATGTCTAAGTAAGATGATATTTAAATGCTTAGTTTTACGATCAAAGCTCTGTAGTTTTTATTTTGGAGGGTAAAACATATAATGCAATACAATGAGTGAGAGATGAACAAATAAACCTTCCTCAAAAGCCTGATGATCATATTTGATACTCCCATTTTAACATGATTTTTCTAAAAAAAAAAGATCAAGTAAAGTTGCTTCAGTCCAGTTCATCTTGAAACGATACTAACAATATAAAATTTATTTTTATGTTTACTTTATAAAAAGCAGAAAATAGTCGGCACACCAAAGCTCCAAAAATAAGTAAAAAATTTATTTTGCTTAAAAATTTGGTGTGCCGACTATTTTCTGCTTTTTATAAAGTAAACATAAAAATAAATTTTATATTGTTAGTATTGTTTCAAGATGAACTGGACTGAAGCAACTTTACTTGATTATCCAGACATCATTTTTTTTTTAGAAAAATCATGTTAAAATGGGAGTATCAAATATGATCATCAGGCTTTTGAGGAAGGTTTATTTGTTCATCTCTAACTCATTGTATTGCATTATATGTTTTACACTCCAAAATAAAAACTACAGAGCTTTGATCGTAAAACTAAGCATTTAAATATCATCTTACTTAGACATATTATTAAGAGATATAGAGTGACAACTGCTATTTATATGCATGTTATGTAAGTGGTTATAAAATCTTATTGATTTACATTACAAGCTATCAGAATTTCATAAGAAATATTCATATATAAATAACAACTGCACAAATGTCATATTTTTGCTCAGTTTGGGCATCTGAATAAAATTGGTTTTTTTTTTCTCATGAATATGAGATTCATATTCTCCTATATGGGTCATAAAACCTGATGTATCAAATATGATACTCAACAACAACACAAAAACACATATGCAAACTTTAAAAGGTTCAATAAACCTTTTTTTTTACTATTATTTTGTATGTCAGACTTCCAGGGTTAAAGAAAGCTAGCACAGCCTAAATATTTCATAAAAAGAATTTGTTGATGCCTTGAACGTGCATCACTGGTGCTCACAGAGGTTAAGTGCACAAATCAAACTCTTCTCGCTCTCTCAGACAGGGCACGGGATCAGGGTCACGTCGAGCCCTCGCCCCTCCAGGACCAGCACCTCCGCGGTGACACCGGCTTCATTGCTGAACTGGACTAAGACGCCCAGCAGGATCACAAAACACAAGAGTTAATTTAAACATTCAGGAAAATAATGTTACTGTGAGATAATGGTATTTAATGAGTTTTACATTTGACTTGATTTAGTCTGAACTGACAATGTATTATGAAAAATAAATTTTTTATGAGTTCTCACAACGTTGTGCTATCATTTCTTGAAGGTGATGTCAACTTCTTTTTTTACATTTTTACATTTAAAACATTGCTTGAGCCTTGTTTGAGCAGCCTGAGAGGCCCTTTACACAGAACGTGTTTTTGCATAAAAAAAAAGTGAGTTGCATGGCAGTGGAATGAAAAAATACAAGGTCTAAAAATTCAGTGTTTTTTTTTTTATCTTAAGCAACACGTTTTTAGAATGCAGTCTTGTGCGCGAGACGCTGCAAAAGTCACAATGGTCAAACACACCTGCCTAGCACTTAAAATGTGTACAACAACCTTTAAACAATGTTGGCTCAAAGAATGGTGAGTGTTTTTCTGTCTTTATTGTTCACATGAAATGTTTACAACCTGCTTTTCTGCCAAAATATTACGTGCTTCCAAGTGACTCACCTGGGATTATCACTTGAGATAAAAAAATGTTGTGTGGGGAATTTATTTGATCTCTTAGTTTGATTGAAGGCTTTAAATTTATTTATTTATTTCCCCCACTGATCAGTTAAACGCTGTTTTGAACTGGAGTGACACCTATCAGTATGGATGTAGTCTCATGCAAAAGGTTTCGATTACTAATGCTATGGTAGAAATAGTCAAGCCTATTCATAAGTGTATGTGTCCTCCATGATTTATTCCTCAACAACTGAAAGTTTTAATAACAAAGAAGTTATCTCAACATGGCAGCCGCCACGAGGGCAGACCACCCTTTATGTAGAATGAACCAGCTTTTTCAAGGCCACTGAAATGACTGGAGTTTTCATTTCAGGCAAGTAGTCATAATATAGAATATATATAAGCATATGTATATTAATAATTGCTGTACATTTAAAACCAAATGTAAGGTTTTTAATGAAATCCTATATCTATTGTATGACTGTAACATGTTAAAAATGGAGTAGAGATTTTAATTCATAATTTTGCCTTGCCTTGGGACTGAACGTTGATGTTTCATTGATTCATAACCTACAACTTACATACTTTTTAAATTATTCGTCATTGTATTTCTTTCAACATTCGGAGTAAAACAAAATTTAAACGTAATTTAAATAACCTAATAAAAACAGTTCTAAACTGCAAAAGCGTATATAATAAAAAAAAAAGTAGGCTAGCCACTTCTTGGGACTCTTGAGTGACGACTCAAAGGAATTGATGAATCATTTCGTCAAACGCTGCATTAAAATTAACTGTCCAAACGAACCGATTCGCTCAAATGAATCGTGCGTCCCAATGCTAGAATCCGGTAACTTGAGATTTGAAATACTCTTTCTGAACCACTAGATGGCAGCATCCAAAGCTCTATCGTTCTTTTTCCACACATTTCTCAGCTTTGTGTAAACAAACCAAGCATTTACACAGAAATACCCTTCTCACACCCTCCAGTCTCTTATTTGCTCCAATCCAATTCTCCCTTTTTCTGCTCTTTCCCTTGACCATCACTAGACAGCATTCGAACAAACTGCAAATAACAGACAAAACCCCTCAAGCAATCGGTTCCAGGGCAGCAGTTTTCTCTTTAGTTGTAAATAAGATGTAATCTTAGGATGTAGCAACTGCCTGTCAAGATGCATCTTGTTAGAAGCCGAAACACACCGAGGAGAATTCAGAAGAAAGTGACCAGACCGTGAAAAATAAAATCCAATTACATAGAGACGGCCGAACTCACCAGACAGCAAATAAACTAGATTTTTACTTCTCCCTTAGCCTTTGCCCATGCCGCCATGATTCCAAGGTGCTCTGTGTGGGTTTAACCCTTGTATTATGTCAAATTGACCGTCATTGGATTCAATGCAATTCAGCAAAAATCACAATATCATAAACAGTATTTTTTATTTAAATGGTGTGTGTGTGTTTTCCTGAAGCTCAAACAGCAAGAACATGGATTCAGTTTCCAGTTCTTCGAATAAAAACTTCTGGCAAATGCATAACTGACATAACAACACTGTAAAAAATTATTTTCATGAGTTGTTATCACAACATTTTTTCTTTTATCAGATCAACTAAGATAATTAATGTGGTTCAGATAACATAATATTTTGAGTTTTTGTTGATTAAACCGATCACCTTCATTGTATTAACTCAATTTTTTAACTCAACATTTTAAAGCAACCGGGTAACTTACTTTTTTAAGTTAAACCAACCATTTAAAAAAAAATTTTTTACAGTGAAAATACATAAAACCTTTCTTATTTTGGGTCTGTGCACCTGCCTGTAACCATGAAATTTGTGGGTCAAATTGAATTGTAATATTGCAAACGCACACTTTACAACACCTCAGAATGTCAAAATTTTGCAGGCTCATAACCCAAAAATAAAACACAGGCACACAACTGCAATAAAAACATACTTTCAACTCAAAAATGTGTTGCGGATCAAATTGACTCGGCACATACATTAAAGGTGCAGTGTGTAAATTGTAGCGGCATCTAGAAGTGAGGTTGTGAATTGCAATATAGAGAAGCTACGGTGGCCAACACAGGACAAAGATGTCGTCATCTGAGAGAGCAGAGAGTAGCCAGCCAAGCAAACGCGCTCTATACAGCAGTTTGTCCGTTTAGGGCTACCGTAGAAACATGGCGGTGCAAAATGGCGACTTCCATGTAAGGGGATCCGCGGTGTATGTAGATAGAGAACAGTTCATGTGACTACAGTGGTTCAACCTTAATGTTATGAAGAGATGAGAATACTTTTTGTGTGCCAAAAAAACAAAATAATGACTTTATTCAACAATATCTAGTGATGGGTGATTTCAAAACACCGCTTCATAAAGCTTTACGAATCTTTTGTTTCGAATCAGTGGCTGTATCAAACTGCCAAATTCATGTGAACCATTGAAATTTCGAAACGTTTCGAAACACTTATGACGTAACAAAGCCTCGTTTACTGAAATCACGTGACTTTGGCAGTTTGATACACGCTCCAAACCACTGATTCGAAACAAAAGATTCGTGAAGCTTCATGAAGCAGTGTTTTGAAATCACCCATCACTAGATATAGTTGAATAAAGTTATTTTGGTTTTTTGGCCGCACAAAAAGTATTCTCGTCGCTTTATAATATTAAGGTTGAACCACTGTAGTCACATGAACTGATTTAAATATGTCTTTAATAGCTTTATGGCCATTGAAAGTGTTAATTATCTTTCTGTCAATGCAGGCCTCACTGAGCCATCGGATTTTATCAAAAATATCTTAATTTGTGTTCCGAAGATGAACGAAGGTCTTACGGGTGTGGAACGACATGAGGGTAAGTAATTAATGACAGAATTTTCATTTTTGGGTGAACTAATGTAACCTCTCTACCCAGGTCCTACCTGCCCCGCTCTGCGCGGACCTCGAACCTGGGTCTCCGGCGTGGGAGTCGGATGCTCTAACAAGGAGGCTAAAGGCTGCAACCTCTAGCATCAGTCCCTAGAGCATCTCTTGAGACTACAAGCTGGCCTCCGTTACACCAACCCTTTAATCAATGTAACAGTGCACCTCTCCTCAACAAATCACCTGATTTGAGACATCATTCATATCTGTAGCACCATCAGAACTGATTTGAGTCACACCTGATCTGCAAGACTACAGAAGCAGCGTCTGATCGCTGAAAGCGAGAGCGAGTGACCTTATTATATACTCTCTCTCTCAAGAGATGAAGCTCCTGCCTGCAGGACATCCTCTTCCTCACAATGACGCACTCAAAGGGTGCAGCAGTTTGAGATATTTATATCAGGGTTGTGTACATTAGATCATCAGTCACTTTAGAATTGCAGATGACTCATAATGCTCCCTAGTATCAGACTGCTTTGAATGGGCATTTAAAAATCAATCAAGTATTTTGCTTCTGCACAAGCTGCTCGAATTGATTTTTGAGTAAAACTTTTAACACTGACAAATGCATGAACACAAAAAGGTCAGTGCTGACGTTTCCATCAGACAGCCATGACAGATGCGTTTGATGAACTTCAGAGCCTGTCGCTCAAACCTCAGGTGGGTAATCAAGGCCTTTTCTCGAATTAAATATAAACAACAAAATATGGCAATGACATTCAACATGAAATCTGTGAACTTCACAGTTTGTCTTTCTAGGCAGTGTGTTGGAAGCATGTCTCCTCATAAATGCCGGATGATTTAGTTCTCGAGAGATCCGCGACCTGCTGACTGCGCTTGGAAGGCAGTCAAGGGCTTCATGGATAATCAGCGAGTACAAGACTGGGAAGATCCTCAAAGGGCTGCTTCTCAATTCTTAATGAATGCATGAAAGCAAGAATATATACCACCTTCCTTCATATACGTACAGATGTCATTTAGAGAGGGACGACAGGAAGAGAGACAGAAACCGAGACAAACAGGCCTCTGTGGAGAGAGACGCTCACGTGACGCCGCCACACTCCTCCAGCATGTGTGCACTGGCATGCAAAACAGAGGCTGAGCACAGTACAGTCCAACAGACTGTAACCGCTAATGATGTTTTATTTCATTCATTCTTAAAGGTGAATTAATTGTGGCACATAATAATAATTAATATTACATTAATAATAGTATGATGTTATATTACAAATATGATCATACTATTATTAATATAATATTAATATTATAGAGGTGGCATATAATAATAATGAATAATATTATTATTATTATTATTAATAGATATTTTCCCTGTAATAATAATAATACTTATTATTAATATTAAAGGTGGC
>RJVU01075378.1:1205323-1216782 GCA_003731715.1 Anabarilius grahami
ATTATAAATACTATACTATATTAATATATATGATAAATAATTATATAATATATAATTATAATTGTTTTATTACAACAATAATATATTAATAATAATAATGACGATGATAATAATAATAATTATTAATATTGAAAGAAAATCAATAACAATTAAGGGAACACATATTCGCTATTAACTACTTTTTCCTCAATAAACTCCTAATTACTGTTTATTTATAGTTAGTAGGTTGTTGTTAAATTTAGGTATTATGTAGGATTATGGGATGTAGAATATGATCATGCAGAATAAGGCATTAATATGTGCTTTATAAGTAGGCTACTAATAAACAGCCAATATGCAAGCTAATAAGCAACTAGTTATTAGTGAGAGTTGTTCCCCATACTAAAGTGTTACCAAAATTTTTAGTGTCTAAATTAATAATTATATGTTTTAAATAAATTATATATTTGAATGGAAGTAATTCATTAGTATTATTACTGGATGTATATATATATAATTTTATAAATGCATAAGAAGAATGCCAAAGTTGTGCTTTACCTCACAATGTTATATCATATTTTATAAGATGGTGTGTTTCCGAACCAAAGAAAAAAACATGCCGACCTGGATAAAGTGAGGAGACAGCAACTTAAACTAGGACAAAAAGTGTGCAAGCAGTAAGATGAGAGAAAGAGTAATGAAAGGAGAAACTGTGGCGTAACACAAACAAGAGGTGAGATTATTGTGTGTTTGGGCTTTCAGACGGATGTCAAAACACGGTTTCTAGCCGTTCTAATGAATGAAAGGAAACGTCAGTGTTATTTAACTATATTTACATTTCCTGAAGGCAGCAAAAGAATAGTTTTGAAACGTTCGTTATGATTATGCTTTAGGCCTAGGTTTACTCGCTTGGGATAAAACCAGCTGCCAACATAAATATCACAGTGATGTTATTGTGGTCGGTTAGTTTTTGAATAACGAACATTCTTTGATGCATCATGATAGTATTTGCTGTGTTACCTTTAATTTATGTGAACTGTAGATTTTTCATCACTGTAGCTATTAGATTAATTATATTCTAATGGAAATTAAATAAAAATTATTTAAAAACTATATAGACATATTTAAAGTCACCATGACATCAAAACGGGCCATTTTAGTTTTTTTATTGAATATCGCAGTATTTAAATGATTTATCGGCGCACATTCGCTGGGAGTTTGATTGACAAGCGATCTAACCAATCAAAACGCTGAATCCGCCATTTTGTCTAACAAAGCAGTCAGGAGAGTTAGAAGATTAACCTCCGTGGACTTAAAGTTGAACTTGAAAAATGGTGTGTACTGACGTCTTTCTGCGTTTGAAAAAACATTCCTTCTGATGTTCATTCAAGTTTTTTTTGATGCTATAACTGAACTAGTAGGAAGAGATGATCGGTTCACGAGCCGCTTGAGCTGAGTCGCTACAGCGATCTGTCACAACACATTAAAGAGCCACAAAACGGTTTTTATTGTTCGAATTTCAGAAAAAAAAAGACTAAATTTAAAAGCTGGGACTTTGTTTCATATCAAAAGTAACCTGCTCCGTCATGTCTGTCGACGTGTTGTCAGTGTCCTCTTTGCTCCGTGATGTATTTTCACTCTGTGAGAACATGATGTGTAGTGGCTTGTCGGACAAAGCAACAGTAACTAAGTGGGGCGGGTCTTTGCGAAGGGTCAATTAGCCTATTTTTAAAATGTATGTGCCTTGTAATCTTTAATCCAAATAATTTGATGCCATGTTTACAGGCGCGAGAGCGGGGCAACCTGTCACTCACATTAGATCCACCAATAGCAAACCACAACCATCCAATCAATTCCCCACGGACAAAATCAAGCCCCGCCCTACATTTTTTCTTGTTTGAGAAGCCGCTTCACTCAGATATACGTCACAATATGGAAGAAAATACTATCACTTCCATTTCATCCGACTATAAAAAAATAAAAAACGAATAAAAATGACAACAATGATTAAAACTTTATCTAAAATTAAAATAAAACCATAAAATCTACAAAATTTAAACTAATTTAAAATGTTTATAAAAATATTACTATCTCAATGATAGTAAAAACACTGTACACCTTAAAGGAATGAGAACTTGGGTGGAAAATGTGCTTGAATGTCACGGAATGCGAAAAAGATTTTAAAATAGCTTTGATGTTCTGCATTAAATTGGGGTGAAAATGAAGCCTGAATGCTGGGACACTGCTGGCTCGGGGGCTTTGTGGTCATGTGAACACAGGAACAAGAGACTGGCCATTGGATGAGCACATCTGACATCCCTAAAGGACCCTGGATGCTGCGAGACACAGACGCGACGAGCACCAGCGCCGTTCTTCCAACATCTAGGAGCGCAAACGCAATGAAGTAGGTCATTCACGCATAGATACGCACACATGCAACCCCTCCCCTCCCTCTCTCTCTCACAAACACACACTGTACATCACTGATGACTGAACACACACACCAGCTCCTCTCTCCTCGTGCTCCAGTGGACCCTTCACAAAGAAAGCAGGAAACACAAAACAGGAGAGCAGAAAAGACTGGGATTTTTCCACATGAGCGCAGGACTGGAGAGCAAAGCTGAGGATGTAGAGCGGTGTACAGTGTGTTTTGTTTAACAGAGCTCTGATCCACACGTCCTTCAGGAGTGCTGAGGAAACTCGTTCTTTGTGATTGAAAATCATGCTTTTTTGGAAGCACAACAAACGAGGAATGAATTCCTAGACGGTTGAGGTCCGGACGCGGCGTTTGGATGCAGGAACATGAGGGAGAGAGACAGCAGGGCACCAGCAGGTGAGTTCAAGAGCGTCCTGGAGTTCTCCTTCAATCCAGGTCACCACAGTGTGAAATTGAAGCCCGACGTGTGTATTGATTTCTTTTGTTTGAAGACGCTTCACTCGCACCTGCTGTGGGCTCTTGCTGTACTGAACTGTTGGTGGCACGTCATGTATTCATGCATTTTTGTTGTTGTTGACGTTTTCAGAGTCTGGTATTATAGGCGTGTTTGTTAACATTTATAATAATCGCCAAAGCGCTTGAAGTGCAGGGACTAAATAAGGTGAAAAAAGAAAGGAAATGAACGAAAAGAAAGTAGTAAAAATGCTTAAATAAATAAATTAAAAATATTTATAAGTATATAGGAATGCTGTGTGTGAAATTAATGTTACCATATAGCAGGGAGGGCAGGTCAAAGGTCAACTTCAGGTGTTGACCTTAATTTAACATTTAGGCTCAATGAGGAACAGGCTGTCCCATTTATCAAGTGGGGCAATTATAATTACTATAGTAAAGTGCATTCAAGATACACTGTAAATTAAACTGAATATGTAAATAAAATACTATTTCAGTCGTTGTACTTTAAAAAGGAATGTTTAATTCAATTGCCATTTCTTTCCTATTATTTGTGAAATTTAAACACTCAGATTGAGTGGTTAAAAATCATTTTACATTTATATTTAGTCATAAACATGTTATCATACACACAACATACAAGCTTTTTCATTCTACATAATAAATATGTATTTTATATATATAATATTTCATACATTTAGTGTTTTTCCATTAAAATTAAACTTAATTTATTATAAATATATAACTGCAAAATGTTAATTAGCTCCATTTTGAGGACTGAGGTAATATATTGGATTTTAATAGGCAAACACTTAGTCTATGGATGGATCATTATTACAGTGATTATTATGTTTCTTGCATGTTTATGTTCATCAATGGTTCTTTTAACTCTAAAAGATGTAGCTTTTCAGTTCTTTAACAACCATGTAGGAAGACGCATCATGGCCATATTCCAGGATGACAGAGCCAAGATTCATCAGGCTCAAATTGTGAAAGAATGGTTGGGAGGGAGCATGCTCACCTCTTGCATTGTTTATACAAAATCTTGACTAAAAATTGATGCATCTCTTGAGGGAAATAAATATTGTGATGTTATTTCCATCAAGAGGTGCATCAATTTTTGGTAATTTTTGATCAGATAATTTATTATAGCTTGTCAAATTTCCCCTTATTTGGGTGTGAGCAAAAACACACCGTTTTTGTGTGTCCCTTTAAATGCAAATGAGCTGCTGCTCCCGGCCCCCTTTCTAGAAAAGGACGGAGCTTTAACAGCTCACGCTTCGGTTGCTCAACAACAACAAAGCTGGAGAATCTCACGCAGCCAAAATGAGGATTGTCAGTAACGGTGTTCAGCCTTACATTGTTCAAACCGGAGTCGACACTGATGGAGAGACTCAGGAAGAAGTTACAACTTTTAGAAATGAAACTGGACATTTCTGAATGGTTAGTGGATAAATTTATGTAGTTGCTGTGGAGTTGATTCAACTAATCGGCTAGCATGTGCCGTCATGTTCATCTTTTGTGCAAATCCAGCATTGAATTGACCCTCGTTTGTGAAGCAGTCCAGCGTAAAATGACGGCATGACAACAACACTCTACTACAACAACTCTTCCTCTTCTCTAAAGCAGCTCAACATGGCCTCACCCCCTTTGTTGAGTGTTCTCAGGGGAGGGGTTTATGTATATTTTAGGGTTTGTGATGTCACCAACCCGGGAAGAAGCTTGTTGTAGTCTCTACCAGCCATTTGTTGTAGTCCTTAAACAGCAAATTCTTTAAAAGAAAATATCTCCCTTTGCATTGAACTTTGAGCGTCGTAACTTCGCAGATGTTGTTTATGCTCAAACAGCAACATTACACACTAACTAAAGTTAAAAAAGTGAAATAATCAAGGACCCCTTTTAGAAATGAAAAGCTACACACTCCATCTTTTGGGGTTAAAAGAACCATTGTCAAACATAAAACATGCTACAAACATAATAATTACTGTAATAATGGATTCTTATATATATATATATATATATATACCCTAAAGTCTTCAAAATGGAGCTAATTAACATTAAGCAGTTTTATAAGATGGAAAGTTTCTGTTCCAGCTCATTTTGTTGTTGTATTGTGTAGAATTAATGTGAATTTCTTCTAATTGTCATCCAGAAAATTCCTTTTCCTGTCATTCCAATTCAATATCCAGTGCGTTGTGGCCAATTCAATTGAAATTCCAATTTATAAATTGAAAGGGAAATTCCTATATTCTTTTGCTCAACCCAGAGCTGAGGTACAGAATGAAGGGCCGGGGAGAACGACAGGTGGGTTAATGCAGTAAAAATGAAAGGTATCTAGCCAAGGTAGACAATGACCTCTAGAGAAAATGAGAATGTTCCTGAATCAATGTCTCATTTGTTTCTCAGTCAGGGGCTAAAGCGGCCAGAATAGCAGGGGTTCGGCACATCAGAACTTCTCGGAGGTCATCTTAAGGTCATCTGGCGTCTTCATCAGTTGTTGTTGTGTAGCAGTGATGCTCAGCGGAGGGTCTTGTTTCTAGCCCGAGCTCAATGCGCTGTCACTATGCATGATGCTGATAACATGAGGCCTCATTCTAGGTCACTGCTTTTTTCCCCGTGAGCTCTGCGAGACGTCAGGACCGTGATTCAGTTAGTGCCCTTTGCTGCTGTTGAAATATTTACAAAGATTTGACTGCTTCGTCTGAGAGCGGCAAATCAGGTACACAGCTAGGGAAATAGAGTGTGGGTAGAGTGCTGACGAGAGGAAAGAAATAAGGACACAAGCGTTAGAGAGAGAAGAACAAACAGAGCTAGAGACAAATGACGTCATCAAGGGGGTCTATAATACCAAGAGAGAGTTAGGGGGCCGCCAGGGGCCAGTTTCACAAAACATTCTTAAGAACAGTGCTCAAAGTGGGCCAGTACTGGCACTTCTATATTTTTAATCTTCACTCTTTCTTGTGTACTCACTTCTCACATGATGCCGGTACTTAGTCAGCGCAAGCCAGCAGGGCCGTCGCTAGCAGGGCGAAAGGCGAAAACACATGCACCCAACACACAGAACGCGATTTTAACTAAGGGGGTGGTTGTGAATGCTAATAACTATTTAAAATACATGGCACATTAGAAAACATGACTTCAAAAACAGTGTGCATGCTTATTATTATTATTAAGTTAATTCGCAAAAAGACGACCTTTGAGGTGTTTTTGATCAGCAAATGTTTGACAAGAATTGCCATACAATCAGATAACACCAAAGTCTGTCATTTTCTTCTTAAGAAAACAAATAATGTACTTAACCCTCTCGTGGTGGTCAAAAATGGCAGAATTTTATTACCTGTTAATCACTTTTTGAGAATGCTTTGGAGCACAGACTTAAGTTTGGTCTCTATCTAAAGACGACACTTGGCAAATTATTGCTAAAGTGAAAAAAATTAAGAAAGTGAAACTAAAAAAAAAGTTATAGAAGTTTATTATTATTAAAAACGCATAAACATTATTTTTAAATTGTATATGAAATATATGTTTTCCAAAATGTGTTTTACTCTAAAAAATCAAAGCCATAAATTTAAACAATTCGTGTTCCAAATTTGAGGTTGATATCTTAAAAAATTAGCTCTCAGTAAGATTTTTGTTTGGGCACAGTACCAAGAGTTTCCACTAGATGAAATTCGTCTCCCATTCGTTTCCAACTCGGTCATTTTTTATCCGCGAACAATACAAGTGTGACTCTTTTTTTCAGGACCATTTAACCTTTTCAAATCATGTCAATGATTATGTTGTGTGTGTTTACATACCAAAACCTTTACCAAGTTTTGTACCAATTCCGATGAAGTAAAAAAAAATTTCAGTCAAAAATGACCGAACAACACCAGAGGGTTAAGATTTGAAAACTTACTTACTTCTTACAATTTATCTTAAGAAATTTCTTAACTTCTCTCAAGATTTTTGTGCACTGCAAAAAAAATATTTTCTTACAAGGTATTTTTGTCATTTTCCAGTACAAGTATCTAAACATTCTTAAAATCAAGATACATTTACTTGAGAAGCAAAATGACTTAAGATATGTTTATTTTTCTTACCCCACTGACAAATTTTTTTTGTCTTTCAAGCACAGACACTTCATTTTGATGATTTTTTTGTCATTTTGCTTCAAGTAAATATGACAAAATTACTAAGCAAGAAATCTGGCCCCAGGACACACTTCCTCTTGAAATGTTTGTAAGTGCATGTGAGATAATGTGTGTGTGTTTCTTAGTGCCCAGGTGGGGGTTCTCGCAGTGGGACGGGGCAGTGAGACGGGAGGGGCTCCGGTCGAGGACATGCAGGCGCTGTCAATCACGTCTCTCTCCGCCTCTGAGGTAGAACAGCAGTATGAGCTGATCGGTGCTTTGGGGAAGGGCACCTACGGCAAAGTTGACTTGGTGGTGCACCGGACACAGGGTGAGTCTGTGTGAAAATGAGGCAGTGCTGTTCCCAGCTTTTCTTTTTTCCTGTGGAACCAAAACAAAATGTTTTGCAGAATGTCTTGGCTGCTCCTCTCTATGCAATGGAAGTGAACAGTCAAGCTCTTTTATTTCAGCTAAAGAAAATGTATTTTATAAATTTTTTTTGTTTTGTTTTAGTTAACCATAACACTGTCATTGTGTACATTCAAATACAGTGATCTTGATGGACTATATTTCATTCATCGCTGTTTTGTGTATTTGCAGGTACTAAACTGGCTCTGAAGTACGTGAGTAAGAACAAGACGAAGCTGCGTAGTTTCCTGCGCGAGTACAGCCTGACGGCGGCGCTGGGCTGCAGCCCGTTTATCATCAAAGTTCTGAACGTCCTGTTTGAGACGGAGGACAGCTACGTGTTTGGCCAGGAGTACGCACCTGCTGGAGACCTGTTCGACATCATCCCGCCTCAGGTATCAAAGCGGCTTATTTTTAACACTATTTAATTGTGTATTTAAAGATTTAACACCTGTATCATTATTTGAGTATGTTAGAATGCTCTTCAGTAAAAGATCATCTGTTACTTCTTGTAATGATGCAATAAACTGAATGTGCAAAAACATATTTCTGGGTCATATTTCAACCCAAATGCATGTATTACTGTAATAAAAATAAAATTATTGTATATTAATATTAAATTATTGTATATTTTTATTTTAATAGTTATTATATTTAATTTTAATAATAATTTAATTTAATAGAATTAAATTAAAATATTTGCTATTTAATATTTTAATAAGAAATTATGGGGGTTGGAGGGTACTTAAATTGTCTTAAAAATGATAACACAATTCAAAAAGATTTTTTAATCAAAAATATTAAGGTGTACAACTGTTAATAATCAGAAATGTTTCTTGAGTAGCAAATTATCATATTAGAATGATTTCTGAAGGATCATGTGACACTGAAGACTGGAGTAATGATGCTAAAAATTCAACTTTGATCACAGGAATAAATTACATTTTAAAATATATTTAAATAGAAAACAGCTATTTTAAATTGTAATAATATTTCACAATATTACAGATTTTACTGTGTTTTTGATCAAATAAATGCAGTCTTGCTGAGCAGAAAATACTTTTTTTAAGGACATTTTAAAATTTTATACCGAACCCAAACTTTTGAATGGTATTTGTTTATTTACTTGTTTTGTATGTAAACGATGACCTGGACACGCACTTTGTGAGATTTAACTAAATATACTTTTCTTTTTTTTTCATCTTTTTTGTCTGGATGACATGTAGAGTATAGAAAGACAGCTTTCTAAAGACTCTTTTTTTAAATTTTCTGTGCTATTTTTTTATTTTTTTAATATCCAAAACATGTACAGGAAATTTGTATAACTTTATGATTGATGGGTATGTTAATTCTGTGTACATGCTGTGTGATCCTGCCTTTGATTATGGAAAACTAGATCAAGGTCAACTGCAAGTTTACACTTAATCCCTCTGCCTTTCTGTGTTTCCGTCTCTTTTCAGGCCGGTTTGCCGGAGGAGATGGTCAAACGCTGTGTTCAGCAGCTGGGTTTGGCTCTGGATTTCATGCACAGCAAGAGTCTCGTCCATCGTGATGTGAAGCCAGAAAACGTTCTGCTTTTCGACCGCGAGTGCCGACGTGTGAAATTGGGAGATTTAGGAATGACACGGCGGGCGGGCAGCCGGATCAAGCGGATCAGCGGCACCATCCCATACACTGCTGCTGAGGTGTGCCAGGCCTCGGTTTCAGAGGGCATCATGGTGGCGACGACCCAGGACGTGTGGGCATTCGGAGTTCTGCTCTTCTGCATGCTCACGGGAAACTTTCCATGGGAAGCGGCGTTGCCTAACGACGCTTTCTTTTCGGAATTTCAGCGCTGGCAACGGGGGGCGTGTCCTCCCGGCGCTGTTCCCTCCCAATGGCGGCGTTTTTCTGACGATGCGTTACGCATGTTCGGTCGGCTGTTGGCGTTGGAGCCAGAGCGGCGCTGTGGGGTTAAAGAGGTGTTCTACTTCCTGAAATATGACCTGCTGAATCATCATCGCCGCAGAGCTTCCTGTAGGGTGCCTAGGGGAGGTTCCGCACGTTGCTCCGCCCACAGACACGCAGAGCCCTCTCCGCCTTCAGGCACTTCCTGTCTACGCCCCACCCCCCTCAAACGTAGCATTCTGTCGGAACCACATTCTTCAAGGGAAGAGTCCTCCAAAAGCCCGTCGCCCAACCGCCAAGACAAGAGTAAAGTAATGATGACTACTCCTATTGAGATTTGTGTATGAAGCCAAAACTGGGTCTCAAAGTGTACGGCTTTCACCGGATGGCCGGGAAACAGGTAGCAATATTACTTCAGGACTACTACTGGAAAAAACGTTTGCACAAGAACGACAAGAACACCATAGGTGATAAAGAACTAGCAAAAATATTACATGGTGACTTCGAAACCTCACTAATTTAGAGTAAAAGAAGATCGACAGGATCAACTTATAGGTCACTTTAGCACTAGAAATTAATCAGTTTCACAAGAAAAAACATGCTGAATTTAATATAATTGCTTTCAATTTTAAAGGAATAGTTCACTCAAAAAAAAGAAAAGAAAAAAAATAGCCTCATGTCGTTTCAAACCCATGTCTTTCTTTCTTACGGAGCCCCTAAAGGGACATGGGAAGGAAAAAATATTTCAATGCAAGTTTTGCGTTCCCCGAGAAACTTTGCATTCGCTCGAAAAACTTTTGTGTTTGCGAGCAAACGCAAAGTTTCTCGGGGGAACGCAAAACATTTGGGAGAGAAAGCAAAAGCATTGAAATATACATTTTCCTCCCATCTCAAATTTTTTCTCTCCCCATAATATATCCCTTTAGGGGCTCTGTACTTTCTTGCGTGGAACACGAATCAAGAAATACTGCACAATGCTCCATAATGGGTACTGTAGTTGTTAAGATCCTGAAATGACATCAAAGTACCATATTCTGAGTCCTCTACAGCCATATGATGAGCCAGAAAAGTCATTGTTAACCAAAAATTGTTCCGATGCTTATTATTGCTTCAAATATTGTGCATCTTCACTGTCAGAAAGAATGTGCAAAAATCATACCTTTAGCTTGTCACTGAGGCAGTACCTGTAAAGGTGTATATTAGTGCATATTACTTTTCTAAGGTACTAATATACCCCTTTTAGGAGTAGATAAGGTAAAAAAAGATGTCCCTTTGAGGAAACTGCACACATTGCTCCTGGTCATTGACATCAAATTTGATGCATCTTGATGTACTGTATTTGAATTCAATAATATTTGAGAGTTACTGCATGCGGGAAACACTTTCATTTTAATCTGTTTCTCGCTCAAAGCTGATCAACGTGTGGCTTTACAAGGCTTAGAATATAGTGTATAGACTTCTTTTGTAGTGCTTTTTTGTCCTTGAAGCCAGAGTTATTTTAGTATAATTGATATACTATTTCAGATTGTTATATTTTGAATTTTAGGGGATGTTTTAATACATTTTGTTGTGCGTTTTTGTCATTTTTATTAGTTTTTTTTTTGTCTATAGTTTTAGACTTTTAATTTTTAGTTTTAGATACAGTATTTTAGTGCTTTAAACAAATATTGAGAAATGCAACTAGTTTTTTAAATATTTAATTTTATTTCAGTTCTGTCATTACAACTCTCTGAGATATTGGATATGGCAGTTTTAATGTATTTGGTCTTGGTGGAATAGATCTGCTACGTTGCTGCCGCTGCAGAGCAAGTACCGGGACTTGCTACTGCCAATGCATTCATAGACTTTGCTGTGAGCATGTAAGACATGCTGCTGCTGCACATATACATGAAATAACCCCCATAGCAGATCTACACAGGTTTCTGAAAAGCGTGCTGCAGACTGCTAACAGCAACACGACCAGTATTTGAATGTTGAGCCGCAGCTCATTGGCCTCTGATGCAACAGCAACCCAATCCTCTACAGATAGCGAGATAGCGATGTGATCACTACCAAATTGAGTTGAGCCTGTGCCGTCTACAGTTTCATGACAGAACTAGGTATTTAATGTTTATTTTATTTCTATTAATGAATTTATTTTTTATGGTTTTGGTTTTAGTTTAGGATAATAACCCTGCTTTGAA
>RJVU01075378.1:1216904-1234204 GCA_003731715.1 Anabarilius grahami
TCCACATATATTTCCTATTTTGTTAAATATTTTTATTTAGTAATAATAATAATAATAATAATAAAAAATATTATTTTATAGGCATTAAAATATAATTACAAAATTTTGGGCCAAATTGTGCAGCCCTAAAAAAAAAGCACTGCAAACTTGAAATTCGATTTTTTTTATTCGAATTGTGCAGCCCTAGTGGCTTCCATGTTTTTATAGAATCTTAAAGGGATAGTTCACACTAAAAATGTCCCGTTCACGCTTGACCATATAATGGCAGTGAATAGCGACCAGCATCAAGCTTTTAAAGATGATGCAAAAGTATCACAGAAGGATCCCATGCAACACTTGCCATATATTCCAAGTGTTCTGGGGTTATACGATAGGGTTTAGTGAAAAACAAACCGAAATGTAATGTGTTATTTAATGAAAATCCTGACCTTGGCCGTTGGTCTTCTGTGCTCGGTTAATGAGACTCAGTTCACTCTGACTTGCCCAGAAATCAAGATTATTATACAATTTAACAACATTAAATACAATCCATGTACTTTCTTCTCTGGGATTAATAAATCTGTTGTGTTAGTCGCAACAAAAAGTGTTCTGTGAATCTGTGAACTGTCATTCTAACTGTTATCCGACAGAGTTTCAGTCTGGAGATATTCAACTCAGTGAAGAAAGTACAAGGATACTTTTTTGGGATTTCTAGGCATTCCATTTCATGTCGCGTATTTATTAATCTTGATTTCTCACAACGTGTGCTTTTCTGGGCAGGTTAATGAATTGCGATGCTAATAGCATCTCATGAAAGCGCACGTTGTGCAGTCGAACACAGAAGACCAATGATCATGATCAGTATTTTTGTTAAATAATACACTCTAAAAAATGCTGGGTTAAAAACAACCCAAGTTGGGTTGAAAATGGACAAACCCAGCGACTGGGTTAAATGTTTGCCCAACCTGCTGGGTAGTTTTATTTAACCCAAATATTGTTTAAAAAGTACTGTATTTCTTGCTTAAAATGAACCCAAAATATGTTGGAAATTAACATTTATTAATATGTTTAATAAACAAACATTTATTAATACTTTTTTTGAATAATATTTAAACAATAAACATTTATTAAATTGCTTNATTTCTAGGCATTCTATTTCATGTCGCGTATTTATTAATCTTGATTTCTCACAACATGTGTGCTTTTCTGGGCAGGTTAATGAATTGCGATGCTAATAGCATCTCACGAAAGCGCACGTTGTGCAGTCGAACACAGAAGACCAATGATCATGGTCAGGATTTTTGTTAAATAATACATTAGTTTTCAGTTTGTTTTTCCCTAAACCCTATTGTTTACCCCCAGAACACTTGAAATATACGGCACGTGTCGCATGGGATCATTCTGTGATACTTTTGCATCTTCTTTAAAAACTTGATGCTGGTCGCTATTCACTGCCATTATTTTGACAATTTTTTTTTTAATTCTCCTTTTGTGGACCATAAAAGAAAGAAAGGCATACGGCATTATAACAACAGCAGGGTGAGTAAACGATGACTTAATTTTCATTTTAGGGTGAACTATCACTTTAACTTTTCTATAGTGCACTGAAACTCAGCAAACAGGGAAGTTCACTGAAGATACTGAACACCATCTTTTCTCTGCGGTGGCTCATCATTATGTGACTTTCAAACCAGCCTATGACAAAATCATACATGTGCACCAATAGAAGAATAGGATATATTTTATACTGGATTTTTTTTAGTTCTAAGAGACAACTGGTTGATCCACGATGACCCGGAGGCTGACTAGATGAACTTCCCCATAGACACAGGACTTCTTAATCAGTCTTCAAAGCTTCCTCTGCGGAGTTTAAGAGTAAAGGCACAGTCTCCATGGATCACAGGGATTTTATTATGTCTCTTTGTATTTGATGTGCATTCAAACACCTTTCTATGAGATTTTTGAAGAAACGCATCAGGAGTAGTGATCATCTGAGATCCATCTTCTGTGTTCTCGTATAATGGGTCAATTAGGTAAGCAAAGCCTCAAGGGATCATTCAAGAACACAAGAGCATCTGCTCCCTAGAACATTGTGACTGTGTTTTGTCAGGTAGTGCTAATTTGTAGCTTCTTTTGTATCAGAGAACAAATGATCGATTAGTTAACTTCTACAGAGACTCTTTTTAGTCTTAAATTAAAGTGTATGTTTACATAGGATGCATTAGATATTGATTTAGGTGGTATAGAGCAGTTAATGTTAATGTTTGAGGTATGTTGCGCATTTTATCATCAAAAACAAACTCAAGAACAGATGAAAAGAATATGACACTTAATCTGAAGGAGTTCTCTGTTGTGACTAGTATGAGATGATAGAAATCATAAAACAGTTTAATGGTGATGGATTTAGCTCTTTTTTATAGGACTGTTTCATGGTAATAAGGGTTCAAACGACCTTAGAATATCAACCTACAATAGTTGGTGTTTTTTTCATAAAAAAAAAAAGAGTAAATATATATATAAAACTAGATGTTATTTAGCTGCTGTAAGGATTGTCATACAGTCGTAGATTGTTCTGAATGATAACAGCTAATTAAACAGATTAAATGCACAGTAAATTGGCTCTACCTGTTTTTGTTGTTGTTGTTTTTTTGTTGTGCAATCAGTCACAGTTTAAAACTACACCAACACTACAGAAACATGGAAATTCATGACTTAATAAATGCATCATGCATGGTTGCAAGTTAAAAATGATAAATTATTGATTTTATTCAAGCTTAAGTTGAAAACATAATTTTGATGAGTTCTGTTGACAATGTTGATCAAAACATGAACTCAATATTGTGCGAAATTTAAACTGAAAATACTGCATTATTTGATTTGACTTTTGTAGTAACTTAATGAAATTATCTTGATAACTGAAAATTGGGCAGTGGATTTCTAGTTCCCAGCATGCTTTGTATAGGAGTAGATAAGGAGAGTAAATGTTGAAATTAAGTGTTGTGTGTTTTTTAGTAAATGGAAAGATCTGATAATGTTTAATGCCATTATGTTTGACATTCAAAAGTCATGTTACCATTGTACCAAATTAGTTGAAACAACTTAATTTCTTGAGTAATCAACTTAAACTACATATTATTAAATTCCTCTAACTCAATGTACTTTGTTGGTTGAACAATTTAATTAGAAGTTGTCATAACTCAAAAAGACTGATGCAAACTGTTGCATTAACATTTTTTAAAGTATATCCAACTCTAAACAATATGCCCGTTGAAACTAAATAATGGCTTTACAAATAAAGATTCTTTAATTCAACCATTTATCCACTTCAGATAGCATAACATTAGGTTTTGAGGTTTTAGGTGGAAATTATTTATGGTATTATTTTTTTTTTATACCTGCAATGACTGTTATCTTTCATCTGTATCCTTCAGTCCGAATGAAGTGATGTTGTAATGAACATCTGTCAAAAAAAAGGCAAAACAGAAGGTTACATAAGGGTAGCAAATGGTTTTCTAATAGGTTTTATTTTGTGACTTTCTATTATGCAATATTACAGTAAACGTTGTGTGGTGTAGTATATTTATAATGTATAACATTTACAGTGAGATTATGTAAATGTTCTCAACACTGTAATTCACATTCATCATTTAGAGATATTGTAAACATATGCAACTTTACAAAAAGTTAAAATAAAATGTTAAAACTAATTTGATATAATGTAAATATTTACAGGATTACACTAAAGTAAAGTAAATGTGAGGTTAAGTCAATATTTACACCATCATAGTGAGGTATTTACACCATTTACACCATTACAGAAAAGTCATGTAAATAAATATTTAAACCATTAGAGTGAGATAATGTGAATCTCTACAGTGTTACAGTAAGGTACTGTAAATATTTACAGTAATTCGGGGCTTTGATCCATTCAATTCAGTATTCCCTGATCCTTATCATTCTACCAGCCAATCAACAAAACTAACAAAGACACAATTGTTCAGTGCATAATGTAGACACAAATACTTTAAACTGCATCAATAGCATCATTCGCCCATCCCTTATTTACATTCCCTGACATTTCACCCTGTCTGTCTTGATATGTGCATGTTTTTATCACTAAAGAAATGCACAGAAGTCTTTCATGCATAGATGATCTTTTAAAGGTGGTTTGTGTGTAATTTTAATCATCCGACAAGCGTCACACATCATTAAAGATGCGAGATATGTGGATAACTGACTCTTTTGCTCTCTCTCTGGCCTTTTCTCCCCGTAACTTAATTCAGCTTTTTATCCTACTTTGCTTTGCATCATCTTTCACCGCTTATCTGAAGGTCATTAAAACTAGGTCTCTCTCTCTCTTTTTGTGTGTGTGTGATATAAAACACTAATGAGTTGTTTTAGAGAGTAAAAGAATAAATGCACAATTAGACTGAGTGGAACTAGAAAACTAAGTAGACAGTAGACTCTACCAGCAGTGTGTGTGTGAGTGTGTATGTGTGTGTGCGTGTGTGTGTGAGATGCCGGTAATGCTTGGGAGCTCATTAAGTTGTGATGATAAGGGGTGTTCAGATTCAGTCACAAGGGAGTTCAAGAGAAAAAAGAATGAAGAAAAAAAAGTGAAGCGAATAAAAAGAGGACAAAATGCAGATAAGGGTATAGAGGACCTCGTTCCGAATCCTTCAAATATCCCTCACTAATGAAATGCAAGCAAATGGGGAATAAAGCAGCAGGGAATTTTTCATCTCTCTGAGGGTTTTTCTAGAACTAGTGAGAACAATTTTCCATGTATGTTTTGTCAGTTTAAATTATTTTGTATTGAAGATGTACGTTGTAATCCAGAACATCTTTCTCTGAAGTTCTAAAATAGGTTTCATTTATTTATATTTAACAGTAAGCACTGTATAAAAATATAAATACAAATAAAAATATACAGGCATATTTCCAAATAGAATAAATAAATAAAAAGATATGCATGATAAAGCTTCAAATAGATTGCATAGTATGAGACATTTAAGCAAAACAAAGATGCAAATATAAAGAATCAAGAAATTTGTTCTTGCGTATAAAATATTCATACTGCAAAATAACACGTTCAACAGCATTTTTATTGAAAAGTGAAAAAAACAAAACATATAAGGGGTGTTTTCTAACATGACGTTGTAAAACTGTAGCTGAGAAGTCTGTATCTGTCTGTCCTGAACTCAGTGTGAATTCACAGTTTGGCATTTTAATTCCTTATTAAACTGTTGAATATGAAAGTTTAATGCTTGTATGAATCAGGTTAATAAAAGTCAAGGGCATACTGTCATTTCTCATTCGGTTCACCTGAGGAAACAATATTGATTGGTTGCAAATGATCTTTTGGTTCTTACACGTAAACATAAACAGACATGCAACCTTTCTGTGACCTTTCTGAAGTTTTACTTCTTTTGGTCTTTGTCACTCACAGCTATATCTGAGTGGATAATTAACTTTTCAACCCAACACAGACATACACAACGACTCATTATGCAGCTTAATCAAAGTAATTAAAACTCTGCTGATGATTTCTGCTCAAGTTGAATCCACTAGAGACCAAAGCGACACACGCATGCACACAAACACACTCATGATAATGGGAAAGTTGTTTGCTTTAGAAGAAATAAACAATGAATTGATTGTTGGCATGTAATATCGCAAGAGTATAGTGCTATAAAATTAATGTCCAAAAAACACTGGGTTAAAAACAACCAAATTTGGGTTGTTTTTAACCCAAGGGCTGGGTAAATATATCTCTGTATTAAAAAAAATTTATTTAGTTACCACTTACAACCCATAGTGTACTACAAGTGGTAACTAAATAAATTTTTTAAATACAGAGATAGTATATTAAAAGCACATTTTAGTTAATATTTAATGGTGTCTCAAAATAGCACAGTAGAGTACACTGAGATGTTCTTAAGATTATCTTAAGAAGTACTAAAAAATAATTTGTAGTATATTACAAAATTAGTGCGCGAAAATACAGCACTTTAAGTACATTATAGATGTGCACTTTTTTCACCTGGGAGGATCTGGGTAACACAAAAACTACCCAAACACTGGGTTGTTACGTCTGACCCAGGATCTGGGTAACACAAACATTACCCAAACACTGGGTTGTTACGTCTGACCCAGGATCTGGGTAACACAAACACTACCCAAACACTGGGTTGTTACGTCTGACCCAGGATCTGGGTAACACGAACATTACCCAAACACTGGGTTGTTACGTCTGACCCAGGATCTGGGTAACACAAACACTACCCAAACACTGGGTTGTTACGTCTGACCCAGGATCTGGGTAACACATACATTACCCAAACACTGGGTTGTTACGTCTGTCCAGGAACTGGGTAACACAAACACTACCCAAACTCTGGGTTGTTACGTCTGACCCAGGATCTGGGTAACACAAACACTACCCAAACACTGGGTTGTTACGTCTGACCCAGGATCTGGGTAACACAAACATTACCCAAACACTGGGTTGTTACGTCTGACCCAGGATCTGGGTAACACGAACACTACCCAAACACTGGGTTGTTACGTCTGTCCAGGATCTGGGTAACACGAACACTACCCAAACACTGGGTTGTTACATCTGACCCAGGATCTGGGTAACACAAACACTGTGTTGTTACGTCTGACCCAGGATCTGGGTAACACAAACACTACCCAAACACTGGGTTGTTACATCTGACCCAGGATCTGGGTAACACAAACATTACCCAAACACTGGGTTGTTACGTCTGTCCAGGAACTGGGTAACACAAACACTACCCAAACACTGGGTTGTTACGTCTGACCCAGGATCTGGGTAACACAAACACTACCCAAACACTGGGTTGTTATGTCTGGCCCAGGATCTGGGTAACACAAACACTACCCAAACATTGGGTTGTTACGTCTGACCCAGGATCTGGGTAACACAAACATTACCCAAACACTGGGTTGTTACGTCTGTCCAGGAACTGGGTAACACAAAAACTACCCAAACACTGAAAAAACAACCCAAAATGATGACCCAAAAGGCTCAACCCAGGTATTGGGTAGAACAAATAACCCAAGATTTTTAGTGTACACCATCTCAGGTACATTTGATCCTGGAGGAAATTGATGAAACATTTCTGAGCCTATATTGAGACCTTTGATTGCAAACTCTAATACATTTTTTAGAATGCAGTATCTTGGTTTGAGACATTGTTTGAATCACTTAATATGTTATTCGAGACACAAATGAGATTACATCTGTGCAGCAGATTTTTTTCTCTATTATTATTAATATCACTAATGTCTAGGAGAACCAAGTGAGATATTAAAGAGATATTAAAGGTGATTTTCACTTCCTTTGGAAATCTCTTAAGCTCATAAAGGCTGCAATTATTTGATCAAAAATACAGTAAAAACTGTAATATTGTAAAATATTAAATTTTTAAAAGCACTATTTTCTATTTAAATATAGTTTGAAATGTAATTTATTCCTGTGATCAAAGCTGAATTTTCAGCATCATTACTCCAGTCTTCAGTGTCACATGATCCTTCAGAAATCATTCTTATATGATGATTTACTGCTTAAGAAACATTTATGATTATTATCAATGTTAATAATGTTAATAAACAGTTGTTGTATATTCTACATCACAGTGCAGTGTTTTATCACCATGTTTTGTAAGAATGAGAATTTGTGAACGGTTAGTTTAATGCAATAAAGCTGACATTTAATATAATCATTTTATTATGTGCATACATACAGGCGACCACACACAAAATCAGGGAGTGAGTCTGAGGCATTTCCATGGCAACAACTGCAGACAACTTCCAGTTTTGGTTCACAGATGCATTTAATAATAATCTCACTTTCCCGTATCTATTCCCTTGCAGATTTTCCCTCATGGTAGACTGAGCAATCCTGTTACTGTCACAGTGAACAGAACCTTTATACACTGCAAATCAAAACACCTTGAAACACAGGGAGAAATATTTCTGTATTTTTAGTTTTGGGTGTTTTCGAAGCATAACTGTTATTATTGCTCATACTATAAATGAGTAGAGAAGAGCTATAATATTTATAAGTGATTAGACGTACAATTTTCAAATGGCGGACGATAAAAAAAGCTTAAAATATCATTGAATAAGGAACATGAGACACATGTAAAGACAAGACTCTTGAGCGACCAACCAGAACACCCTAGCAACCACAGAGCAATCCGTATGCCTAAAAATCTTGTTTACTTCTAGATAAAGGGAATAGTTTCGGCTGGCTGAAGAATGCGAAAGCGTTTGTGTGATAAACGTCTGATGGAGACCCTGAGCCAAGCACTTCTGCTTGCTTTTTCCCATTTCTTCTCAATTCAAGAGTTTTATTTGTCACATGCACAATTATATAGAGCATATATAACCAGCAGTGAAATGAGAGTCAGGTCCGCTCCATGGACAGTGCAATTATTAAAGAATACAACACAGATGANTCATTAATCTGAAATTGTGTTCTGTCATAAAAGAGCTTTTACTTTATCAGGAAATTCTTTTAAATGGCTCCATATGTGTGATTCCTAAGTAACGGGGGAAAGAAATAAAACAACAGAAAGAAGGAAATAACTGTGTTATTCGGGGCTGAAGCTTCCTGTGTGCTTTAACGGACAGATACAGTCTGAAAGTTATGGGATTCAAAGTCTTATTTAAACCTGGAGTTTGAAAAAAATAAATAAATACATGTTAAAATGTAACATTATAAAAAATGTTTTTGTAGGTGACCAATCAAATGTAAGTATAGCTCAAACAGTCTTGCCAAAGTCTTGGGTTTCAATTCCCAGAGAATGCATGAAGTAAATTTCTTTTTTTTTAAAGAAATTAAAGGATTAGTTCACTTTCAAATAAAAATTTCTGTTAATTTACTCACTCGTGTCTTTCTTTCTTCAGTCGAAAAGAAATTAAGGTTTTTGATGAAAACATTCCAGGATTTTTCTCCATATAGTGGACTTCAATGAAGCCCAAACGGTTGAAGGTCAAAATTACAGTTTACAGCGATCCCAGACGAAAAATAAGGGTCTTATCTAAAGAAACCATCGCTCATAAGTTTTAACCATAAATGCTCATCTTGAACTAGCTCTCTTCTTCTTCTCTATTTGAATTCCAGCAGTGTAGAAACTGCTAAGTGCATTACTGCCCTCCACAGGTCACAGGGTTCATGCAGGTTTCAGTAAGTCAAATTTAAGACCTTTTTAAGACATTTTAAGACCATAATGATTGAAATTTAAGACCTACACGACGCATTACTAAAAAATATTCAAATCAAAGAAATTCTGAAAAAATCATTTTATTTCAATAAATTCAGTCATTGAAAAAGCATTAATTTAATTTACAGATAAAGCAATCACATTAGTAACCTTCCACACCCAACAACGTGCCAAATTCCCAAAACCTTAGGCCCAAAATGAAAAAAGGCCAAAACAAACTTGCCCTCAAATAGAATAGATTTCATCTCATATTTATTTACATTACAAAACAGCATATTAATAGCCTAATAGAAATTGAACAGGCTACTCCAACCCATGTAACAACCAATGTAGCACACACACACACACACACACTCTCTCTCACTCACTCACTCACTCACTCACTCACTCACTCACTCAACACCAGATAATCCATGTTAGATAGATACTTAGATAATTAGAGTATCTATCTATAACATGGATTATCTGATGTGTGTGTGTGGGTCCAGCTCTGTCCCATGAACTGTGAGCCCAGGTACCTCGACTTAACAATTCCACTGTTCATTCCAATGTCTTCGCGATTACTAAATCAGGGAACATCACTTGGAAGAGATCGCTAATCTCACTGTTGCTATTAAATGAGTGGTGTTTAGTCACCGTGTGTAGTATCCAAAGCACCTCGGCGTTCGATGTGTCAGTCGATCCAAAAGTACCCCGAAGGTTGTTCGACGGAGCTGCGATGATATTGCGCTGGAGACCGGAGGAACCAGGCATTGAGGAGGACGACGGCAGTGGTGAGGCTAATTGGCCGAGTCCGCTGAAGGGATTTTGCGGCTAGCTTGTGTTTCTCCAGCGCCTTCACACCCAGAGTCCCTAATTTATTTATTTTTTTGCAGTTTGCAGTGAGCCAAAGTTTGCAAAGCGGTACATGGAGCTGGGTACCGCTTGTAACCATCAGCAGAAATCGCTGTGATCTAGCCATGTCTCGTTGAAAGTAACTCTGAGGAGACGCAGACGTATTTCGTGGGCAGGTGTTGCATTTATTACGGGATTTGTAGTTTTATCACCGCGTATACCAACACCAATATACCCCAGAAAGAACTACGACTCGCTACTTTTTTGCTACTTTGTAATAACTTTCAGCAGGTAGCGTTTCTGGAAATGGGTAAAAAAAAATTAAGACCTGACTAAATGAAATTTAAGACCTCGGATGAAAATCTGGCCGTTTTTAAGACTTTTTAAGGCCTTAAATTTAAAGTTCAGAATTTTAGACTTTTTAAGACCCCGCGTGAACCCTGGGTCAAAGTTTGAACTAAATTGTCATACAATATGCAAGTATATAACAGTTAGTTCAAACTTTAACCTGTGGAGGGCAGTAATACACTTAGCAGCGTCTACACTGCTGGAATTCTAATAGAGAAGAAGAAGAGAGCTAGTTCAAGAGGAGTATTTATTGTTAAAATGTATAGAAGCTTTTTTTTGTTTTTGTTTTTTAGAAAATGAGCGATGGTTTCTCTAGATAAGACCCTTATTCCTCGTCTGGGATCGNAAACTGCTAAATGCATTACTGCCCTCCACAGGTCAAAGTTTGAACTAAATTGTCATACAATATGCAAGTATATAACAGTTAGTTCAAACTTTATCCTGTGGAGGGCAGTAATACACTTAGCAGCGTCTACACTGCTGGAATTCTAATAGAGAAGAAGAAGAGAGCTAGTTCAAGAGGAGTATTTATTGTTAAAATGTATAGAAGCTTTTTTTTGTTTTTGTTTTTTAGAAAATGAGCGATGGTTTCTCTAGATAAGACCCTTATTCCTCGTCTGGGATCGTGTAGAACGTTTTGAAGCTGCACTGAAACTGTAAATTTGACCTGCAACCGTTTGGGCTCAATTGAAGTCCACTATATGGAGAAAAATCCTGGAATGTTTTCATCAAAAACCTTAATTTCTTTTCGACTGAAGAAAGAAAGACATGAACATCTTGGATGACATGGGGGTGAGTAAATTATCAGGAAATGTTCATTTGAAAGTGAACTAATCCTTTAATATTTTTATTCAGGGACATCATGCACTTAGTTTTTTTGAGGGGAACCAGTTATTGGGATGATGCATTGAACATGGGGAAAAAACTAAACAAAATAAAACTGACTATTATTATTTATAATAAAGCTTTAACTGTAATAATAACTGCAATGTCTGATTATACTTTTGAATTATCGAACATTATTAATGTCATATGAACATTCTGTTTTGTGCTATTTTGGTTTAGTTTTCACTCTGTCTGCTTAGTTCCCGTTTGCTTGTGTTCATATTAGTCTCCTTGGTTACTCATTAATTCCTTCATTTAGTGCACCTGTGTTCATCCAATTATCTTTGTTTGCTCTTAGTATTTATATGCCTGTGTTTCAGTTCTCATTTGTTACTTCTCCTTAACGTATGGGTTAACGTTAAAGTGAAGTTTGGTTAAGTTAAATCTTCTGCTGATTCCTGTATTTTGAGTTGTTTAGGATTGTTAATAAAGACTGTTTGAATTGATCTTCTTCGTCGTGCTTGCTAGCACCACACCTGGTTGCAACCAGACAATTAACGCATTTACTGTTGCTATTCTAGAATATTAGGTCTATCAGTCCTGCATCGAATCAGTCTTTCATGTTTTCTGTAGCTTATAGTAATAAACAAATTTAAAGCATATAAAACAAGTGTCCTTCATTATCTAGTGTACACTGTGTTCAGTCAATCGGTAAAAGTCATTTTAACATAAGGTTACAAATAGGGATGCACCGATACCACCGGGTCCGATACCAAGCTTATGTACTTGTACTCGTAAAAATACCCCCAATACCAAAGACCGATACCTCACGTGACGTAACTGACAGAATTTTCCGTGCACAGAGACACCGGCGGCAGCAGCAGAAACAATGTCAGCCTCAGAGGTGTGGAAATACTTCAAAATTAATGATGACAACCCACACATTGCGAACTGCATGCATTTTTCTGCATTAATATCAAGAGGAGGTACGAAGCAAATGCTGTGAAGAACATCCTTAGCTTAATTCTTATGAACAGTCCTCCAGCAGTTATAGTGTTGCTTTCCCAGATTTAACAGTACACTGTTATATTTCACTGTACACTTTCAGTTGTGTTTACATTGGTTTAGTGTTATGTTATAAACATTTGTTCATTTGTTCTGTAATATTTGTTTAGCACTTTTTGAAAGGCAGGTTAAAAAATGTTTGTTTTAGTTTTTTTTATGACTTTGGTAATTATGCCCTTTGAAGGTTATTGGACACTGTGAAATTTGTGCTGTGAGTTTGTGACAAGCACATAAAAAGTATTACTTTTTTCATTGGAGTAATAATAAAGAAGCTGTCCTACATTCATTAGTCTCACTGTGTTGTGCTTGGAAAACTGCAACATCACCAAAAAAGAAAAAAATAAGAAAAAAAATTTAATTAATGTATAGGCATCGGTATAGGTGTGTACCAGAAAAAAAATACTGGTACTCGTACTCGGTCCTTAAAAAAATGTATCGGTGCATCCCTAGTTACAAAATTATGTTTTGTAAAATTTTGGGCGGATTCCCCCAACAACCACACATGAAAATCGACTGTGTGACATACTTTAGTTTAAAAACTAAGAAATTCACCAAAAGATGACAACTTTGGGGCACTATTCATTTTGTAGACACTGAATAGTTGTGATACATGACAAATGAGCACATCCGTTAATGTCCTAACGTTAAAATATTGTTTTTTGTCTTTTAGTGAAGACTAAAACACTGAAGACTGGAGTAATGATGCTGAAAATTCAAATTTGATCACAGGAATAAATTACATTTTAAAATATATTACAATAGAATACAATATTTCACAATATTACCGTTTTTACTATTCTTAATCAAATAAATGCAGCCTTGGTGAGCGGAAGAGACTTCTTTCAAAAACATAAAAAAATCTTACTGACCGACCACAAACTTTTGAATGGTGGTGTACCTTCAATGCAATGCAAGTTGCTTTGGATAAAAGTATCTGCCAAATGCATAAATTACCAAATGGTACAGACAGTCACCCAGGTGAACACATTTCTATAATGTACTTAAAGTGCTCTATTTTCGCGCACTAATTTTGTACTTAATATACTAAAAATTCTACTTTAGTACTTCTTAAGATAATCTTAAGAACATCTAAGTGTACTGAACTGTGCTATTTTGAGACACAATGAAATGTGAAACTAAAATGTGCTTTTAATATACTATCTCTGTATTTAAAAAATGTATTTAGTTACCACTTGTAGTACACTATGGGTTCAAATGTGATATAAGTGGTATCTAAATAAATTTTTTAAATGTAGCTCTTTGTAACATCTCAAATCATGGAAAACATGATCATCAGGATTTGTCCAGTTAAGTATCTGTGTCAGTAAAGCAGAAGAGAAACACACAAAATACTAAGATATTCACGTTGATGTTTAACTTTTCACTCAAATTATTCCTCAGAACTGAACCCCACTGTATATACATCTCAAATTAACACACACAAGCACAAATTTTGTGTTTTTCCCCCAAAGTGGGTTACCCCAGATATTTGGGTTGTTTTTAGATTCCCAACCCAAGAGTATGTTCTTCTTCTGAACACAACCTCACTTTATACATGACCACTTTATAGTCAACACTGATGGTGACATGCAATCTGTGCCCTTCATTGGCTTAAATATGTTCCTGTGCTTCCTCAAAATATTATTTCTTTGCATAAATAACAACATGTATAGTATGTCAACACCATGTCATCATGCAGGTCTCTACATGGCATTTAATTCTGATTTTCATTGATTTTCAAGCAGTCAGTCTGTAAATGTGTTTGGTGTTCAGTGAGCGGGTGTCAATAACAGGTGGTCTGTGAGTCTAGAGCTTTTGTAAGTAATACATGCATTGCGATCAATATTTGTTGCTCTCAAGATGTCACGATTCACTGGCTACACTACATTTTCCACTTTAAAAGAAGTGCCTCGGTTAGGCTAAATCATTTTGTTCTATAAACTGAGACACTGAATAATGTTTACTTAAAAGAACAGTTCACACCAAAATAACAATTCTGTCATCATTTACTCCTTACAAATCCTATATAATTATTTTGTCAGTGGCACATTCATGTTTGTGCACATTTAATGTCACCATGAAATCAAAAGTGACAATTCTTATTTTTTATGGAATATTGAAGTATTTATTATAAATTATTTATCCATGCACAACATTTTTTATTTTAATTCATGTGCCCTCGTAATCTTTAATCAAAATAACTTCCCCTACCTCTTGCAGCAACACCTCTTTTCTTCTCTGATGACATTTACTGGTGCGAGGGCGGGGCAACCTGTCACTCACATGAGATCCACCAATAGCAAACCACAACCATCCAACCATCCAATCAATTCCACATGAACAAAATCAAGTCCCGCCCTTGTTCCAGAAGCTGTCATCAAGAAGTCTGACATCAACCATGGCAAATCCAGGACATTTATGGTGATTTTTTGGTTCAAAATGATTAACTCTTTCTGTGTTCTTTGAAAGAAAGACAAATGTGTTTAGAATGACATGAGGATGAGTAGATGATGACAGACTTTTCATTTCCCTTGAACGCCTTAAAATTACATTTGTAAAATAAATTCATCTGTACATTCTTATTTAATTTGCCAGGAGCATCTGAGATTTAAATATAAAATCTATAATACTTTTTTCAAACAGAATCTATAGGGTAAATAGAGGATATAGTATGTTAAAAAACTCTCAAAAGGCAACATCTGTCAATTTAGATCTTTTTTGCAATCGAATATCAAGTCAAATTAGCATTTGCATTTGTTAGAACAGAACTTTTGTGCAGGTACGTCTATAAAATTCAAATGTCTTTTTTTCTTTTGCTCATCAACACTGTTTAGTTTGAATTGCTTCTGAAACAATAAAGTTGAAAACTAGCAATAGACCCACACCTGACATACCCTTATTTCCTCTGCTCTACTTTTTTATTTCTCTCCCTCTCAGAAGTAAAATAGAACAGAGTCTTCCCACGAGCCTTCTGGGCCAGACAGAAGATTTATTACCCGAGCTGGTATCTGAATGATGGATAGAGCAGTAAAGCCTGGTTATTTTAGATGGCAGGATGCCCAGAAGAGGAACAGGTGAACAGGTGTGTTACGGCGCTCTGGCTGCATCCTGATAAATTTGCACAAGCTGCAACACAAGCTGCAAAATATATAACAAAATCATATAGATTTATTAACAGTCATCACAAAAAAGTCCCCTACATGTGTTTATGTGTCACAAAGCATCATGGTGATGAGACTACAGTCATGTTTGACTCTTAGTTTCCACGGTAACGACAGCCCATGCTGCACCTGACCTACATATGTTTCGTATGAACACAAACACCCGAAGACCATCTGCTTACAGGACTGAACACACTGTCACACACTCATGTGTGTACGATACAGTCTCACAGTCTCTCCTTCTGACTAAAAATAGACACAACGAGAAACACATTAAATTTAGCTGTCTGCCCAGACGTGCCAATTCTGGCACAAAAGCACTGCTTCATGTGTTTTACACAAAGAACACAACTGTTCAGTTTTATTACATTTACAACGTATCTAGACTTTTATTTATAAAGACTTTTTGTAAATATATTCATATTTATTTTTAATATATTTTAAAGTTTGATTTTTTTATTTAATATTAATATATTCTAGGTTAGCTTTTGATAATANGTGTGTGTGTGTGTTTACTGTATTATTGATCAAATAAATGCAGCCTTGGTGAGAAGAAGAGACTTCAAAACATAAAAAAACACCTCCAAACTTTTGGATGGAGGCATAAACAGCATGTTTCAATGAGAGCATGATACTCTATGAAAGCATGATGTGATGTAAAGTCTTTAGCCATTTTCAAAAAACTGCTAAAGACACCTTTGTTGGCACTTACTTTTTATCTTTGCTTTTCTTTTTTTTCCTATTTATATTCTCTCTCTCCATCTATTTGTATATTAAAATATATATATATATATATATATATATATATAAATTTAGCTATTTATTTATAATTATATATTAAATTAATATATATTAATTTATATAATATTTTAAAGTTTTATATTTTTAATTAGTTTGTAACTAATTTTTAAATGTTATTCTTTTTATTAATTTTGTTTTATTGTCATTCTTTTTGTTTTCTTTAAAAATCTGATCTGTGAAGCTGCATTTTAGGTATATGAAAGGTGCTAAAGAACTAAATAAATTATTATAACAAGATTACACAGTGCTCTAGAGTACTTGTTTCTGATTGGTCAATTGCTATATTATGTAGCGGTCAAATATCAAACCATAGTTTGAAGTGATATACTGTATATAATATACTTGCGATATACTGTATATAATAACTGGTCAAAAAACCTTCAAAATAAGGTTTTTTTTAATGCTGTATTGTTGACCAATGGTTTTGAAACGCCACAGAGGTCAGTAAGGGATGCCTCTTATCTCCGAAGCTCTTCAACATCATCTTGGAGAGAATAATGATGGAAACATTGGAGAACCACACAGGAACTGTCAGCGCTGATAAGACAAAACGGATGAGAATCTGTCCCCAAAGTAATGCAGCACAAATAACCATCCAGAACCAGTGCCTGCACTCCCGGTGTCCCAGTTCAAATATCTTCGCGCTGAGGCATCCAAACCAGAAATTATGGCCAGGATAGCCCAGACTACAACAGCACTTGCTAGACTGAAGCCAATATGGAGGGACAAAAACATCAGCCTTAAATTAAAGCTCAGACTTATGCATGCTCAAGTTATCTCCATCTACCTGGATGCATGTGAATCGTGGACACTGATGACTGAGCTTGAGAAGAAAACTCAGGCCTTGGAAATGACATGCTTTCAAAAGATTCTGGGCATCAGCTAAAAAGACCATGTGACCAGTGAGGACCTGCGCAACACCATTATAGGCAGCATGCTGGGCCCTATGAAGAACTCCTGGCAACAATCAAAAGAAGGAAATTGCAGTGCTATGGTGCAGTGCATTCTCCAGGGCACGGGTGAAGGAACA
>RJVU01075378.1:1234232-1252634 GCA_003731715.1 Anabarilius grahami
TTTTTTTTTTTCATTTTTATTATATCTCAACTATTTCACATGCATGCATGTACTGAAATACAACTACAGCTGCCTAGTTTACAGGGCGTTTCATGTGTGCATGCATCACTACAGCAGTCTGTTATGTGTTACACTTCAATGATTCAAACATCCTGTCTGCCAGAGTGAGTCAACATCTCATTCACAAATAAATGAACAGATGCTTACATACACACGCTGAGAAACGAGCCAAACACATCCTGAAATACCCTCCGCGGATGCCTCAAAGCCTCTCCGTTCAACATGACAACACTTTCTTATAATCAGCCTGTCAAACACTCCCCAGGTTTCCTGAGCTTACCTGCAGATTCCATATGGAGAAACAATACTGAGGATTGGAGGAGAGAGAGAGAGAGAGAGAGAGAGATCTTCCAGCCTAATTCCTCAAACGCAGATCAACAGCCCCATATGGGGCTGCCATCAGGTCTGAAACTGCCATCAAAACCGACTCTGAGAACAAGAACAAGTGCTAGAGGTAAAGAGAGAACAAATAGAAGAGTTAAATGGACCTCAAACCAATTGTGATATGATCTGTAATCCGAGAAAGATGACAGGACATTGAGATGATTTAACACAGCTAGGTAAATGAAGCGGAAAAACTGGGCCACCTTTATTCTCTCTAAACCACCTTATACTTCCTCTACATCACATCTGAAAACATCCCATTATCATTGAGCGATGCTGCATTTTGTTTTCCCTTTTATTATATTTTTGCCTACCTTGGCACCAGCATGCACCATTATCAACAAGTATGCTGAAAACACCTCATGGTGCTAATTTTTGGCCTTCTTTATCATCCATACAAAATGTTGCACTGTAAATAAGTAAATATGTAATAGAATAAAATGAAGTGATAATTCAAGAATAGATTACATTTATTTGTAATCTGAAATCCAACAGATAACAATGACATTTTTTGCACATTGTAAATGGTGACATAAGTTTAAGTGTAGAAAATCAGTCTTATTGTTTGTTCACTTTTATATGCATTAGAAAAAAATAACTAAGCTAACAAAAATATGTTCTAAGAACATTTCTCTAATGTTCCCATTAAGTTATGCAAATGGTATTTCTGAATGTTCAAAACGTCCAGTTTTTTAAATGTTTTAAAAACTTTTTTTTTTTTTTTCTTGGTTATGTAATCGTTAAAGGGGTCCTTGATTATGATTTCACTTTTTTAACTTTAGTTAGTGTGTAATGTTGCTGTTTGAGCAAAACAACATCTGCAAACGACGCTCAAAGTTCAATGCAAAGGGAGATATTTTCTTTTACAGAAATCGCTTTTTAAGGACTACAACAAACGGCTGGTAGGGACTACAACGAGCTTCTTCCCGGGTTAGTGACATCACAAACCCCAAAATTTACATAAACCCCGCCCCCGAGAACAAACAACAAAGGGGGTGAGGCCGTGTTGGGCTGCTTTAGAGAAGAGGAAGATTTGTTGTAGTAGAGTGTTGTTGACATGCCGTCATTTTACGGCTTGATTAGATTTAACTTGTTTATCAAATGATGAACAGATTCAGCAGCTCTACTCCACTTTACAATAACAGTTTGGGTGGCAGTGATAATCACAGCTCACATCAGATGCATCTGCTCAAAGACCTTAAAAAACCTCAGTGTAAAACACTGTACCATCAAAAACATGGGCTGTTTTTACTTGTGGCAGTGTGTAGGCTGGTTTGGGTGTGATGTGTCTGCCAAAAACAGCTTTTGGCAGCGTCTGTAGAACATGAGGAACCGGCAAGAGTGCAGAAATTATACATAGAACAAGGAAGTGATACACATAAAACATGTACAGACCGTCCAGAGAGACGCAGACAGAACTGAACTTAGGAAGTCTCGTCTATCTAGCACATCTGATTCAAATCATCAGCTAATTAGTAGAGACTCTGTGATCTGAAAAGGATGTGTTAAATAAGACACCAAAAATGTGCTGTGGGAGTGTTTAAAATAGCAAACTACAAAACTACTAGTACTATTTCCCTAACATTTACAGCAGGAATACCTGATTGATCTACTGTATTTGCCTAAGTGTGCTGTTTACTCCAATGCGGTCGACTTTTTATCAAAATCCTTCCATTTTCATATACACAATTAGACATACAAACTAACGCAATCCACTGAGGTCATATGACAAGTTTGTCTACTGTTTGCATGCTTGGTTGCATGCATACTGCATTTCACATACTATTTTTTAAATAGTAGGCAGTATATAATACAGTATATAGTGCACAATAAGCAGTATGATGCCATTCCAAACATAGCTTGACATGTTAAAAAAATCGCAGCTGTAGAAGTAGATTTATGCTGTGTGTCTCATTTCGAAGGCTGCATCCTTCAAAGGTCACATTTGTCGGACACTTACGTCATTGAGGTTGACTCATTTCAGTAAAGTAACCATTACATTTACAACAACTATTTAAGGAGACATCCTTGATGATGTATTCGGCCGACAAATGTGACCTCAAGAGGATGCAGCCTTCGAAATGAGACACAGCCATAGAACATTAAGTCATGAACGTTGCATTGTGATGTACAGTATTCCGTGTAGTGGGGTTCTATATAGAACTCTAGGGTTCTTGAATCAATTTGAAAGAACTCTTTATGCTCAAAAAGTTCTATATAAGGGGGAATGTCTTGAATGATTGCATAACACTTTCATCTTTAACAGGTTATTTCAGTTTTAATGAGCTATGTTCAATGTTTATGAGCTGTTTAATTCGTAAAATGTAATTAAAATTAAAAATTTATTTAGACTAAATTAAAAAAATTAAGGTTTTTACCTGTTCTTCAAAGAATGTGCTTTGTTGTGTGTACTACAAAATTTGGTTTTCCACGCATGGAAAATTCAGCATACATACTATAACTAGATACTGAGGACAGCATGCATACTATATACTTCTGCAGTAAGAATAGTATGCTTTTCTGAACACAGCCTGAGACAACGTACAATTAATATTGTGGAGACAGCGACCTCTGGTGTTGCAAGTGAGAATTAATGGGTATAGATTTGACTATTTTAATCCTTGGAGATTTAATTGAAGAACATCTTTTGAATTTAAATATACCTTAAATTCAGAGTGAATTATGGAGCAGCTGTGTAAGCCAATATATATTTATGCCTTGCAGTTCAGTATTAATACAGCAGAATTATAATGTCCATAAAGCCCACAGGTCATATTTTGAAGTGATTCACTCTTAAAAATGGGTCAGGACTTAAAAATTAACATAACCTCCTTGAGTCTGTTGTATGCAACCTTGAATTTTTCATACTGACAAAATGTTGTATTGTGTTGATGTTCTTATAACCTCTTGTGATGATGTCCGTTTGCCCCCCTTATTTATTTTACTGATAATATTTGTAATCTTTAATTTGCAATAATAATAATAATAATAAAACTTACCATGCCAGAAGTGCACTGTATGCAAAGATAATGCACATCTTTTTCTTATCATGGAAAAACGGCCGCAAAGGAATTCTGGGGAGAAGAATTTAGTGATTTAATTAAGTGTCTGTATGATAAAGGTCAACAAAAATGCTGATTACCTATCATTTCTAGACCGTGAAGATGAAGGAAATTACTCAAGAGCCACATTTGACCTTTAAACATATATCCTGAAGTATGAATAACATGACAAAATTGCAGTTTGGAGATAGAAATGACGCACGTATCCACCGTTTCCCTACGCAACACGTCTGTAACTTCCGTTAAAAAGGAAAAAGATGGATAATTAAAGATATATTCTGTTCGCAAATAAAATTTAAACCGATTTTTCGCATATTCATATCACATATTTAATATTTCACCTCAGGCTCTTCACTAATACCCAGAGCCGTTGAAAAATACCGTTATCTCCTCGATAAACACACTTTTCAAAAAACTTATTAGCGGCAAAAATCGTTGGAAAATGACGTCACAACTGTTGTAATTTGTGTAAAAATGGTTAAAAATAATTTTCACAAAATCCTTATTGACTGTATTTCACTTCTTGTATAATAGGTTTTGAAAAAAAATAATAATGATGAATTTTCATATTTTAATACTAAAAGTATGGGATAATCAAAACAGTATACACGAAAGAAAAGTAGCAAAAAATTTATTATGAAGACATGAAAGTTCACAAGACAGTTTTAATGCGAGCTTCTTATTATAAAAAAGAGTAAATCTGTTTTAATCTAAATCAGTAGCTGAAGAAAACACATTGTACTTTTTTTTTTTCTCGTGCCATCATCTTTATTTAAAATAAATTAGACTTGGTTTGATATTTTGCATCTAAGCAAAATGGTTTTCAATTCACTTAAATGTCTGAACAGTTTTGGGGTATTACAGAACCCAGGAAATGATGCATCCCCTGCGAAGCAATATGTGTAGGAAAATCTTTGTTGCAGTGCACACAACGGACAGAGGCATCTTTCTGGAAACCAGGATTGCGGGAATGCGGGTGAATTCATCCAGATACACCGCCCACACGCGCGTGGAAGAGGCTGACCGGATAAAATCGGTTCCTGCGCACAGCAAAAGTTACTGAAACTTCACAAAACACTTTCAAACCCGTTCTACCGGGCATCGGGCGTCACGGTAAGGCAAACAAAATTTCTCCATTAAACCGCACGAGTTGCAATGCGCTTCTTCTCGCTGTAGTTGAACAGATCGAGTCTGCTGGGATTTTAACTTCGCAGTGTTGCGAAATCGAGTGTGTCTTTGTGATGGCGAAGTTGCTAATAACTTTTAAGAACTTTAAATGCATTGTTTAATGCTCAGCAGCAACAAACAATGGTCTCTGTGTAGATGTTGTGAAGTTAGATACTTAGATACTTTTGTCTTTATATTCTCCAGTTGGTTCTTCACTGGAGTGTGCAAAAAGTAACTGTCCATTATCATGGTGATCTTTAAACAATCCTTTGATTACATGGAATGACGTCATGATGTGTTTTGAATGGCATATTAGCGCTGTATACATTATCTTAAAGGGATAGTTCACCCAAAAATGAAAATTCTGTCATTAATTACTCAATCCCGTGTCGTTCCTAACCCGTAAGACTTTCGTTCATCTTCGGAACACAAATGAAGATCTTTTTAATGGTGTCTGAGCGATTTCTGTCTCTCCATTGACAGCTATGCAACTACCACTTTGACGCTTCAAAAAGTTCATAAAGAGATCGTAAAACTAATCTATACGAATTGAGTGCTTTAGTCCACATTTTCAGAAGAGTCTTGATTGCTTTATATGCTGATCAGATTGAATTTAGGCTTTTATTCACATTTAAACCTTGATCAGCAAACATAAACAGAAGCTCAACCGAATGTGAGAAGGAACTAAATTGGTTCTTGCATTTCAAGCATACGTTTACCATATCTGGGGTCCGTTCTTTGTATCTCGCTTAATACATCTGAGATGATTTAATCACGGTAACTGAGCTCTGGTTAATTTGGTTCTTCAAGTGAATTTGCGGACTGGATTAAAATATATCTAGATTCAATTATCTGCGATTACTGCGCGTTCATGTGTTCCTCGAAAAGGGCAGATGTATCGATGCTCGAAACCACGATCAGTAATGCAGCGATTGGCTGGGGTCAAGATGGAAACGTAATTAAACGTAATTAAAAAAGACAACTGACAAAAATCTTGACAAATTTCTGCACCTTTTATAAGAAAACAGCCAAGCAAAAAAAAAAGAACATTAAAGTTATAATAGATAAATTAAATGTGCAGTGTTTTTTTACATGGCTCCCATTATTTAGGCTATATCCACGATTTCCTATTTGTGCAGGCTTTACATTTTTATTTCAGTGTTGTAATTAGCAATTCATTTATTTTTCTTTAAAGCAGAATGTTACGTGATGGCATAAATTAAGTTTCTTAAGGGTCAAGATCAAATTATCTGCATCAAGCCACTCCCATAATAGCGGCACTCTTTATGAACTTTTTGAAGCATCAAAGTGTCAGTTGTGTAGTGGACGGACAGAAATCACTCAAATTTTATCAAAAATATCTTAATTTGTGTTCCGAAGATGAACGAAAGTCTTATGGGTGTGAAACAACATGAGGGTGGGTAATTAATTAATGACAGAAATTTTCTTTTTTGGGTGAACTATCCCTTTAAGGACAGTATGCAGTATGCAATGATAAACATTTAGTGTTCTTAAAGGATTAGTCCACTTTTAAATAAACTTTTCCTGATAATTTACTCACCCCCATGTCATCCAAGATGTCCATGTCTTTCTTTCTTCAGTCGAAAAGAAATTAAAGTTTTTGATGAAAACATTCCAGGATTTTTCTCCATATAGTAGACTTGAATGGGCACCAAACAGTTGAAGGTCAAAATTAGTTTCACTGCAGCTTCAAATTGTTCAAAATGATCCCAGATGAGAAATAAGGGTCTTATCTAGTGAAACCATCACTCATTTTCTGAAAAAAATTGAAAATTATATGTTTAAACTAGAAATGCTCATCTTGAACTAGCTCTCTTCTTCTCTATTTGAATTCCAGCAGTGTAGACACTGCTAAGCGTATTACTGCCCTTCACAGGTCAAAGATTTGAAATAATTGTTCGCATATTGCATATAAAAATTAGTTCAAACTTTGGCCTGTGGAGGGCAGTATTACGCTTAGCAGTGTCTACACTGCTGGAATTCAAATAGAGAAGAAGAGAGCTAGTTCAAGATGAGCATTTCTAGTTTAAACTTATATAATTTTAAATTTTTTTCAGAAAATGAGTTTCACTAGATAAGACCCTTATTTCTCATCTGGGATCATTTTGAACAATTTGAAGCTGCAGTGAAACTAATTTTGACCTTCAACTGTTTGGTGCCCATTCAAGTCTACTATATGGAAAAAAATCCTGGAATGTTTTCATCAAAAACTTTAATTTCTTTTCGACTGAAGAAAGAAAGACATGGACATCTTGGATGACATGGGGGTGAGTAAATTATCAGGAAAAGTTTATTTAAAAGTGAACTAATCCTTTAATGGCTGTTACATGACCTGACAAACATGGATGATTAATTCAGCCACTCCGGTTGTAAGACCTTGTAGCTGGTTGGTTTGGATTATGGCTTAAAGGAAGATTTAAAAAAAAATCCCTACAAGATAAATGAATGGGAAAAATATTTCTACAACCAAGGCAGATGAAAATGTGGGTGGACACTGTTGCACTCTATAGTCCTTAGAAATGTTTTATTCGTTTCCCCTTTTTCAGTCCGAATTGCCCTTTACAGAGTTTCTCAAATGTTTATTGTTGTTTACTACTTGCATACTAACCATTAAAAAGTGTATATAATAGTTTATATGTACTCTGCAGTCAAGTTTTTCTGAAAAGTTCAGAGCACTTGTTGCCTTGGTTGCCATTTATTACTGTTATTTATAACAGCAGCCAGAGTTGCTGATTATTGGAGTCTGTGGTTAAGCTGCTGACTCCTTAGATAGAGACTGTTGCATAAGTGCTTGTGTTTTTTAGGTGCCAGAGTTCACAATAAACTAAAGTTCCTTTACAGCTACTATGAATATGCTACACTTAACAGTTCAACCCCCCAAATGTTGTTGTTTATAAACTTGTCTGTTCTTCATGCAACACTGTCGTACGACTTCAGAAGTCCTGCAATATTGTTTAATGGTGCTTGCCCTGGTTTTGAGAGTAATGTTCTTTGTTATGATCTCTTGTGTTGTGTCAAATGAATGCAGAGAATGAAATAACTTTTTGAACAGAACTTGGAATTGTTTTGATGTGTTTGTGTGTTTTGATACCTTCCAGTTCATTGGTTGTCCTTAAATTTGCCAGTATCGCAACCGTTGGAGAAGCACTGTGTCCAGATTTAGTAGAAACGAAACTTAAGATGTCTTGAAAGTGATTGCATTAATCTGGAATGAACCTTCTGTTTTCCTTCCCCAGGTCCAGTTGTTTATTATGATATGGTGAGAGTTTCTAACAAGGCAGCAGCCATGCGTGTGGAGCTGAGTTTGGTGTTTTTGGTCCTAATGTGCGTTTTTAAAGAGACAACCTCATGTTTAATAATCAGCGAGGTTAACTGTGACAATCCCAGACTGGACACTCAGGAATTTGTGGAGCTGTACTATGATGGCACGAATCCCACTTCTCTAGATGGATACACACTTGTGTTCTACAACGGCAAAGGAGAACTCGCCTACAGGGTCATCAATCTGAGCGGACACCAGACAGATCAACGAGGCTTCTTCTTAGTTGGCTCTTCTGAACTGACTCCCAGTCCCGCCATCCCTCTTCCACCCAACTCCGTTCAGAACGGGCCCGACGCCATCGCGCTCTACGGTCCCAACTGGGTCCCGGTTCCTGAAGGGGGACAAGTTTCAGGAGTGGGGTTGTTGGACGCAGTAGTATACACTTCTCGTAAATCCGCAGAAGGCGCTGATGGCCTCGCGTCAGTTCTGACTCCTGGCTCGGTTCCGTACATAGAGGATGAGGCGGCTCTGGAGGGGGACGAGTCCATTCAGCGGTGCTGGCAGTCGGACAACCTCTGGACGTTTTACACTGGCCCACCCACCCCTGCGTGGGTCAATCATTGCCCACCGCCGACCCCCGCAAATGTATGGATTAACGAAGTCGACCTCAGAGGGCCGGACCGCAGAGGCCTTGTGGAACTTGATGTTGGCAAGACAACCGGATCGTTTTCTTTGGTGCTTTATGATGTTACCACAGATCTGATTAGCTCGAGTGTGGAGTTCATCGCAAAAGAGGCTGGAATTTTCACCGTATCTGTGAATACTTCGACTTTGGCAGGTACAGTTGACTGAATATTTTCAGATAAACTTATTTAAAGGCACTTTTACATTTACATTTATGCATTTAGCAGACGCTTTTATCCAAAGCGACTTACAATGCATTCAGGCTAACATTTTTTACCTAACATGTGTTCCCTGGGAATCGAACCCACAACCTTTTACGCTGCTAACGCAATGCTCTACCACTGAGCCACAGGAACACACTTTTCCAAACTAGTGTAATTTGGTATTATTTATATACCATTATAGTATTTGTTAAAGGAACGCTCCACTTCTTTTTGTCTTATTTTCCAACTCCCCTAGAGTTAAACAGTTGAGTTTTACTGTTTTCGAATCCATTAAGCTGATCTCGGGTCTGGCGGTACCACTTTTAGCATAGCTTAGCATAGTTCATTGAATCTGATTAGACCGTTAGCATCTCGCTCAAAAATGACAAAAGAGTTTCGATATTTTTCCTATTTAAAACTTGACTCTTCTGTAGTTACATCGTGTACTTAGACCGACGGAAAATAAAAAGTTGCAATTTTCTAGGCCGATATGGCTACTCTCATTCCGGCGTAATAATCAAGGAACGTAATAATAAACGTAATATGCGTAATATCATTGCGCCTGCGGCACCCATGGTACGGCAGCAAAGGTTCTTGATTATTACGCCGGAATGAGAGAATAATTCCTAGCCATATCGGCCTAGAAAATCACAACTTCGCGACCCGGAGATCGGCTGAATGGATTCGAAAACGGTAAAACTCAACTGTTTAACTCTAGGGGAGTTGGAAAATGAGCCTATTTTCAAAAAAAAGTGGAATGTTCCTTTTAAGATTTGGAATGGTATATTTTCAGTTTTCATTTTAATTTTTGTTTAAATGTTAGTAATTTTATGCGCTTTTTGCCATTTTTTATTATTTAATTTCAATGATTTAATTTATTTTAAAGTCCCCCTGTGGTGAAAATGAAGTCTTTAATGTTGTCAAAATGTCTATGTGGTGTTTTAATATGCTTTAAGACAAACTATGTGCAAATTCATATGTCAACACCATTTCTGAGAATTTAATCTTTAATCTCTCTTTTTATCTAAAGAGTTTCAAAAACGTGGTTTGAAATCGCTGGTGTTTCTTACATCACAAACTACCTTGTAACTAATCATGTCAACATGCCGGCGGGCTTTAGCATATCATTAACTATGACTGCTCTGAAGCCATCCCGGTATATTTTTCTGTTGATATGAAAAATGGGGTAGATTTAGCAATAGTATAGCAAGTGTATGATGTAAATTTTTAATGTTTTGATAAACTATATGCTGTTCTCCGCTGACGTTCTGAGTTGTTCAAAGCATTTGTAAGGTTTGTAAACGATACCATTGTGCAGCGTTTACCTCAGTAAGTTGACCGTGTGGATCTCTGATCTGAGTGGAGTGGAGGCGGGGCTAATTAGCATATTCATTGATCCGCGTAAATTAAAGCAAGGGTGTAGAGTTACATTCAAGCTATTTTAAGGCATGAAGAATTTTTTTTTTCCACAGGAAAAATCTTTTAAATATGTCACTTTGGTGATCAAATATTAAGTTTTAAGGGATAAAATAATTGACTATGGGGGACTTAAAAAAAGTTTTAGTAATTTTAGTACTTCAGCTTTTATTTTAGCTGAGGCAACAGTTCGAAGTTCTATTATATTTAACTTTATTTCATCTTTATTTCATTTATTGAAAAAGTTTTGTTAACAATAACAATACTATTTCAAACAATTTAGTGTTGTTTATTGTCTCATGTATTGTTGGGTAAATCTCAGTAATGTCCAGATCACATATCACCCCCGATTCAAAAGAAGAAAAAAAGGAATTATGTTTTGCATAAAGGGAATGAAACGCAGCCTATTTGTTTAACTAATTTTAAAGGATGTGCTTTGCATATTTTCATGACAAATATCCCCTTCTAAATTCTCATTAATGTAATGTGATGGGGGAAAAAAACAAAATGAATGAAAATCATCCTGATAAAATTATAATTTTCATATTAAGCAGAATAGAGAAGCAAATACTTCTGTACAATATAAATGTACTTTACAGTTATTATTATTCAACTTTTCTCATTATAGTATGCTACTGAGCGTTTAATTTTCAATGTCATGAAAACAAGGCATCATAATAGTCTTTAATGTATCGTTAATCAAAAAACTAATTTACACTTTATCTTTTAATTTAGTGATGAAACATGCATCTCACAAACACTTTCTTCCAACTAAATAAATTATGTAATATTTGACCTTTCAGTGCCACAAAGTGCAGCATTGGCGTTATATAAAGGCCCAGTGTCAGACTTCCCTAAGGACGGCCCCCTCAGCCACGAACAGCCAATCGATGCCTTTGTTTATGGTGACTCTGCGCACATGCCAAGTGAGAACCTCACAGAGACACTCATACCCGGGAGAAAACCCTTCATACTCACAGAAAGGTGATCAGCACATGCGATACAATGCATTATTGTGGCATTTGTGTATTATAGTATATGTTTATCCATGTTTGTATGCTGCAGTTTTCACACAGCAGGTGTTCGTGCCAGTCGATGTGGTGTTACCGAATGGACAAGAGATCCGGGACTGTTTGTAACAAGGCCCCGGAGTCCCGGAAAACCCAATGACTGCGTTTGGTTTCAGTCCTGCCCACTTAACATCAGTAGGTCTTGATTTCATGTAGCAAAACAGAACCATATTTATTACAACTTTCTTTCTCTTCCATGTTAAATACACATTTTTAGTATTCCCCATGATGCATATTAATGAACTGTGTCCTGCTGCCATGTTTTTAAGTTCTGCTTTGTTGTTTCAGCCTCTTCTACGGCGACAGGACGCAGCTATCCCGCGATTCATAGCGATATGGATTTCCTGCTTAATGAGATCAATACTGACTGTATAGGAGGAGCCGAGGATGAGGAGTTTATAGAGTTGTGGCATCCCTCTGGCTTCCGTATGTCGCTGGATTTCATCTGGCTGGTGATGATCAATGGACAGACTGGAGAGGTGTACTATGAGCTGGAGCTGAATGGATATTTCACAGATGATGACGGATACTTCCTGGTGAGCAGCTGCTTACTTTGACACTTGCAAATGTGGAACAATGAGTCATATGGTTGAATTCCATTTAGTAGTATGTGTCAGCTATAAAATAATAGGCATTTATGTACACTACCATTCAAAATTTAGGGTCTTAAAGGGTCCTTGATTATAATTTCACTTTTTTAACTTTAGTTAGTGTGTAATGTTGCTGTTTGAGCATAAACAACATCTGCAAAGTTACGACGCTCAAAGTTCAATGTTAAGGGAGATAATTTCTTTTAAAGAATTCTCTGTTTAAGGACTACAACAAATGACTGGTAGGGACTACAATGAGCTTCTTCCTGGGTTGGTGACATCACTAACCCTCAAATTTACATAAACCCCGCCCCCGGGAACACGCAACAAAGGAGGCCATGTTGGGCTGCTTTAGAGAAGAGGAAGAGTTGTTGTAGTAGAGTGTTGTTGTCATGCCGTCATTTTACACCGGACTGCTTCACAAACGAGGGTCGATTCAATGCTGGATTTGTACAAAAGATTAACATGACGGCACATGCTAGTGGATGAGTTGAATCAACTCTACAGCAACTACATAAATTTATCCACTAACCATTCAGATTCGTTTAAAAGTTGTAACTTCTTCCTGAGTCTCTCCATCAGTGTCGACTCCGGTTTGAACAATGTAAGGCTGAACACCGTTACTGACAATCCTCATTTTGGCTGCGTGAGATTCTCCAGCTTTGTTGTTGTTGAGCAACTGAAGCGTGAGCTGTTAAAGCTCCGCCCTCTTCTGGAAAGTGGGCAGGAGCAGCAGCTCATTTGCATTTAAAGGAACACACACAAAAACTGTGTGTTTTTGCTCACACCCAAATAGGGGCAAATTTGACAAGCTACAATAAATGATCTGTGGGGGATTTTGAGCTGAAACTTCATTTTGGGGACACCAGAGTCTTATATTACATCTTGTAAAAAGGGCATTATAGGACCCCTTTAAATTTTAGCTGGAATCAACAAACATAAAGTAACAGCTTTTAAAATCTTTCTGAATCTGTTCTTCCAGATTGGCAGTTCTAAGGTCGGCCCTGACTTTAGAATCCCACCAAACACTATTCAGAATGGACCAGACGCCATAGTGTTATATCGCAGCAAGTCTCCGCCCTCTAAGGAGGGTCAGAATATTCCCAGAAGCGGTTTGCTGGATGCAGTAGTATACCGCACTCGTGGATCTGATAAAAAGGTTTCAGAGCTAACGGAAGCGCTGACACCAAGACAGCTCCCTCTGCTGGAGGACATCAACGCGCTACCCGGCGATGAGACCCTCACTCGATGTGGAACCGAGAGACTCGACCTCAATGCTTTCAGGGTGAGATCTAGTGTTTCTCTACATGTAAGCTTCATGATGGGTTCTCAGAGAAACTTACTTGATCTCATTTGTTCCACTGTCTTGGTACTTCAGGCAGAATTTTAAATTCATGTGTTTCAATGTGTTTAGTGTTTAGTAGAAGTCAATGAGGACTGCTGCATTTTTTATTTTTTTTGTTTATTTAATTTTATGATTTGTTTATGTAATTTTATTTTTTATTTCATTTCATTTACTTTTTTATTTCATTTACTTTTTGTTTTACTATATTACTTTTATTTTATTTTGTTTTACTTTTTATATTTTATTTCATTTACTTTACTTTTATTTTATTTTGTTTTACTTTGTTATTTTAGTTTTTTATATAATTTACTTTACTTTTACTTTATTTTATTTTATTTTACTTTTTTTATTTCACCTAACTTTTACTTTATTTTATTTATTTATTTATTTATTTTATTTCACTTTACTGTACTTAGACTTTTTTCACTTTATTTCATTTCACCTAACTTTACTTTTACTTAATTTTATTTTTTATTTCACTTTAGTGTACTTTTACTTTATTTCATTTCACTTTTACTTTTATTTCACTTTACTTTATTTTATTTAATTTTACTTTTACTTTATTTAACTTTACTTTACTTTTTATTTTTTCACTTTACTTTTACTTTATTTATTTATTTCACTTTACTTTATTTTATTTAACATTACTTTACTTTTATTTTATTTTGTCACTTTACTTTTATTTTATTTCACTTTAATTTTATTAATACCATTTTATTTTAAAAATGTGTATAGTGATATGTTTTTTAAACAATCAAAATAGCTTTTATTGATTTTTTTAAAAATTGTATTAAAGAACAAAAAGCCAAAAATTATATTATTTTATTAGTTTACAGAATTGTTGTAGTAAAATAAACATACGGGTACAGTAAAGAGCAAAACAATTGCCAGGAAAAGAGAGAATTAATAATAATAATAATAATAATTTTCTTTTCCATTTTGAGTAAAAAATTAAGTATTGTTCCGGCAGTCTAATTAAATGATAAAGTAAGTTGAAATGTTTAAATTGACAGGCGATAGGATGAATGCATTGCAGTTTGTAAACTGCACATTTTGACACATGTAGTAGGTCATCTAGGCATTGAATAGATGCATAGCATTTTTTTACTGTGCACACTATACATACTTCCAAATGTATGTAGTATGTCATTCCAAACAGGAAACTATGAAGAGATGCCTAAGTAAGTAGCCTATCAGGATTTATTTCCGATAATGATCGTTATAACACTGCTTTCATTGGATTTTATGTGCTGGACTCAAATGCATGGGATATTAACCTTCAATGTGTCCACAGGTTGCTTCTCCCACACCAAGGAAGCAGAACAACTGTCCCCCAAAACCCACTATACCTCCACCTCCTGAGGGTTTAGTCATCAATGAATTTAGCATAGCAAACAGCACAGGACACCAATCACTGGACTTTTTATTTGTGGAGCTGATTGGCCCACCGTCGACTCCATTGAAAGGACTTTTTTTGGTATTTTTTCGGGAAAACGGCAAAGAATTAAGCGTCCCGCTCACTGGCAGCACAAGGAGAGATGGGCTTTATCTCGCCGGGAATGTCACTAGTGCAGGTGGGTGTGTTTGATTTGGAAATGTCTTCTTTGTCAGGCACAGCTTTTGGTCAAAAACAAGTAGACTGATGTGTTCTAATATAAAGCCGAAGATCATTTCAACTTAGGCCACTGAAACGTATTTTTCCCATTCTTTTTCTCCATCGACATTTCTGAGAATTCTTCATTAAAGACTGAATAACAGCTCTTATAATAGGCAACCAGTGATTTTGATTAAACTGCAGATTAATTCTAAAAAGTAAAATTCATTTGTTTGCTCATGGATCTTGTGTTTGTGCAGATCAGGGTTTGCCAGCGGTGGATCAATTGGGTGCAGTGCTGTTGTGTTTTGAGCCGTCAGGATCAGGTGTTTATGGGAACAACTCGCTCTGTTTGGACTGGCTAGTTTTTTCTGATGACCCAAAGCTACAAAGAATTGTCCACCACAACACAACACGCCTAATGCTACTGTTCAGGTTTGTTTGGGAGCTTTTGTATTTGAATCCAGTGTATTATTGGAATCAGCAGATTTTGTACGCTGTTTCATGCTCTGTGTGCCTGTGTTTTTGTGCGTTTAGTTCTTTCTCTCGATGTGCATCAGACGGGCCCTATCTCTGGATCTCGTCCATGCCGACTCCAGGCCTCCAGAACCTCTGCCCGAGTCCCGCCTTCTCCAGCTCCGTGGATCTATGCCTGCAGAGAAAATCAGGAAGTACGTATTTTTAAAGAGATAATTCACCCAAAAAAATTACCCAGAAAATTTGCTAAGTGGCATTGGCATTTACTAAGTGCAGTTTGCTCCAGTTTTTTTCCATTTAACACAAAACAACAAAATCTTTACACAGCGGACAACGATAGCATACGGGTTTAAAACGATATGAAAATGACAAAATTCGGCAACACTTTATTTTACAGTGTCCTTGTTACATGTTTTACATGTACTTACTGTAGTAATAACAGTTTACAAGCAACTAACCCTAAACCAAACCCTAATCCTATAGTAAGTACATGTGGTTAATTAATATTACTCGTTACTTAACTGTATGATTACACTGTAACAAGGACACCTTAAAATAAAGTATAACCCAAAATTCATGCAGGATCTAATTTCCATTATTATCAATGCAATCTACCAGCAGCGCGAATTAAAAATAATGCGGCTTGGCAAACACTATGTTCGAATAATGTCTTCAGTTGTGGAAGAGAGGGAGGCACTCGCAATGAAATGAGTAAGTAGGTTACATCAAATTATCAAATTCAAGAATATTACACCATTTTAACGTTATTAAAGCACATAAACATTACTTGAGATTATTATTGCCATACTTTGTGCTGTTGTTCCAGCCACGACCTCGTAGAAAAATAAAAACCGTTTCTAAAATAGAATCGTCATGGCTAGTTAGGACAAAAACTCGAATTAACATGGAAAAGATACATTTTATCACGTGTCGCGGCAACGCAATGCGACGCCACTATGAGACACGATAAAGTCAATCAAAAATCACAGCCAATCAGAAGAGCGCGTGGGCGGGCTCTCGGCAAGCTCCCGTCAGCACTCGCACCAAAATTGATAAGTACATGATGGAAAAGGTACCTTTTGTTGCGTGTCGCGGCGTCGCGTCTGGTTAGGACACGGTATTACAATATCTTGAATGTAACTCTACACCCTTGATTCATTTAGTATATGTGGAAACTATGAATATGCAAATTAGCCCCGCCTCCACTCAATCACATGAGCTCAGAATACCTGATCCACTCGGTCAACTTTACTGTAGTAAACACTGCACAATGGCAAGTGGAATAACCGGTTTAATTCAGCCATATATGTTTGAACCAGGAACTGATTCAGAAGAAGAAGTGGAAGAGTGAATTATACAGGCTCGTCTACAAGTCAATGTATCAGAATGGTAATGCGTTTTATGTATTGCTCGACTATGTCGTTATCAAACAGCTAATAATGTGTTGCTAAGAAGTGAAAAACACTTTATATTCAGATATGCATAATTATTAAGCAGGCAAAATGGACCAAAAAAGAGATTTAACATAATTATTAAAGGTGCTCTAAGCGATGTCATGCGTTTTTAGGCCAAAAATTTTTTGTCACATACAGCAAACATCTCCTCACTATCCGCTAGCTGCCTGTCCCCTGAACACACTGTAAAAAAACGCGGTCTCTGTAGTCGCCACAAGCTCTGAAAACGGCAATAAAAACAAACTGGTGCAGCCTGGACCACGAATCATAATAAACACGCTCCAGCCAATAACCGACAAGAATGATTTTAAATGCGCGTTCATGATTGTTTCAGGAAGCACGGAGGGGAGGAGGAGGGAGGGTCTAGCTAGCCTCTGTTTTGTTTGACAACACTTCGAACGTCAACAGGAAGTTACTCCGCCCAGGATCGCTTAGAGCACCTTTAAATGCTCAGGAGAAGGATGCAATAGTAGAAATTGCTAAATTAAGGCATGGCCATTGGACAAGAAATGCTCATTGGGGTGGCAGGGTCATAAAAAAAACAGGTCGAGAAGAAAAGACATGTTATCTGGCAAAGCATCTTTCTGTTATTTTGGTGGTTGTAAAACACTCATCGAGAACATCTGTATAATTATGTGTGACGACAACCCCTGATACATGCACAAACATGTTGCACACACCCAGAGAATTAAAACTGCTGGTATGACAGGTGACTCTGAGAATATGGAAGAGTTCAGGTGTTTAGATTGAGATGATTTATCCCTCATTGTCTTTCAGGTTGTGAGTCATTTTTCATTGGGAATGAAGTTAAAGTGTTCCCACGGTCCCCGAAAGACCTAGAAACATTTCAAATGTTGATTTCTATGCCTGTAAAAGTCATCCAAATTAATACATCAGGGTTTTGAATTCATATTACATTTGATCCCTCATGATATGAACTGTTTTAAGTTAAATATTCAGTTTCTCATTTCCTCTTCTTCATCTGTCTCTCTCAGATTGTGACCATGAGGAATTTGCTGATTTGTTAGAGGATTTGTGTGACTGTGAGTTTATTGAAAGCTTGCATGTTAAAGGTAAGACACCATAAAACACACATTCATGGTGTTCTCATGTACCTGAATTTACCTGATAATGACCGTTGTTTCCTGTCTTTACCCTATGCTAGGTGTGAATGTGTCCTGCAAGGAGAATAAATTGTACGCACAGGGGCCTGTTCTTGCTGTGTCTGACCAACAGAGGGCGCAAATCACTGAGACACTGAAGAATAACAAGTACTTATGTCCAGCTGCACCGGAGCGACAGGTTCATGGAGGTACAGGACACACACACACACACACAGATGTTAATGCCAGATAACTGCTAGATTTTGCTGTTATGGGAGGCCAGGGTTTATACTGGCCTAAAGAAGTAACCGTCCATTTGTATGTCCAGAGGGGTCGTCGGTCGCGCTGCAGGTCGGGCTTGTGCTCACAGCTCTTCTGCTGTTCGCACTGGGTGCTGCACTGTTTGTCTACTTGTACAAAAAAAGGTGAGGACAGATCAGTTTGTGTGTGTTTTATATATATATATATATGTGTGTGTTTTGCATGAAGGTCTCTGTGGTGATCATTATA
>RJVU01075378.1:1253275-1265625 GCA_003731715.1 Anabarilius grahami
AATTCATTTAGTATTAATTTTTATTCATAGTAATTCATAAATTTCATTAATATCAAATTAGTTTAAAAGCAGTTTATCTTTTTCTATTTTATTTTTAAATATGAAATAATTTTATTTATGCAAATCAATACATTTAATTAATATCAGTATACAGTTTAAAAGTAGTATGACTTTCATTTTTAAATATTAAATATATTTATGCTGATTGATGCATTGAATTAATACGTTAACTTTTAATTCAATTTAAATTTTTTAATTTTAATATGTATTAATTAAATTAATTGACCATGACTCACTTAACACAAAAAAAATACTGAAAAAACATACTTGAAAAATCCACATTTAAGAACATTTTACACTTATATAGGCATAGATATTTAGACAATTAACACAGTAAAACCACAACCTTCTTTTAAGTACCTTGGACTACCATGATAAATACTATGGTACCCTAAATATGATAAGTGCCAATTCTTATGGTAGGATATTGCCCTCTTTTGTAAGGATAAATTCATTTACAGTTTTTGTTGTGTGATTGTCCCATTTGTAGGATGAATGTGCCCTTGCTCACCTTCAGCATTTGAAGAAAAAAAGATATGATATGATGTTAAAACATGTTTCAACTCATTATGTGTGCTTGTTTTTGTGTGGTGATGTTTTCGCAGGCGTCCCACTGACTACCTCTCCATGCAGATGAGCGAACAGGCCGAGGCGCCACTCGAACTTTAGTGTGTTTGCGTGAGTGTGCATGTGAGTGTTAATGAAGTTTTGTTTGCTGCTTGTTGTTGTTTTTTTTTTATAAAGATGAATGTGTTTTTACTATAGATGAATGCAGGCTCACAGTTTTAACAAAATCTCACAGGCTTTGATTATGCAATGTTGATAATCTCAAGATTTTATTAAAGTGTTCAGGATGTTTAATTTCTTCAGTGTTTTATCAAATGTTTCAAAAAACATGCTTTTATTGAATTCAGGTGTATTTTTGATTTCGTATTGTGACTTTGAAGTTCATACACATCAGTTGGTAGAAAAGGCGGTACCAAACAAAAATATTTGTTGCAAACATGACAGAAATAAGCGTGATACTAAAATGTCATGCATCATTACTTAAGGTACAAAATCCTACGTTTATTTCACCACAAAGATCATGGCTGCATCTGAAATCACAAAATTCCCTTCTATACAGTAGGTGAAAAACAGTATGTGACAAAAGAATTATGAGTAGGCAAAGATACCCGGATGACCTACTACTTCTGGCGGGATTCTGAAGTGTGCATACAATGGACACTTTACTATCCCATGAGGCCACGGGAGAGGATTAATAAATGGTAGTGATGGGACACAACTGATGCCTGTAGGTCACATGATAATAACAATGGTGGATGTAGTATGTCCAGATTACATATACTGCACACATTCATACTATATAAAATGTACTTTATTTAGCGATCGCGAAGTACCTACAGTACTCAAGAGTGTGCGATTTCAGATTTAGCCCATGTTTGCATTTGGATTCAAAATCTTAGGGAGGGAAAAAAGTCAGAATTGCAAGATATAAATTCGCAATTGCAGAAAAGTCATAATTGCGAGGAAAAAACAAAGTCATAATTGTGAGATATGAACTCGCAATTGTGAAAAAAGTCAGAATTGCGAATTTATATTTCACAATTAGGCAAGATATACACCCACAATTGTGGATAAAGTCAGAATTGCGAGGGGAAAAAAGTCAGAATTGCAAGGAGAAAAAAGTCAGAATTGCGAGATAACTTGCAATTGCAAAAGAAGTCAGAATTGCGAGGAAAAAAGTCAGAATTGCAAGATATACATTCGCAATTGCAGAAAAAGTCAGAATTGCAAGGGGAAAAAAGTCAGAATTGCGAGGAGAAAAAAGTCAAAATTGCGAGATAACTTGCAATTGCAAAAGAAGTCAGAATTGCGAGGAAAAAAGTCAGAATTGCAAGATATAAATTCGCAATTGCAGAAAAGTCAGAATTGCGAGGAAAAAACAAAGTCATAATTGTGAGGGGAAAAGTCAGAATTGCGAGGAAATAACGTCAGAATTGTGAGATATGAACTCGCAATTGCGAAAAAAGTCAAAATTGCAAATTTATATTTCACAATTAGGCAAGATATACACCCGCAATTGTGGAAAAAGTCAGAATTGCGAGGAGAAAAAGGTCTGAATTGCGAGATAACTCGCAATTGCGAAAAAAGTCAGAATTGCAAGGGGAAAAAAGTCAGAATTGCGAGGAGAAAAAAGTCAGAATTGCGAGATAACTTGCAATTGCAAAAGAAGTCAGAATTGCGAGGAAAAAGTCAGAATTGCAAGATATAAATTCGCAATTGCAGAAAAAGTCAGAATTGCGAGGAAAAAACGTCAGAATTGAGAGATATGAACTCGCAATTGTGAAAAAAGTCAGAATTGCGAATTTATATTTCACAATTAGGCAAGATATACACCCGCAATTGTGGAAAAAGTTAGAATTGCGAGGAGAAAAAGGTCAGAATTGCGAGATATAAACTTGCAATTGCAAAAGAAGTCAGAATTGCAAGGAGAAAAAAGTCAGAATTGCGAGATAACTTGCAATTGCAAAAGAAGTCAGAATTGCGAGGAAAAAGTCAGAATTGCAAGATATAAATTCGCAATTGCAGAAAAAGTCAGAATTGCGAGGAAAAAACAAAGTCATAATTGTGAGGGGAAAAGTCAGAATTGCGAGGAAATAACGTCAGAATTGAGAGATATGAACTCGCAATTGTGAAAAAAGTCAAAATTGCGAATTTATATTTCACAATTAGGCAAGATATACACCCGCAATTGTGGAAAAAGTTAGAATTGCGAGGAGAAAAAGGTCAGAATTGCGAGATATAAACTTGCAATTGCAAAAGAAGTCAGAATTGCAAGGAGAAAAAAGGTCTGAATTGCGAGGAGAAAAAAGTCAGAATTGCGAGATAACTTGCAATTGCAAAAGAAGTCAGAATTGCGAGGAAAAAAGTCAGAATTGCAAAATATAAATTCGCAATTGCACAAAAAGTCAGAATTGCGAGGAAAAAACAAAGTCGTAATTGCAAGGGAAAAAGTCAGAACTGCGAGGAAAAACGTAAATAGACTTGCAATTGCGAAAAAAGTCAGAATTGCGAATTTATATTTCACAGATAGGCAAGATATACACTCGCAATTGTGGAAAAAGTCAGAATTGCAAGGAGAAAAAGGTCTGAATTGCGAGATAATTCGCAATTGCGGAAAAAGTCAGAATTGCAAGGGCAAAAAAGTCAGAATTGCGAGGAAAAAAATCAGAATTGCGAATTTATATTTCACAATTAGGCAAGATATACACCCACAATTGTGGATAGAGTCAGAACTGCGAGGGGAAAAAAGTCAGAATTGCGAGATAGCTCGCAATTGCGAAAAAAGTCAGAATCGCAAGGGGAAAAAAGTCAGAATTGCGAGGAGAAAAAAGTCAGAATTGCGAGATAACTTGTAATTGCAAAAGAAGTCAGAATTGCGAGGAAAAAAGTCAGAATTGCAAGATATAAATTCGCAATTGCAGAAAAAGTCAGAATTGCGAGGAAAAAACAAAGTCATAATTGTGAGGGGAAAAGTCAGAATTGCGAGGAAATAACGTCAGAATTGTGAGATATGAACTCGCAATTGCGAAAAAAGTCAAAATTGCAAATTTATATTTCACAATTAGGCAAGATATACACCCGCAATTGTGGAAAAAGTCAGAATTGCGAGGAGAAAAAGGTCTGAATTGCGAAATAACTTGCAATTGCGAAAAAAGTCAGAATTGCAAGGGGAAAAAAGTCAGAATTGCAAGGAGAAAAAAGTCAGAATTGCGAGATAACTTGCAATTGCAAAAGAAGTCAGAATTGCGAGGAAAAAGTCAGAATTGCAAGATATAAATTCGCAATTGCAGAAAAAGTCAGAATTGCGAGGAAAAAACAAAGTCATAATTGTGAGGGGAAAAGTCAAAATTGCGAGGAAATAACGTCAGAATTGAGAGATATGAACTCGCAATTGCGAAAAAAGTCAAAATTGCGAATTTATATTTCACAATTAGGCAAGATATACACCCGCAATTGTGGAAAAAGTTAGAATTGCGAAGAGAAAAAGGTCAGAATTGCGAGATATAAACTCGCAATTGCAAAAGAAGTCAAAATTGCGAGGAAAAAGTCAGAATTGCAAGATATAAATTCGCAATTGCAGAAAAAGTCAGAACTGCGAGGAAAAAACGTAAATAAACTTGCAATTGCAAAAAAAGTGAGAATTGCGAATTTATATTTCACAGTTAGGCAAGATATACACTCGCAATTGTGGAAAAAGTCAGAATTGCGAGGAGAAAAAGGTCTGAATTGCGAGATATAAACTCGCAATTGCAAAAGAAGTCAGAATTGCGAGGAAAAAAGTCAGAATTGCGAATTTATATTTCACAATTAGGCAAGATATACACCCACAATTGTGGATAGAGTCAGAATTGCGAGGGGAAAAAAGTCAGAATTGCAAGGAGAAAAAAGGTCTGAATTGCGAGGAGAAAAAAGTCAGAATTGCGAGATAACTTGCAATTGCAAAAGAAGTCAGAATTGCGAGGAAAAAAGTCAGAATTGCAAGATATAAATTCGCAATTGCACAAAAAGTCATAATTGCGAGGAAAAAAGTCAGAACTGCGAGGAAAAACGTAAATAGACTTGCAATTGCGAAAAAAGTCAGAATTGCGAATTTATATTTCACAGATAGGCAAGATATACACTCGCAATTGTGGAAAAAGTCAGAATTGCAAGGAGAAAAAGGTCTGAATTGCGAGATAATTCGCAATTGCGGAAAAAGTCAGAATTGCGAGGAAGAAAATCAGAATTGCGAATTTATATTTCACAATTAGGCAAGATATACACCCACAATTGTGGATAGAGTCAGAATTGCGAGGGGAAAAAAGTCAGAATTGCGAGGAGAAAAAAGTCAGAATTGCGAGATAACTTGCAATTGCAAAAGAAGTCAGAATTGCGAGGAAAAAAGTCAGAATTGCAAGATATAAATTCGCAATTGCACAAAAAGTCAGAATTGCAAGGGGAAAAAAGTCAGAATTGCGAGGAGAAAAAAGTCAGAATTGCGAGATAACTTGCAATTGCAAAAGAAGTCAGAATTGCGAGGAAAAAAGTCAGAATTGCAAGATATAAATTCGCAATTGCACAAAAAGTCATAATTGCGAGGAAAAAAGTCAGAACTGCGAGGAAAAACGTAAATAGACTTGCAATTGCGAAAAAAGTCAGAATTGCGAATTTATATTTCACAGATAGGCAAGATATACACTCGCAATTGTGGAAAAAGTCAGAATTGCAAGGAGAAAAAAGTCTGAATTCCGAGATAAAAACTTGCAATTGCGAAAAAAGTCAGAATTGCGAGGAAAAAAGTCAGAATTGCAAGATATAAATTCACAATTGCAAAATTATTGCGAGGAAAAAAATTCAGAATTGTGAGGGGAAAAAAGTTCTCTCACAATTTTTTTTTTTTTTTTTTTTTTGTGGCGGAAACAAGCTTCCATAAGCATTCGGCATTGTGCCACTGATAAAATCCGTCCGTTTGTGACTGCAAGTTTGTGTACGTGCCTAAAGAATTTTTCCTTCTTCATGAGTCGTTCTCCAAACGTTGTGTCTGTTTCATGTGTTTACATCTTTTCTTTTTATTGCATCTGCAAAGCGTTATCAGTTGTTCTCAGGGTCATCAGATCAGTGTTTGTGCACATTTGACCACAGAAGCATTTCAATGTGTCGAACTAATGTGCCGTTACAGTAAGACGGAGCAAAAACTGTCCAGCTTGTTACTTACAGTACACACTGTTCCCTCAGTTCATTTTCCATCTCATTAGTTATATTGCCTGGTAATTAGATATCAGACTGTTCTGTCGCTCAAATCTCATTCTAGGACTGGCAGTGCTCATGACACTTAATTTTAAGGACCCGTCATCAGCTCTTTTGAGGCCTAAACAGAGCAGAAAATACCCATGCAGGAAATAAAGGGTCAAAATTACGAAGTATAATAATGATTACTAGTGTAGAATTGCAGTGTGTTCCATTATGTTGGTCTTTTTTTGCATTTTGCGGTGTCTACTCAAAACTAAAATACAATTGGCCAGTTTTACATTCTCACTGGTTCCTTGTTGGGCTTTTTTTTGTAATTGATTATAGATTTAGTCTTTCATCATTGATTTTTGATGATCAGTCTTATGTACATTTGTCAAGAAATCTTTGTCTGAGGAAACAATCACAATAAATGTTTTTTTGTTAATATTTGCTGTGCATGAAGTCATTGTCTCTTCTATATAACACTGTACTTTTCAGATGTTTGGTGTTGGTAAGATTTTGAATAGTTTTTTTGTTTTGTTTTGTTTTGTTTTTTTAAGAAGTTTATCCTGCTCACCAATAAGGCTGCGTTTATTTGATTAAAAATACAGTAATATTGTGAAATATTATTACAATTTAAAATAACTGTTTTCTATTGGAATATATTTTAAAATGTAATTTATTTCTGTGATGCAAAGCTGAATTTTCAGCATCATTACTCCAGTCTTCAGTGTCACATGATCTAAATAAAACAGTGTCAGGTTTGAATTATTGTCTCACTCTTTCTTTTCTCTTCCTGTTCTTAAAACGACACTTCCTGTCCTGTCTGTATCGGATGCATCTTCTTAAGACACAATCCCCAATATACTTGCCCACATTGACTTTGCATAGTTTTTTTCCTGTTTTGCATAAGACAGATAATTCTTTGACCTTAGTGTGTCTGTTATTAAATTCACACGGCTTTACTCATGTGTATTTTTGTTTTCTGAACATTTGCACAGTCCAGTGCTTTATGTAGAGCAAGCGTGCGCGTGTGTGTGTTTGTATGCGGTTTTGTGCACACAATGACAGCATGTCAGACGATGCTACACGTCAAAAGTGCATCTGTGGCCTGCTGCACAGGAAGAGAAGGAGGTGCGACAGGAAGGATAGAAAGAGAGGGAAAGAAAAAGACAGACGGTGCGTGACAGAGACACTCAAACAGAGAAAAGTGTCGAATGGAGGATGAAGATGAGGTCTGTGAGAAGTAGGGTAGAGATGAGCGGAGGTTAGCAGACGGCAGTGAAACTTGCTCTACTCAAAAACACTCCTGCTGCTGCCGTTGTGTGTTTGGAGCCTCCAAATCTGAAGAACAACAAGACTGGACTGAATCAACAGTGAGTGTTCAGTTTCCTCAATGTAGCTGGCTGACTGAATGTCAAAATGATAACAGCATCTTGTATCTGTCTTTCTGTTTATCAATCTATCTATTTGTCTGTCTATCATTCTATCTATCTATTGTCTGTCTGACTCAGATATTTATATATATATTGGTTCCAAATTTTTATCAATTTTATTGGTAGTCCTCTGTATGAAGAATTTTTGGGTATAATATGTCACAGTTTACTTTATTTTGCTATCCTCACTTACATAAATGAACTATAGTGTCCTGCACACACTGGTAAAAAAAAATCAAAAATGTCTGAATAATTTTTGATTTGACTATATATATATTATATATATATATGAAGACTTCAGATGCAAAAGCCTCTAAGTGCCGTCTGAAATTTTCTTCTAAAATAAGCATTTTTATCAAGCTTGTATATTTATGTTCAGTAATTCCACTTTCTCCTTGTTATTGCCATTAAAGTGAAATAACTGAACATAAACATACAAGCTTGATAAAAATGCTTATTTTAGAAGAAAATTTCAGACGGCACTTGGAGGCTTTTGCATCTGAAGTCTTCATATATAGACTATATATATATTTATATATATAAAGCTTATTTCAGTATTCTATATTAGTTTTTCTCTGTCGCTTTTTGCCTCAATTTTTCTCTCAAAACAATTGGTCTCTGAACAATTAGTTTCTTGTTTACTTCAGATTTTAATTTCTTATTGATTTAAGCAAATTGCATGTGTTTTGGCACATGCGTGCAAAAGAATAAGTACATTGTCTACAATTTGCACAATAACTAAATGCACATGGCTTGTTGATCAAAACTGAATAGTGAAATTGTCAACTTCTAAACGTTCTTTTGTCGTCTGAGCCTTTGCGTGCTAATCCATTCAGTGATCAAAATCTGTGAGATATGCATATACTGTATATTCCATAAATATCTGACACGGAATGTTTGTAATATCTGCTGGCAAATGGCGTGCCATTGTAATGAAATAACAATCTTACCAATCAAATTTGGAGGCATGCACTGTATATGGAGTTTGCTGACAGCATTATCATTTTTAAATATGGAAGAGCGTCAAAACACTACGCAGTACTATATTAATGCATTTGTGTTATTCAGTACATTTATTTTTGTAGAAATGTGTTACACGCAAACTAAATATACACTTGCTTTTTTAGTGGAAGAGATATGTAATAAATGGTGGTGGTGGTGTTAGAGGAAGACATGAGTGTGTAAAAATGATATAGGCCTACATATAAATACATTAATTTTCTTTTTGTGTACTACAGTATTGACTTTTCCTAGTAAATCTTCCCTATACTGTTGAAGTCTGTCTAAAAAGCTCAGTGTGATACACAAGCGCATTCAGCGAGACAAAACTGACATTCTTGTATATAGAAAGACTGTAAAAAAAGTATTTGAAACTGTCGTTTTTCACTGCAGTTTTAAAGAGAAAATACTAATCAATGGTGCTGACTTATGAATTTGCACATGGTTTGTCTTAAATCATATTAAAACACCACATATGCATATAAACAACATTAAATACCTGATTTTTGCCACAGGGGGACTTTAAATGTAGTTACTACATTTTGCAGACATGCAATAGAGAACTCTTTTGAGAACACAAGCTCACAAAAAGTTAACATGGTAATTAATATTACTAATGTAAAATCAGTTTCTTTGTTCATTTTAAAGAATAATGCTGTTGTTTTAGGTACTGCCTGTGCACAACTCACCACCATGATTGTTATAGGGTGTTATGTGTGGTTGCTAGGCTATTTAGATGGTTGCTAGGGTCTCTAGATTTAAAAGTAACTGATATTTTAGACTGAGGAAGCTATAATTTCCATGGTGTATATTTGTAAGGGCCTGATGTGTGATCACTTACCTGTTATATGATTGGTGGATGCCATACCATCTGATTTCCTTGTTGGTGATTTGTAAGTTTGAATTTGGCCCTTTGTTTGCATTTGAATGAGTCGGTGCACCTGTAATCTTTCAGCCCCGATGAAGGCCAGTGTGCTTAAAACGCATTGGCAAAATAAGCAGGACTATTTTTGCTGATTTGCTGGTATTTATTGTTCAAAAAATACTTTAGCTTTTTCCTTCCACGCACTTTGTTGATTCTGTGAAGCTCCACCAGAGCAACTCTACAACAGAACATTTGTAAGGGTTCAGCTACTACTAAAAACCCAACCGTGGGAAAAATAATATATTTTTTATTAAAACGTCTCTAAGGAAGTTACATACTGATGTGAGAAGACGTTTAAGCCAGTTTACACCTTGAGTGAGAGTGTTACACGGACACAAACACTGCTCTTCTGTTACTAACTGCACATTTCATACATCTTAATGAATTGATTAAGACATTTATAATGTTACAACCGATTTCTATTTCGAATAAATGCCGTTCTTTTGAACTTTCTATTCATAAATGTATCCTGAAAACAACAATGTATCAGTTTCCATAATAATATGAAGCAGCACAACTGTTTTCAACATTGATAATAATCAGAAATGTTTCTTCATCATATTAGAATGATTTCTGAAGGATCATGTGACACTGAAGACTGGAGTAATGATGCGGAAAATTGATCACAGGAATAAATTACTTTTTAAAAGATATAATATTTCACATTATTACTGTTTTTACTGTATGTTTGATCAAATAAATGTAGTCTTGAGCATAAATGACTTTTTACATATATATGTAAATATATATATTTTTATATATATATATATATATATATGCGCAGTTTCATCATGCATTTTGCAAGCAAGTTCCAGCTCAGAAAATAGTTTCATTATATCCAAAATGTATGAAAATATAATTCTGCAATGCACTACCTGTAATCCATATTCATAATACCTTTGCTGGATTTNTCTTAATTATGTCAGATAACACTTAAGCAAAACATGGTCAGGTCAAAGTGTCTGAATAATTTTTGTTTCCACATTTTTATCAATTTTACTGGTAGTCCTCTGTATGAAGAATTTTTGGGTATAATATGTCACAGTTGACTTTATTTTTGCTATCCTCACTTACATAAATGAACTATGGTGTCCTGCACCCACTAGTAAAAATATATAAAAAATATAAAAAATGTCTGAATAATTTTTGGTTTGACTTTATATATTCTCCTTTAACTGGANCCTGCACACACTAGTAAAAATATATCAAAAATATAAAAATTGTCTGAATAATTTTTGGTTTGACTGTATATATTCTCCTTTAACTGGACTTAATTTCAAGGTCTGTTTAACTTTAATGGGAAGCCACATTATTGATAGCTATGACTGATGTACTTGATCATCACTTGCTTCTTCAAACCTGTTGCTAACTCTTCTAAATCTATAGGTTACTTTGTCTGAATCGTGAGGTTTTCAGTTTGTTCTTCAGGGGTTTCGGCATGAACCTCAGCAGCTGCGGCAAACGTTCTGCTGACTTTGCCCTTTCTTTCTGCTGCTGTGTGTCTGTCGTAGAAGGTCATGGTTGCAGTTTCTACCTCTCCTGAACTCCTGTTTGTGTATTTTTTGTTTTCTTATTTTGAGTGCACATTCTATGCAGATTGTTTTGTTAATAGAAACATATCTTATTTTTCAGTTGTCTACAGGCTTCAGACCTGTGCATCACATCTGTCTCGGACAGATGTCGTGCTGTAGCCATAGTAACACTGTGTTTTGTTGATGCATGTGGGTATTGAGGTTCAGACTTGGTTTCCACTGAACTGATATTTGCTGGAAATGAACACCCCTGTTACTTTATTAGTACTATAACATCACTCTAGTGTTAGAAATGACATAGAAATATACATCTAAGAAAATGTGATCAATGTTTGTCTGTGCAAATCCTGCATCCAATGCTACACTGCTGACCGCATCCATCCGATCGTTGTGTGTTGTGTTTGTGTGCTGCTGATTTTTGCATTGTCTGTCTGTTACAGGGGAATGGATCCTACTGAATCACGCTGAGGGTCTGATTCCCACAAACACCTGGACACGCGTTCCTTTTAGCGCTCTGCTGGGATGGCTAGACATGACCATATCCCATGGCAGGAGTACTGCTACCTGGATCTGAAGTCCAATGCTCAAAAACAAGAGACTAGCAAAAGGATGGAAGGTAAAGATAGAGAGCCCACAATCATATCATATTTCATTTATATTCGACATTTTATATATGAATAGGTTTAGATATAAGCATAAATGTTTTTTATTACATTACGGCCTACAGATCCAGTTCTGGCTGCATCTATATTTCAGATTTTTAATCTCCGTATCCGCTTACATATATTTATATAATCTATTTTTAATCCCTATAATAAATCTGTATAATTCAGATTTTGATCTCCATATCCATTTACATATATTATATATATCTTCCAAGGGGTTTTTTCCCTCCTAGGACTTTTTTCCCAGTGTTACCACACTGGGTTTTTCTCCTAGGGGGTTTTTTCCACCCCTGGGAGTCAGCCGACATTGGCTTAATGTAGCACCATCTTGTATATGTTACATATTACCACGCTTGCTTGTACAGCTTATTTTTAACCACTTATCTTTTTTCTGTGCTTCTAATATGTAAAGCTGCTTTGAAACAATTACCAATTGTAAAAAGCGCTATATAAATAAATTTGACTTGACTTGACATTTTTTGTCACATTTTTGCAATCAGTATTGGATATTTATCACCAAATACTGTGTTTTTAATGGTTTCTGTCTATTTTACCATTTAGATAACTTTTCCCATCATTTAACTTGAAAGGAACAGATTATGGCAAAGACTCTTTTAAGAGTTAATTAGTTGCATTTTCTGCTTGTACACAAGCAACTTTAGCAGATCTGTGAGTGTCAAAAAAATAAATATATTTTACTTTTTATGTAATATTTTTATATTTATCGTATATTTGCATCTATAAATATATTTGTATTTAATATTTGTATAATTTTTTTATATATAATGAAGTAGCATAAATTTATAATACTGACAATGTCTCAGTTATCAGCCATTAATATTAAATATTAAAATATACATGTGCATAAAACATGTATTTTTGTTTTTAATGTTGTAATATTTGTATATATTTGTATTTGTAAATATGTTTGTATTTAATATTTTTGATTAAAAAAGTA
>RJVU01075378.1:1270599-1281976 GCA_003731715.1 Anabarilius grahami
AAAAAATTTAATCTTTAACTTTAAGTCCTACAGTACTTAATTTGTATATGCTTGTGTGCACATAAATGAGCATATGTGTGTGTTTGTGACTGGATGTGTGTGCATGTGTGTGTTGATTCATGTAGTTTGCAGAGTAACCACATAGAGGATGAAGGTGCTCGTGCGCTGGCAGAGGTTCTTCAATCAAACCGAAAGCTCACCACACTGAAGTGAGTCTGTGTTTCAGTGTGTGTGTGTGTGTGTGTGTGTGCTTTAACAGAGCGTCATAAACACAAATCTTCATGCATTGCAGTCTTCAGAAGAACGGCATCGGACCAGAAGGTGTGAAAAAAATCGCAGACGCCCTCACAAAGAATCAAACTCTTCAGGATCTCAAGTAAGATTCTGCTCAAAGTCAGATCGAGTGATTAACGGATAGATGAATCTCTCCATTGTGAATAATTCTGTGTGTGTGAATGTTTCTACAGTGTATCCAGCAATCATCTGGGTGATTTGGGAACCGTGGCTCTGGCTCAAGCGCTCATGGTCAACCACGTTCTCCACACGCTCAGGTAAAACACACTCAATCAGCAAGTTCCTTACAATCCACTGCAGACGCACCTTGCTGAATGAATGTGTCTCTCTTCCTGGTTTAGTCTTCAGAGTAACTCTGTGAGTGATAGAGGCATTAAAGCGCTCTCTCACGCTCTTCAGTCAAACCGAGGACTCAGCTGTCTGAAGTATGTCAATACATGCCAATTTCAAACACCACAGTATTAAACTATTTAAACATTTATGTTCTGGCAAAGATTTAATGCTGTTTTTGTGTATATATTTGGTGGCAGTCTAAGGGAGAATTCAATTGGAGTTTCTGGTGCCAAAGACATCGCCAAAGCCTTAAAAGTCAACACTTGTCTTAAAGAGCTTGAGTATGTACACACAAAATACATGTTTAATTATATATTTGTGTGTGTGTGTGTGTGTGTGTTAGCTCACTTCTTCAAACCATTTATCTGTGTTTGTGTTTAAGTCTGACCGCTAATCTTCTTCATGATGAGGGGGTGACGGCCATCGCTGAAGCCATGAGGGTCAACAGAGCGATCACCTCCTTACAGTGAGTTCAAGAAACTGAATTTAACACAATAGAGACAAATTAATGAGAAGCTCAAAGATGAACTTTGTGACTGGCAGTCAGGAAATGATGCAATCTAGATCAGGATGTGATATCATCTGTGTTAGGATGTGAGGTCATGCTGTATGTGTGTGTGTGTTTCAGTCTCCAGTGGAACTTCATGAAGGCTGGAGCAGCTAAAGCTTTAGCACAGTCTCTCATGAGCAACACCTGCATCCAGCTGCTGGAGTAAGACTGTCTATTCTACATCCTCATGCATGTCTCAACTTCATTGTCATACAGTGATGAGTGTATGATGAATGTTTTCCTCTCAGTCTGCAGGAGAACACTCTCGGTGATAATGGAGTCATTGCTCTGGCCTGTGCTCTGAGGTCAAACTCTTCTCTCAGTGTGCTCTAGTGAGTCTCACTTCAGCTCTCTTCATATTTCATGGTTATTTAGTAAAGCTGGTTGTGTCTGACCTTGTGTGTGTGTGTGTGTTTTGTAGTCTTCAGGGTGTATCAGCAGGTAAATCAGGGGCCGTTGCACTAGCCAACGCTCTGGTGGTCAATGAAACCCTTCATACACTAGAGTAAGTCTTCAATTTTAGGTTAAAAAATCCTTCTATCCGTCCGTCCGTCCATCTGTCTGTCTGTTTGTCCATCTATTTATTCATCTGTTTATCCATCCATCCGTCGCTCCTCCCATCTGTCCATCCATCCGTCGCTCCTTCCGTTCATCCATTCATCCGTCGGTCCATCCATCCGTCTGTCCATTCATCCATCCATCTGTCCATCCATCCAACCATCCGTCAGTCCTTCCATCCATCCATCCGTCGGTCCTTCCATCCATCCATCCATCTGTACGTCCATCCATTCATCCGTCAGTCCATCTATTCATTTGTCGGTCCTTCCACCCATCCATCCATCCGTCGCTCCTCCCATCTGTCCATCCATCCGTCGCTCCTTCCGTTCATCCATCCATCCATCCGTCGGTCCATCCATCCATCTGTCCGTCCATTCATCCATCCATCCGTCCATCCATCCGTCAGTCCTTCCATCCATCCATCCATCCATCTGTACGTCTATCCATTCATCCGTCAGTCCATCTATTAATTTGTCGGTCCTTCCACCCATCCATCCATTCGTCCATCCATTGGTCCTTCCATCCATCCACCCATCCAATCATCCAACCGTCAGTCCTTCCATCCATCCATCTATCCGTCCGTCTACTTTTCCATCCATTGGTCCTTCCATCCGTCGGTCCTTCCATCCATCCATCCATCCATCCATCCGTCCACTTGTCCATCCATCGGTCCTTCCATCTGTCGGTCCTTCCATCCATCCATCTGTCAGTCCACCCATCCATCCATCCTTTTGTCCATCTGTCAGTCCTTCCATCCATCCATCCTTTTGTCCATCTGTCAGTCCTTCCATCCATCCATCCATCCATTCTTTGGTCCATCCATTGGTCCTTCCATCCATCCATCCATTTGTTGGTCCATCCATCCGTCCATTTGTCCATCCATCCATCATCTGTCGGTCCATCCATCCATCCATCTGTCTGTCCTTCCATTGATCTATCTATCTACTGTATCTATTGTTCTTTTAGTCCATCCATCCATCCATGTCTTTCCTTCCATTGATCTATCTATCTATCTATTCATCCAATATTTTTGTTGTTGTTTTAGTCTGCGTGGCAACTCCATTGGGATGGAAGGAGCGAAGGCGTTTTCCAGCGCTCTGAAGAACAACAGGAGTTTGAGAAGTCTGAAGTATGTCCACAGGATTCTTTGATCATTTATCTGAAATAGAAATCCTTCTAAGTGTTTTTACTGACACTTTTGACCAATTTAATGCATCTGTGCTGAATAAAAGTATTAGTTTCTTAAACATTAAAACAAATGCAAATAAATATTGGCACGTGAAATAAACTAGCATGTTAAAAAAAATATTTAAAGCTGAAAATCTTAGCATGTGAGAAGATGCTTGTGAGTAACAAGAGTAGATTGTATTTCTACACCCAAACAGAACATGAACGTTGAAATACTGTATTTGCACGTGTTTGTAGTCTACAGGAGAATTCTCTGGGGATGGACGGAGCGATCTTCATTGCGACTGCTCTGAGAGGAAACCATCAGCTCACCTACATCAAGTCAGTCTGTGTGTCTGTCTGTTTGGGTTTATGTGTGAACCGCCGGCTGTGTCTGAGAGGTTCAACCACAGGGTGTCACGATAGCATGGCACGTGTGGTAAATATTTTGCACTGTGTGAAGCTGTGAATCTGAAGACTGATCATTTATAATTTGCAGTGAATGGCACATTTCATGGCACGTGATTGTTCTTGTGTGAGATTTGGCTTGTGATGTGTTATGTTTTTCTGTTTCAGTCTCCAGGGTAACGGCATCGGGGAGTCGGGGGCAAAGGTCGTCTCGGACGCCATCAAAGCTGGTGCACCAGATTGTGTGGTGGATATCTAGCACACGTACAAATGAATATGTTAAAAAACATGTTTATGTAGAGTCTTATTCATGTAAATATTTGTGTTGTATTAATAAGTTTATGTATTAAAGTTGTGTTATAATAAATGTTTATTTTATATAACGGTACTGACAGAGCTGTTGCGTTAATAAACACACAATACAACAATTTTGTTGAACTTTCACTCAAATGAATCCAAATAACTGGCAACTGAACAGGCAGCTACACTTGAATACAAACATATTCATATTGGAAATTACATTTGGGTATTTATTTACATATATTTACTTTTTCCATGTCATGAAAAAACATTTCATGTAAACGGTCACATTCAGTTTGATGCAGCAATTTACATAAGAATTGATTCATGAAAAGTTAAAAGAAATTCTTAGTTCCACTAAGTGTGTTTTTCCATGTTAGCGTATTAATGTTGTTCCGTATATGAGCAACTGCATGATCATTTAAGTTGTATGTTAAAAATCATTGTCGCTCTCTTCGAGGATTTGTGGGTGCAGTGATCGCTTTGACCGTCCGGGTTTGGCAGAGGAGCCCTCCAGACTGTCATTATCTTCATCCAGATCCTCGTTTTCCTCCTCCTCTTCATCTTCATCTTCCTCACCATCTTCATCATCATCGTCTACGTCAATCTCGCTATCCTGCAAAACAAAAGCACATTGTGAATTATAAAACAGAAGACGCACACACAGCGGTCAGTGGATGGTAATTGGAACGAGGCTCATTTAATATCCCTAATTCAGAATTATTAGAATTAGTAATTATAAGAACATCCAGGAGTTCACACACACACACAAACATGCCAGTTTTGTTATTAACTAAAAAAAAAAAAATCGATTTTGTTAAAGGATAAGTTCACTTTTAAATACACTTTTCCTGATAAATTTACTCACCCCCATGTCATCCAAGATGTTCATGTCTTTCTTTCGTCAGTCGAAAAGAAATGAAGGTTTTTGAGGAAAACATTCCAGGATTTTTCTCCATATAGTGCATTTCAATGGTTACCAACAGATTGAAGGTCAAAATTACAGTTTATGTAACCGTTTATGCTTTATAAACAAAATATAGCCTTGGACGTACTTTCCGCTTCCACATTCTTCATAACGCTTACGCTGAATGTTCTACGCCTTCCCTATTCTACTTACGAAAAAACACGAAACTGGCGCCGCGTTCGTTCCGTAAGTAGAATAGAGAAGGCGTAGGACATTCAGCGTAAGCGTTATGAAGAATGCGGAAGCGGAAAGTACGTTCAAGGCGATATTTTGTTTATAAAGCATAAACGGTTGTATTTTTTTCGAAAATGACCGATCGATTCGCTAGATAAGACTCTTATTTCTCATCTGGTATCATTTAAAGCTCTTGAAGCTGCACTGAAACTGCAGTTTGGACCTTCAATCTGTTGGTAGCCATTGAAATCCACTATAAGGAGAAAAATCCTGGAATGTTTTCCTCAAAAACCTTCATTTCTTTTCGACTGACGAAAGAAAGACATGAACATCTTGGATGACATGGGGGTGAGTAAATTTATCAGGAAAAGTGTATTTAAAAGTGAACTAATCCTTTAATAGAAATAAGGCTATTTTTAAAAAATTGAAATATTAAATGGAAAAAACGTAAACTTTGACCAAAATATTAATAAATACTATAAAGGCCTGTTCACACAAAGAATAATAACTATAACGATAAATATATTAGCATCCACACCAGCGCACATCATTCTGTTTTTAAGCACACGCTGCAGTTTTGTCATCTGCCACTTTAAATGCTCGAGCTCTATATAAAAAAGTATGAATGGGACACCCTACAACTCGTGGACTTAACGAACATGCACACGCGGCAGCCATTGTAAGTCCGAAAGTGCATAGAAGTGTGCCATTTGGGATTCAGCCATGCAGAACTCCTCATTCTGAGCAACTTTGCCTCTAGAACCGCCTCTGTTCACAGACTCGTTTGTTAAATATTGGAGATTATTTCAAAAAACAACTTTGGCGAACTAGTCCTAGCTGTCTGGCTCAACCTCGATAACTGTTAAAAAGCTTTTAAAACTATACATCTTCTATGGTAAATTGCCTGTATTGGTTGTAAATGGTCTTTTCCATCTATGATTAAGTTGGTTACAGGCTTACTAATTAAAACATAATACCTTTTTAAACATGTGCTTAAAGGCCTTAAAGAGCTTGAACCCCGATAATTGCTGCTCGCAGCTATATTTGTTATAGTCATCGTCCTTGTATATAAAAATACACTTCCTAGTATATAAATAACACGCACTCACACACACAAACACACACACACCAAAATCACCACCTTTCCTCTCTTTTGCTTCCGGCCGCTGCCGGATAGACGAGTTCGTTCCTTTACGCTGGGCTTGAAGAACGAGTGCAGAGGAAAAGAAAGAGAGATGGAGTGAAAACAGAGTGAATGAAATGAGAGCTGGTGGCATATACAGTGAGAAAAGAAAATGAAAGAACGATCACTGTAGAGAAGTTGTGTAAGATCATGGAGGAAAAACAGGGAAATGTGAAGGGAAAAGAACGCCAGAGAGCTTGACCATGATTGGCTAAATAATCTGAAAACTCTGAAAAATATATATCAGAATAAATGAGGAAAAGTTGGTTCAGTGTTGTTATTGTTAACTAAAACTACAAATACTAAAAATCATTTTCGATTAAAAACTTCAATGAAAATTAGAAATGTTACCTTGGCAACTAACTGAAATTCTTAAATTACTGAAACTAAATCTAAAATTAAAATGAAAACTATTAAAATAAAAGTAAAAAAGTATAAAAATAATTTAAAATATTAATATACTTAAAAAGTATATACATAATGCTAAATAACATTGTTTTGGGCGGTATGATGTATTATGTATGTGAACGTGTGTGTTTTCACCTCTTCACTGTCTTCTCCCCTCATACTGCCAATGAATCGAGCGCCGCCTCGACCTGCAAACGTCACAAACACACAAACACAAATCAAGTCCGATCAGATATATGTGTGTGAGTGGGGCAGCAGATTATGTGGGACTCTATGCTGAAGTTCTTCCATCACCTGATATCTGGGCGTGTCGTGCGGGGTGTGCTCTGGGCTGCTGTCCGTCATCTATATCGCTGTCCGATCCTTCATCCTCTGGTATGTCCACATCTGAGTCTTCATCTTTTGCTACAGAGGAAGAGAACCCGTGAGATCTCTGACAGAGTTCAAATGTGTGTGTTTGAGCGTGTGTGACCCACCTCCACTCCTCATGAGTCTCTTCTCCTCCTCTTTTAATTTGTTTTGTCTCATTTTCATTGTCATTTCTGCTTCCTGGAAGAAAACGACCAAAGGATTAATAAGGGAATCATCAACAGACTTTTTAAAGTGAATTACGGAGGTTAATTTGGGTGAAATATGACAGAAAGTCTTCGGTCACATTCGACAGTCACAAATGACAGTCTCCGGTCACATTCATATGGAAATTGCGTGAGCTTATTTTGTCCATTCGATCGAAATATCTGAAAAAGCCCATACATTTACTCGCCCATAAAAGTGGTCAAAAGAGAGATGTAAACAGGGCCAGAGAGAAGATAAGATGCATTTCCACTGATCGTACCTCGAAGCGTTCCTGCTCGGCTCTGTGATAGTCGTCTAGCTGCTGCTCCAGGAAGCTGAGGTTACGGAATTTCTCCACATACGTCTGGTACTGTTTCTGCAAGTCCTCCTCAATCTTCTCGTATTCATCCATAAACGCTGGACTACATATTCAAACACAGTGTCAGAGAGTGTTTTAATGCGTATAAGTACTAAAATAACTAAAACTTAATAAAAATGTTATACATTTTTTTTTAATAAGCTAATAAAAATGACAAAAACAAGTTTACCGAACGCTCTGTAGAGTTTGTAAACGCTTCTGGTTTCTCTCCAGGTCCTGTTTCTTCTTCTCGATCTTGGCCTCCAGACTGGCCTCATCTGATGATACGTTATTGAGCAGATCCTTCGTCATTTGGATGCTCTCCTGAACACAGACAAACACACATTCAGTACTGAAGGACAGATGCCATTAAGACCCCAAAATAACACCGTAATTCTCCAAAGACGTTCTCCTGTTCTTTTGAGTGGTAAATAATTCAAGTGCGCAACTCGCTGAATGCACTAAAATCAGACTTTTGAAGAACTGACCTGAAACAGAAAGTGATTTTGAGTTCTTGTAGCCCTCTAGAGACTTGCATAACAAACCTTTAAATAACATTTATGCAACATTTATGGATGATTTTCCTAGTACAGGCAGTTTGAAATTATATTAAAAAAAAAGGCTAAAACATATAAAAATCAAGATGTAAAGTTTCATAATATTTCTTATTTAATTAATTCCTTCAACAACTGTCATTTTTATTTAAAGACCAGAATTCCAACATTCTTGGAAAACCTGGATATATGATGGAATTTTATGCGATTTCTGTTCATGGAAAAGCCATGGAAATTAATACAATTTTATAGGCATTTTTATAATTAAGTGAAAGTGAAAGTGAAAGTGAAGCGACATGTGGCCAAGTATGGTGACCCATACTCGGAATTTGTGCTCTGCATTTAACCCATCCAAGTGCACACACACAGCAGTGAACACACACACCGTGAACACACACCCGGAGCAGTGGGCAGCCATTGCTGCGGCGCCCGGGGAGCAGTTGGGGGTACGGTGCCTTGCTCAAGGGTCTCACCTCAGTAGTGGTATTGAAGGTGGGGAGAGCGCTGGACATTCACTCCCCTCACCGACAATCCCTGCCGGACCTGAGACTCGAACCCATGACCTTTGGGTTACAAGTCCGACTCTCTATCCATTAGGCCACGACTGCCCACAAATTAATATAAATTGTTCTAAATATGTCAAGCTGTAAAATATTTTATTGGGTAGAAATTGCAATTTGTTATTAAAAACAAAACATGTAATCACAAATGAACAGAAAATTGGTGTAAAAGTGTAAACCCTGAAGAACTTTCAGTTATTGAAACTTCTGGAATTATGGAATTTAATCATTTTATTTATTTATAATTATTTTAATATATTGCTACTCCTAGCTTACATATATAAAGTTTAATAATAAGCAGCTTTGTCATTACAGCCTAAGTACCACAAATATCTTGGAGGACCTTTGAATATTGTTTACATATGTGACCCTGGACCACAAAACCAGTCATAAGTCGCACGGGTATATTTATAGCAATAGCCAATACTACATTTTATGGGTCAAAATTATCGATTTTTCTTTTATGCCAAAAATCGTTAGGATATTAAGTAAAGATCATGTTCCATGAAGATATTTTGTAAATTTCCGTAAATATATCAAAAATTTATTTTTGTGAATGGATATACATTGCTAAGGACTTCATTTGGACAACTTTTAAGGCGATTTTCTCATTTTTTTGCACCCTCAGATTCCAGATTTTCAAATAGTAGCATCTTGGCCAAATAATGTCCTATCCTAACAAACCATACATCAATGGCTTATTCATTTAGCTTTCAGATGATGCATAAATCTCAATTTCAAAAAACTGACCCTTACATTTACATTTACATTTATGCATTTGGCAGACGCTTTTATCCAAAGCGACTTACATTGCATTATCCTATACATTTGTATCCGAGTATATGCAATCCCTGGGATCGAACCCATGACCTTGGCATTGCTAGTGCCATGCTCTAACCACTGAGCTACAGGAAAGCTTATGACCCTTATGACTGGTTTTGTGTTCAAGACTCACATATCATGAAAAACAGGACCTTGTGAACCTGTGAGGATCCGCGTTTTACCATAACGTCTTTGACGGCCGCTCTCAGGGCTCTCTCTGTCTCAGTGACCTCCAGCGGTCGGGCTATTGCAGCCGTCCTGCTCTCTCTCAGGTCCTCTTCGTGCCCCAGAAGGTCAAACAGAGCTGCTCCCTTTGCTGTAATTTCAGATCCCAGCTGACGAGCCACCTTTAAATCAGCTATCTGCACACACACAAAAACAAAACATCCAAAAATACAATGCAAATGATTGATTTTGATAAACTCTGCTCGTGTTCGAATTTATGATTTACCTTTGACCCCAGATCAAACTTGAACTTGCTGTTTTCGTCATTGTTCTGGTCACCACTGGCGTTCTCTTTGGTTTTCATGGCATTATAGAGGATGCTGGTGATTTTCAGCAACTCTTTCACTGCGTAACCATCTGCCTGATACAGACGCTTGAGATTCAGCTTCACATGAGCCTTGGTGGCCTGGAGAAACACACAGAGAACATGCAGTGAATTCAACACTTACTGTACTTTGATAGCTCATGCCTACATCAGAAATTGCAAAAATAAATCTACAAATACTGTGAAACAATTTTTTCTCATGTATTTTGTTAGAAAAAAGCCTAAGTGAGCAGATATGATGAGTATTAAAGGGTTAGTTCACCCAAAAATGAAAATTCTGTCATTTATTACTTACNAAGATCCATAAAGGTACTAAAAACATATTTAAATCAGTTCATGTGAGTACAGTGGTTCAATATTAATATTATAAAGCGACTAGAATATTTTTGGTGCGTCAAAAAACAAAATAACGACTTATATAGTGATGGCTGATTTCAAAACACTGCTTCAGGAAGCATCGGAGCACAATGAATCAGTGTGTCGAATCAGCTGTTCGGAGCGCCAAAGTCACGTGATTTCAGCCGTTTGGTGGTTTGACACGCGATCCGAATCATGATTCGACACATAAGATTCATAACGCTCCGATGCTTCATGAAGCAGTGTTTTAAAATCGGCCATCACTATATAAGTCGTTATTTTGTTTTTTTTGGCGCACCAAAAATATTCTCGTCGCTTTATAATATTAATATTGAACCACTGTACTCACATGAACTGATTTAAATATGTTTTTAGTGCATTAATGGATCTTGAGAGAGGAAATGTCATGGCTATGCAGGCCTCACTGAGCCATCGGATTTCAGCAAAAATATCTTAATTTGTGTTCCGAAGATTCTTGCGGGTGTGGAACGACATGAGGGTGAGTAATAAATGACAGAATTTTCATTTTTGGGTGAACTAACCCTTTAACAATAATATAGTTTACCATGAATTGGGCCACAGCTTTGATGAAAAACACCCTGTCTGACTCTGTCTCAACATCACTGGGAATTTCCATCTGAGGTTCATATCTAGGGGAAGATACATAATATATTTTTAAAACATTTAATATGACTTTAAACATAACTCAGACTTTGAAAATGCAGTTCTCACATCTATTTAACACATCTAGCTCTGAATTTAATGTAAGCTTTCATGGTGTCTCTCTGCCAGCCTCTCACATGTTATTATGCATTACCTCTTGACGAGCCAGATGAGAATTTCAGCTACTAAAGGAAAGTTTGGAGATCTGAAGTTTTCCATGGAGATGAGACGAGGATAGCCGAGCGCTCGCATCATCTCCGTAAAATCTACATTTCCAAATCATAACATAAGTCATCAACAAATATTCATAATACACTCCTTTCAGGTATGCATTAGGGTAAGATTACTTTTCTACTGAAAGAGTATCTAGTTACAAAACATCCCTTCAGTTCTGTTTTATGACCACAAACTGACACTTGTTTCTTATGCAAATATTACAGCAGAGGTTCTCTTACTTCTCAGATCTCTAAAAGACATGATTGCTGCCTTTTAATCCAGTGAACACAAGACTGTCACCTAGAAGACAGAAGAAAAGAAGAAGAAAAATGACACTAAAGTCCACTTTTAACTTTAATTGTTAATGTACACATAGTTAAGACTTCAAATCTCATTGAAA
>RJVU01075378.1:1303283-1319550 GCA_003731715.1 Anabarilius grahami
TTTCAGTTAATATAATTAAATATTATTATAAGGTATGACACTGTAAAATGTACTCAGAAATAGAGAATATAGAAAATAAATAATGATACTAAATAAGTTGAAGCAAATCTAAATAATATTTAAATAAGTTGAAGTAAAAAGACGAAGGAAACGCACAGTAGAGGGCGCTCCATTTGGGCTCCAACCGGAAGTCAGTAGCGGTGCCAGTTTCTTTCGCTGGAATGGGGCTAGTCAGAAACTAGCACTGAGCTTTGAATTGAATTTGAAGTTTTTGGGAAAGATAGACGCAGCTTGTCGGAGAGTTCAATAGAGAGTGGAGTGAAATGAAACGCGATGTCCGGATACTGCTGTTGGGGGAACGTAAGATTTTATTTAGTTTTTTAAATATCAAGGGAAGTAAATGTGACAGTTTAATGAAAGTTAGCATGATTAGAGAGCGCTAACCCTCAACCTTGAGCTGCTGCAGAAATGATCGGAAGTAAACACACTGCATTCTTGAAATATTACTTAATTTAGTACTTTAATATTTGGTTTAATCTGTTGTTTGCCATCATGCAAAATCAAAACACACGACAATGAACTTTAATAACAAGTGAGCAAGTTGTTCACAGGCTAGTGACAGTTCAGTCAAACTCTAGAAATCTAATTAGTCACTATATATTGATTAATTAAACACCCACATATGTGTTTTATTTAGTAGATATTTGCATGTGATAGATATTCATATATATGCATGCATTTTGAAAAACTCCACATTAATGTATTGGGCTGTTTTGATTTGTTTTGAGTAGTTTTGCTCATTTATGTTGGTTCTTAAACCTCTTGATTTTAGTTAGAATGACTAAATCTGCTCATTAATTCTTCTGTAAGTGATTAATAATGGTGTTGACATGGTAACTATCAAGGTGTGGAGTTTGTGCCTGGAAGAGTGAAGAGCAAACAGATCCTCCTGCACGTGTGACACAATGCACGTATTCCTAGAGAGACTTCAACCTGGATCATAATGCTGGGGATTTACACTACCGGGTGTTTTTAAAGTCTCTTCTGCTCACCAAGGCTACATTTATTTGATCAGAAATACAGTAAAATATTGTGAAATATTATTACAATTTAAAATAGCCATTATCTGTTTGAATATATTTTAAAATGTAATTTATTCCTGTGATCAAAGCTGAATTTTCAGCATCATTACTCCAGTCTTCAGTGTCACATGGAGGTCACATATATATATACTGTACAGTCCAAAAGTTTGGAACCACTAAGATTTTTAATGTTTTTAAAAGAAGTTTCGTCTGCTCACCAAGGCTACATTTATTTAATTAAAAATACAGTAAAAAACAGTAATATTGTGAAATATTATTACAATTTAAAATAACTGTTTTCTATTTGAATATATTTCACAAAGTAATTTATTCCTGTGATGCAAAGCTGAATTTTCAGCATCATTACTCCAGTCTTCAGTGTCACATGATCCTTCAGAAATCATTCTAATATGCTGATCTGCTGCTCAAGAAACATTTAATGTGTACAATTGTACAAAATATTTGTGTACAATATTTTTTTTCAGGATTATTTGATGAATAGAAAGTTCAAAAGAACAGTGTTTATCTGAAATCTAATCTTTTGTAACATTATAAATGTCTTTACTGCCACTTTTGATTGATTTAATGCATCCTTGCTGAATAAAAGTATTCATTTCTTTAATTTCTTTTCAAAAAAATAAAAATAAAAATTCTTACTGACCCCAAACTTTTGAACGGTAGTGTATAATGCTACAGAAGCTTTGTATTTCAGATAAATGCTGTTCTTTTGAACTTTCTATTCATCAAGGAATCCTGAAAAAAAAAGTACACAACTGTTTTCAACATTGAAAATAATCATAAATGTTTATTGAGCAGCAAATCAGCATATTAGAATGATTTCTGAAGGATCATGTGACACTGAAGACTGGAGTAACGATGCTGAAAATTCAGCTTTGCATCACAGGAATAAATTACTTTGTCAAATATATTTAAATAGTACACAGTTATTTTAAATTGTAATAATATTTCACAATATTACTGTTTTTTACTGTATTTTTAATTAAATAAATGTAGCCTTGGTGAGCAGACGAAACTTCTTTTAAAAACATTAAAAATCTTAGTGGTTCCAAACTTTTGGACTGTTCTGTATATATTCTAATATATTATATTCCAATTCTATTTTTTATTCTGTGCCAGAAACGAGCTTCCATAAATGATATAGCCTATATATAAATGTCATTTCTTTGCTTTATTTCAGCATTAGTGTTATATTTATTCCAGTCCTGCTTGGCTCAAGTCGTGTCCTTATTAATATCTCTTATCTGACTTTATCAGCTCAAGGTGAGCACCTGTGACCAGTTATGTTGGAGCATATGTGTTAAAGGAATAGCTCACCCAAAAATGAAATTATCCCATGATTTACTCACCCTCAAGCTATCCTAGGTGTATATGACTTTATTCTTTAAGTCAAACACAATCTTAGAGTTACATTAAAACATATCCTGGCTCTTCCAAGCTTTATAATGGGAGTGAATGGGGCTCGAGATTTTGAAGCCCAAAAAGTGCATCCATCCATCATAAAAGTAATTCATATGACTCCAGGGGGTTAATAAAGGCCTTCTGAAGCGAAGTGATGTGTTTTTTGTAAAAATGATCTATATTTAAAACTCTATAAACTATAATCACTGGTCTCCGGCAACAGCCATACACGCGTAATCAGTGATTAGAGTTTTAAATATGGATATTTTTCTCCCCAAAACCCATCACTTTGCGTCAGAAGGTCTTTATTATCCCACTGGAGTTATATGGATTACTATTATGATGGATGGATGGATGCACTTCAAAAACTCGGGCACTATTCAATGCCATTACAAAGAGCCAGGATATTATTAAATACATCTCCAATTGTGTTCAGTTGAAAGAAGAAAGTCATATACACCTAGGATGGCTTGAGGGTGAGTAAATCCTGGGATAATTAAAATTTTTGGGTGAACTATCCCTTTAAGAGCAACATTTATAAAAGTTTAACAGTGGCTTCAATTTTAACCCAAAACATGTCACATGTGCAGCCTGACTGAGATCCAGCACTGATGAAGCAGTGGAAAAACAATAGTATAAAACTGGAAATCAAACTACAGCCACACTGATTTGCAAAGGAAATCTCCGCAGAAGAGCTTGCGATTGTGGTGTAGCCATAGATCATGTGACATTTCACAAATCTAGAGTAAAATGAGCTTGTGGGAATGCATTTATTTTGGGAATAAATAATATTCTATCCTTTGTCATCCTATTTTACTCTAGCCAAAGTGGGAAAGACCTCTCTCATCATGTCTCTGGTCGGAGAAGAGTTTCCTGAACAGGTGAGTTTACCCATGAGCCTCTCTGGTAGTGTGTTTGACCGGTGCAGTAAGAGGAAGCTGATTTGTTTGTGCCGTCAGGTTCCTCTCCGGGCGGAGGAGATCACCATACCTGCTGACGTCACACCTGAGAAAGTGCCCACACATATAGTCGACTATTCAGGTGTGTGTGTATTAGATGACGTAATATTTGCCCTGTAGTATTTTACTAACACTCAGTGTCTCTCTACAGAAACTGAACAATCTGATGAAGTGTTGAGGGAGGAAATCGTAAAGGTAAGACGTGTCCTAATTATGTTTGTGTGTTATTTTAAAATGTAATTTATTCCTGTGACTCAAAGCTGAATTTTCAGCATCATTACTCCAGTCTTCAGTGTCACATGATCCTTCAGAAATTATGGAGTAATGATGCTGAAAATTCAGCTTTGATCACAGAAATAAATTACATTTTAAAATATATTACAATAGAATTTGTTTTTTAAATTGTAATAATATTTCACAATATTACTGTTTTTACTGTATTTATGACCAAATAAATTCAGCCTTGATGTGCAGAAAAAACATAAAAAAATCTTAATTATTTCAAACTTATGATTGGTAGTTTATATATACACTCACCTAAAGGATTATTAGGAACACCTGTTCAATTTCTCATTAATGCAATTATCTAATCAACCAATCACATGGCAGTTGCTTCAATGCATTTAGGGGTGTGGTCCTGGTCAAGACAATCTCCTGAACTCCAAACTGAATGTCAGAATGGGAAAGAAAGGTGATTTAAGCAATTTTGAGCGTGGCATGGTTGTTGGTGCCAGACGGGCCGGTCTGAGTATTTCACAATCTGCTCAGTTACTGGGATTTTCACGCACAACCATTTCTAGGGTTTACAAAGAATGGTGTGAAAAGGGAAAAACATCCAGTATGCGGCAGTCCTGTGGGCGAAAATGCCTTGTTGATGCTAGAGGTCAGAGGAGAATGGGCCGACTGATTCAAGCTGATAGAAGAGCAACTTTGACTGAAATAACCACTCGTTACAACCGAGGTATGCAGCAAAGCATTTGTGAAGCCACAACACGCACAACCTTGAGGCGGATGGGCTACAACAGCAGAAGACCCCACCGGGTACCACTCATCTCCACTACAAATAGGAAAAAGAGGCTACAATTTGCACGAGCTCACCAAAATTGGACAGTTGAAGACTGGAAAAATGTTGCCTGGTCTGATGAGTCTCGATTTCTGTTGAGACATTCAGATGGTAGAGTCAGAATTTGGCGTAAACAGAATGAGAACATGGATCCATCATGCCTTGTTACCACTGTGCAGGCTGGTGGTGGTGGTGTAATGGTGTGGGGGATGTTTTCTTGGCACACTTTAGGCCCCTTAGTGCCAATTGGGCATCGTTTAAATGCCACGGCCTACCTGAGCATTGTTTCTGACCATGTCCATCCCTTTATGACCACCATGTACCCATCCTCTGATGGCTACTTCCAGCAGGATAATGCACCATGTCACAAAGCTCGAATCATTTCAAATTGGTTTCTTGAACATGACAATGAGTTCACTGTACTAAAATGGCCCCCACAGTCACCAGATCTCAACCCAATAGAGCATCTTTGGGATGTGGTGGAACGGGAGCTTCGTGCCCTGGATGTGCATCCCACAAATCTCCATCAACTGCAAGATGCTATCCTATCAATATGGGCCAACATTTCTAAAGAATGCTTTCAGCACCTTGTTGAATCAATGCCACGTAGAATTAAGGCAGTTCTGAAGGCGAAACGGGGTCAAACACAGTATTAGTATGGTGTTCCTAATAATCCTTTAGGTGAGTGTATATATATATATATATAATGATTGTTGATTGTTTTCTCATTTGTAGGCCAATGTCGTGTGTGTGGTTTATGATGTCACGCAAGAGGAAACCATTGACAAGGTATTAGTTTTCTCAGGGTGTCCTTTAAAATTATCACTATATTTTTGTCTTTTATTTCCTCTGAACTGATTTTATCCTCGTCTTTTCTCTCAGATCAGGACTAAATGGATTCCGCTGGTCAATGGAGGCGCTGAAAAAGGAAGCAAGTATGTCTCTGATACCCATGTAAACGCATCTACATTTTTTTTTGGGACTTCCATGAAAAACGTCTCTCCTTTTGTTGCTGTAGGATTCCCATCATCCTCGTGGGCAACAAGTCTGACTTGCGCTCCGGGAGCTCCATGGAAACCATTCTACCAATCATGAACCAGTTTTCGGAGATTGAGACCTGTGTAGAGGTTTGAACCACTGACCACTTAAAAAACCTCAAATGAATCTTCAACACAAGCACAAAGACATGTTTCACACATATCGTTTATCACACTTATTTTAGTTTAGTTTTCCCTGAAGTCAAGGTTTCCTGCATTAGAAAGTCATAATTAAGTTTTCCATGACATCTCTCTGATACTGAGAACTAAACAAAGCTGTTTCTGCAGCTGTACCTTTTTAAGAATTCTATATATGAATGACCTCTGCTGTGATTGGCTGACCTCGAGTACTGGCTTGTCCTTCAGAATGTTGTTTGCCAAAACATTTCTGAACAGGTCATTATTTTTAGAGTTTACTGGGCAACTGGAGTGGACATTTTGCTATGTAAATGTTATTGAACTTTTATTTTCATATCACTTTTAGAGGCTGGATTGCCGTAGCTGTGGTTACCAGTCAACTAATGCACCAAAATCCCATTCCAACATATAATCTGCAGCATAGGGTATAGATTAGGATATGCAACCACAATCATGCATTCAACCGTGTGATTTAAAGGGATAGTTCACACAAAAATTTAAATTCTGTCATCATTTACTCCCCCTCAAGTAGTTCTAAACCTGTATACATTTTTTTTGTTCTGCTTTACACAAATGAAGAATATTTTTAACCAAGCAGATCTCGCCCCCATTGACTACCATAGTAGGAAAAAAATACTTTATACGGTTATATATGATTATGATAATGTATTTGTGTCCGCAGTGCTCAGCAAAGAATCTGAAGAATATTTCTGAGCTCTTCTATTACGCCCAGAAGGCCGTTCTACACCCGACTGCTCCGCTCTACGACCCCGAAGACAAACAGGTACACACGGACACTACTACATCCCTGCATGTTTTTCACCTTGTGAGTATGTATGGCATTATGAAGGTTTGTGTGTGTTTGTGTAGCTGAAGCCGCAGTGTGTTCGAGCTCTGAGTCGAATCTTCAGCATCTCTGATCTGGATAATGATCACATCCTCAGTGACACTGAACTCAACTGCTTTCAGGTGAGCTGACAAACATGAAACAACATTCACAACTTCTCAAATGTGGCTCATTTTGGACTGAAATGGATTATGCTAGTGTTTTCAAAAGTACCGACTTCAGTACCAAGTCAGTATGGAAATTAAAAAAATGTGATGCTTTGAGCGCTGTTGAGCAGATTCGTGAACACCTCTGATTGGTCATTGTGTTCACATGCTCAACAGATACAGTACAGTCCAAAAGTTTGGAACCACTAAGATTTTTTATGTTTTTAAAAGAAGTTTCGTTTGCTCACCAAGGCTACATTTATTTAATTAAAAATACAGTAAAAAAACTGTAATATTGTGAAATATTATTACAATTTAAAATAACTGTGTACTATTTAAATATATTTGACAAAGTAATTTATTCCTGTGATCAAAGCTGAATTTTCAGCATCGTTACTCCAGTCTTCAGTGTCACATGATCCTTCAGAAATCATTCTAATATGCTGATTTGCTGCTCAATAAACATTTCTGATTATTTTCAGTGTTGAAAACAGTTGTGTACTTTTTTTTTCAGGATTCCTTGATGAATAGAAAGTTCAAAAGAACAGCATTTATCTGAAATACAAAGCTTCTGTAGCATTATACACTACCGTTCAAAAGTTTGGGGTCAGTAAGAATTTTTATTTTTATTTTTTTGAAAAGAAATTAAAGAAATGAATACTTTTATTCAGCAAGGATGCATTAAATCAATCAAAAGTGGCAGTAAAGACATTTATAATGTTACAAAAGATTAGATTTCAGATAAACACTGTTCTTTTGAACTTTCTATTCATCAAATAATCCTGAAAAAAAATATTGTGCACAAATATTTTGTACAATTGTACACATTAAATGTTTCTTGAGCAGCAGATCAGCATATTAGAATGATTTCTGAAGGATCATGTGACACTGAAGACTGGAGTAATGATGCTGAAAATTCAGCTTTGCATCACAGGAATAAATTACTTTGTCAAATATATTTAAATAGTACACAGTTATTTTAAATTGTAATAATATTTCACAATATTACTGTTTTTTACTGTATTTTTAATTAAATAAATGTAGCCTTGGTGAGCAGACGAAACTTCTTTTAAAAACATTAAAAATCTTAGTGGTTCCAAACTTTTGGACTGTACTGTATGTCTGTGATTGGCTACAATGATCAACGCACCGGAGCGTTTGAAAGCATAGGGAAGTGTTTGAAAGCAGGAGCGTTTTAAAGCAGCCGTCTATCAGCGGACTGGTCCGTCATTGATGTCTATTTACAACATGTTTTTGAAGCGCTGATCATTGTATCCAATCACAGACGTATCTGATGAGCGTGTGAACACAATGGCCAATCAGAGGTGTTTACAAATCCTCACATTTTTTAAAATTTCGGTACCGAAGTCTCTACTTTTGACAACACTAGATTATACAGCAGAAAATAATGTAAGGCAGGATTTTTATCCATCAGGATTTGAATCAAACATGTGAAGTTTCCTAAATATGTTTTCCCTCGCCTATCAGTCAGCAGAAAAGGTGTTTAAAAGGTACACAAAGTTATTACAGTTACGTGAAATATTATGAAAAATTATATTTTTTTGAATAATATTATATATTTTTCTTTGCAATGATGAATTATGTGCAATTGATTTGAGACATTAAGAATTTTAAATGTGTTAAATAAATATATTAAGTGTTGTCTTTATTTCAGTGATATTTTAGTATTTATATACTATTAGATTAACTTTTATTTTTATATTTTCGGCTTTCATTTTAAATTTAGTTTACACTTTAGTAATATTATGTGCTTTTGTCATTTTTTTTAAATGTCTATTTAGCTTTAATTTATTTTTCAGGTGTAGTTTTAGTAAATTTGGTACTTTAACTTATTTTTTCATTTATTTGCAACAATTTGCGTTTTTGTTTTAGTTTTCAAAGTTTTATTTTTCATCTAATATTCAGCTTTATTTTAATTAACAAAAACAATATTTAATAATGTTAGTTAACAATAACACAATATGTGTGATATGTGTGTGTGTGTGTGTATATATATATATATATATATATAAATAATATAAATTTTTTGCTTTTTCAAACCACTTGTCCTATGTATGGTCACAGTGAGTTAATGGAAACCCAATGTTTGTGTGTGTGTATGTGTGTGTGTGTGTGTGTAGAAATTGTGTTTCGGGAATCCACTGGCTCCTCAGGCTCTTGAAGATGTGAAAACAGTGGTGTGGAAGAACACCAGTGATGGAGTCCAGGACAACGGTCTCACACTCAACGGTAACACACATTACACGTATATTCATATTCCTTTTGCACACTCTCTTGTGTGTCTTAATAATAATTTACACACTCTTGCTTTTGTGTGTTTTCCGTAGGTTTCCTGTTCTTGAACACTCTCTTTATCCAGAGGGGACGTCACGAGACCACCTGGACCATCCTGCGTAAATTCGGCTATGATGACACGCTGGAGTTGATGGATGACTACCTCTACCCACCGTACGTCTGTGCATGTGAAAGGGTGTGATTGCATGAACAGAAATCAGTATTTGAGTGACCTGTATGTGTGTGTTGACAGACTGCGAATACCGGTGGGCTGTACGACGGAGTTGAATCATCTGGGTCATCAGTTCCTCCAGAAGCTCTTTGATAAGTATGATGAGGTGAGCGCTCACACTGACGGATCTGATCCTCTAACGAACTTTGTGTGCTTTAGAGAGTTTCATTAGGCCGACGATTGTGTGTCTCCTCCTGCAGGATAAGGATTCAGCCCTTTCTCCCGCAGAGCTGAAGAATCTGTTTAGTGTTTTACCCTACATGCCCTGGGGCCCGGCGGTGTACAGTAATGTCCCCCTCACGGATGAGAGCTACATCTCCCAACACGGATATTTCTGCCAGTGGATGTGAGTGAAAGTTCAAACGGCACAATACACATTTAAATGGATCATTTTTCTTTCTTGGAGTCACTCTTTCATGATTAATTTGTGCCCTCTCCCATAAGAGCTGACGATATTAATAAACATTGAACCTGTTTGATTTAATTCTGATTCTATTCCTTTTAAAATACTCCATCACTGGAAGTACCACAGTGGTGAAATCATATAGTAAATCACCAGACTGTTTTTATGAGTCACAAAAAAAAAAAAGTACATGAATCATTTGAATCAGACTACACTTGTGTGTTGTATTGTTTATGATTCACTAAAAAGAACCAGTTAATAACAATCATTTGTTTGTGAAACAAAGTACACTTAATCTTTATTATGATTCACTAAAAAGAACCTGTTCTTAAGAGTCATTTGTACGGGAGTCAGACTACAGTAGTTATGCTGTATGTTTGTGATTTCCCAGAAAGAACCAGTTTGTAAATTAGACTAAACTTGTTGCAATGATTTTATGATTCACTAAAAAAATGTCAATGAGAGTCATTTGAATCAGACTACACTGGCTGCACTCTATGTACAATATATGACTTTCTAAAAAAGAACTTGTTCATAAGAGTCATTTCTTTGGGAATCAGTCTAGTTCACTAGTTCCCCTGTGTGTATTTGATCCACTAAAAACAGCCAAGTCATAAGCCATTTGTTTGTGAATTGCTATATTCTATTTGATTTTATTTAATATTTTATAAGATTTGTGTTCATGCCATCTTTTTTGGTATTCTTGATTTATCTCATCACATTAAATTTGGACTGAACTTGGGCAAAATAAGACTTATTTTGCCTGTAGATTCAGCAGGAGTGGCGTAAAAAAAAGAAAATGGTGCAAGAAACAGGCATAGAGGTTGCGTTTAATCCGAAAATTTGTTTCCAGCCCTATATCTAAAATCAGAACATAAAAAGCAGAATTTTATGAAATAATTTCTGTATTATTATTATTATTATTATCACACACTCCCAGTTCAGTAGTTGTGACTTTAAATTTGATGTGTTATTGGATAAACTGCAGGTTAAATGCTTATCTGGATGTCCACCGGTGTTTGGAGCATCTGGGATACCTCGGGTATCCGATTCTAATGGAGCGAGAGTCCCAGACCTCCGCCATCACAGGTAATGAGATCCACACACAGACCTGCTCCACATATGTTTGACAAAACGGATACTAAAGAATATTTCTGTCTTTTTCTGTGTGTGTGTATTAGTAACGAGAGAAAAGGCATTAGACCTGGACAAGAGACAGACTCAGCGGACTGTGTTCCTCTGCAAAGTGATCGGTCCGCGCGGAACGGGAAAGACAGACTTTCTTCGAGCTTTTCTGCAGCGAAGCACTGAGGTGAGAGAGTAGCTTGAAAGCAGAACTTTTGTTTGTAATTTCACTTACAAAATACTGCTGTCAGATCAGAGCCAATCAGAAAATATTTGATGTTTAATATATTTTAATGGACCAATGAGATTTCACCGTTGGCATGCATTAAATAAGGTAAAAAGGTTGCTTTATCATGGATTTCTACTATTTATCAAGCAAGTGGTTGTACTTTCTTTTTTCTGTTTTTTTTTCCCCCATTGTACAATAAAAACACATGGCAAAGATTTTTACTGTAAAAAAAAAGAGCATTAATATTAATATGGGTACAAAATAGTAGGGCTGTTCCCGACTAAAACATTTTCTAGTCGACTAGTAGTCATTCATTTAAGCTATTAGTTGACTAATCGCACATTTATGAAATTAATTTAATTACATAAATATATACTGTGGGGGGTTGCTTTGGAAAATGTGTTTCAGGGCTAAGAAAGAATATTATATGTAACATTGGTAACATTGTTCTACATTACAGAGAAATACTAAACCATAATAATAGGCCTCATCAAAGTCCCTTTAAGACAAGTCATTTCACTTGGCGGCCAACTTTGAAACGCCTCTTGGGCATGCAAGTGCAGCTCCTATCTCTTTGAATGGGGAAACATCAAATTCTCCAAAACTGTTTGCCAAGATTTCGATTAAATTTCATATTTGAAATAACCAATGAAATCGGACAACAACTGTCTCATAAATTTTGTTTCTAAACGCTCGAATCATGGCATTTTTCAGGCTGAATCAAGCTAATGCGCAGTCTTAAAGATGCAATATGTAATATTTTTGCAGTAAAATATCCAAAAACCACTTGGCCAGTGTTATATATTTTGTTCACTTGAGTACTTACAATATCCGAAATGTTTCCAACTATTTGTAAATCGTGAGAAAATTGCATTTTGAGGAAACCATGGAAACACCAAAGACGCTTTAATATATTACACGTTTTAATAGACAAGGGAACAACTGTTTTTATATATTTATAGACAGAAAACTAATTGTTATATAGCTCAACACGTTTAGTCTTATTGTTTAAATCAAATTTTCTTGATTTTTTTGCGAGTACCATGCTTTATCATGCCTCAGAGAAAAACACTATTTTGTAATCAGATGCAGCTTTATTTTTAGTAACAGTACAGTGCTTCCCACAGGTTTGAAATATTCTTGCAGTGGTAGCCAGGTGAAAAATCCTCCTATTACCCACGGCACAAAAATGGTCTACTACATGTGACAAACAAATAATGTGTGATTTTTAAAAGTATTTTTATTTATTGAAGTTCATTTTAATTACATAGCATACTTTTTTTTATGGGGCAGTCGTGGCCTAATGGATAGAGAGTCGGACTTGTAACCCAAAGGTCATGGGTTCGAATCTCAGGTCCGGCAGGGATTGTCGGTGAGGGGAGTGAATATCCAGCGCTCTCCCCACCCTCAATACCACGACTGAGGTGAGACCCTTGAGCAAGGCACCGTACCCCCAACTGCTCCCCGGGCGCCGCAGCAATGGCTGCCCACTGCTCCGGGTGTGTGTTCACGGTGTGTGTGTGTTCACTGCTGTGTGTGTGCACACTTGGATGGGTTAAATGCAGAGCACAAATTCCGAGTATGGGTCACCATACTTGGCCACATGTCACTTCACTTCACTTCACTTTTTTCACTTTACTTTTACATTTAATTACATACTAATATTATGCATTATTATGCATTGTAAAGTATGCAAAATTACAGCATTTAAATGGTTCTCCTTTTCCTATGTTCTCCTTGCTGTCATATAGTGTCTCTCTTAGTGAATGGGACACAGATTTTACTAGTAAAATTTATATAATGAATAATATGTGTCAAATAATGTTCTTAGTCTTTTCTTCCTGTGGGGGAGACTACAATAATTTACTATGAATTAAATGGAAATCAAATTAAATACAATTTATTGTGTAACCAAAATACTAATAATGCCCAATAGAAAAAGAAAAAACTTAGCGTGTGACTTTTAATTATAAACAAGCCCGAAATACACCGGGACTCTTATTTTGAAATGTCTGTACTATTGAAGGCTGATCCTTCAGATTCTTACAACCGTATAAAACATTTTATATAAAGGCCATAAAGTAGACATTGTAATAATTCATCAACTTGAGTTCATTAGCAATCGCTTGGCATAAATCTGCGCTTTTCATTGATTGAGAATCACTTTGAAGCAGTCTGAAGCGCTGTTGCGCGAGCATGTAGAACGCGCAAAAGCGCCGCCTTGTGACTTTGCAAAATGCAGCGCACGTGGGAATGTTAGCGGGAGTAAACGGTTCTGACGCACACATCACGAGCAGGTACGAAACGACTAGTTAATCGATCGCGGATGGTTTCATTATCTTGGGCGGATATAAAAGTATAAGGATAAAAATAATAAAAGCAAAAATGTGTCTCCAAATATACTTGGGCGGCCGTTATTATACCTGGGCGGCCCGCCCAAGTAAAGTCTATGTGTGGGAAGCACTGCAGTAATACATAATTTTCTCCATCATACAATACGTTTAAAATGAATTGCATGCCATTTGTCAACACAAGCCATACAGCATTTAATATGATATTCTAAAATCGATCTATCTTACTGCAGTGTGTATCAGTGTCTCACAGCAGCCGCCGAGTGAACGCTCAGAGTAACGTTATAACATCATTTTCAACACACTCAAATGTATCTAATATGATAAACAGAGCTGCGTTACCTCATACTCATGACCGGAAAAACAGAAGCGGCGCCGGCGACTGTGTCATAATAAAAGTCCCGCTGCTCGTGAGGCGTGTGTTGCGCAATCACTCCAGCGGCCTCGTTCAGCTCCCACAACACTCAGTCCGGCTCTGCTTCATACTACAGTAATGTTAATAATCGCATCCATGAACATGATTTCTTCCCGAGTCCTATCCCTATTCTTTTGCACCATCCGTTAAGGTGAAGACCACATGTCCTAAGATTCCGCTCTCAAACTTGGCGTCATCAAGCTACGCCTTTGTTTTGAATAGGCTTCTAGCGACCTCTAGCGGACAAAATTATTACATACTGCACCTTTAAGTGTGCGTCTCCTTAGGAAGTGCTCGTCTGACTGTTTCTATAGGAACCGGAGCTTCTAACGGCCGCTGCAGTGACTTTACCTATCAGCGATTGGCTTTTATTTAGAAGGCGGGACTTATATTGCACGTTGCACTTTCTCCCATTCATAATAATACGAGTGAACCGTCTTTCTATATATAAAAGTCTTTGGCCTTATATAAATGAAGCACTTAAGCGCACACATAAAGCTTGCCACAGCAACACTGGTAAAAGCAATGATTATGAATGTGTCTGAAAACAAAAGGAGACTGTGAACATTTTAATAATAGTGTTTTCATAGTCTGCTTGAAGATGAAGTTGACGATGCTGACTCTTCATTTCCACAGTGCCTATAGAGAGAAATGCACATTAAGTTAAACATCATGCAGTAAACACAGTACTAATTTAGCTTCCACACTCCACAAGAACACTTAGATATGCTCCTAATAATAGCGAACATTGATCTAGGTTAACGTTACAGCGAGCGGCCATGTTAAGTGGCTAATGTTAGTCTACTACTTGCATGTTTCAAATTCGTTTATAGTCTGTCTAGGAAATATTTATCTGTTTGAAATATCTGTTTTGAAATTTATTTTCAGAGAAATGACCGCGACCCCGGGCCCCCCTCAATATATGCCGTCAACACAGTCTCAGTAGCCAATCAGGACAAGTACCTCATCGTAAGTGCCGTCCCAAGCTTTTCACATACCCTAGTTTATTGGTTTCCCACCTGACGTGCGTGTTATTTCTTGCAGCTGGAAGAAGTGGACGTGGAAACAGAGTTTCTAAAAGCAGCAGATGCAGCGTGTGATGTGGCGTGTCTCATGTATGATGTCAGCGACCCAGACTCGTTCAACTACTGCGCTAGTATTTATAAGGTAGGAAACAAGATGCTTTAATTCTGCTCGACAAACTCTGACACACGCCTCGCTCATATTATATATCAGATCATCAAAATGAATTAATAACTCGTAATGACCTTGCACAACCTGATTTCTGTCAGTGAATAATATATGATGAACTGAGTTATTAATTTCTCCTGAAGCCTGTTTGGCTAACATGCACTTTTAGTTACACTAACTCAAAGAAATCAAGTTATTGCCCATCTTAAGATGGGCCATAAATTTCTCCTGAAGCCTGTTTGGCTAACATGCACTTTTAGTTTCACTAACTCAAAGAAATCAAGTTATGGCCCATCTTAAGATCTGAATAAGAAGCTGAAATGATCTCTAGGGCCTTAAATTGTGCATTTCACAGAATTTTTTAAAAATTAAATTAAATAAACTACTGTTCAAAAGTTATTTTTTTAGTTTTTTTTTTATAAATAAATACTTTTATTCAGCATAAAGGGTTTGTTCACCAAATAATTTAAATTCTGTCATCATTTACCAAACCCGTAAGACTTTTATTCATCTTTGGAACACAAATAGAGATATTTTTAATGAAATCAGAGCAATTTCTGTCCCTCCATTGACAGCTATGCAACTGACACTTTAAAAAGTTCATAAAGAGATTGTAAAACTAATCCATATGTATTGAGCGCTTTATATGATGAACAGATTTAATTTAGGCTTTTATTTAGGTTTTTTTATTCTGATTTAAGTGCCACTACAGTTGACAAATTCAAAACAATGACTCTTGAAATGTGTTTTTTTGCATTGTTCCTCTGTAGCAGCACTATATGGACAGAGGGATCCCGTGTGTGGTGGTGGGCTCCAAAGCTGATCTGATAGAAGTCAAACAGCATCATGGGATGAGCCCGTCTGAGTTTTGTTACAAGCATCGGCTGCCTTCACCCCTCCATTTCTCCACGCTGCTCACACACACTCACACACACATTTACAGCAAGCTTACGTGGGCCGCCATGTACCCGTAAGTACACACGCATCTTACCATTTATTTTTAAATATATACAATAAGCCAAAAGTGATGTCCGGCAAAGGGATAATGACAGCTTCACCCTTTATTAGAATATTATTAAAAATGCGTTAAGCATATTGCGTAGTTGTGCTTGGAGTCAATTGATTTATTTGTGATAATAATTAAATTAAACATGCTAAATTGTGCCAACTTTTTGGCCAGGCTGGCATACAAATAAATTATGAACACATGGAAAAACAAGAGAGAAACAACGAAATATTAATAACTGATTGTTGCTTTTTTCTGTTTTTTTTTGTTTTTTTTTGGCATAGTAAAATAAGACCTGTAGCTGTAAGTTTACCTTTATTTGACAACAA
>RJVU01075378.1:1338914-1351073 GCA_003731715.1 Anabarilius grahami
AATATAATAATAAACTGATATAATATATAATTGAATAGGCCTATTGTTTAAATAAAAACAAGAAATATACTATTATTATTATTATTATATAGTTTAAAGAATTTATGAATTATGCATAATAATTATAATATGTCTAACTGATGTGTGGTTACTATTGTTGCACATAATTAAAGTTAGTGATTTGAACACTCTCCTCATTATAAGTATTAAACTATGATGCGTAAAATCATTCTAAACTATAGCAACCACATAGCAACGCCCGGCAACCATCTTAGAATCCTTTTGGCCACTTTATATATCCATTGTTGCTTTCTAAATAATTATTCATATAATAAATGTGTTTTCTCAAACTTTGCAGAGCATGTATGTGAATTGTAAATGCATGCTGTATTTTTAAAGCAATAATTTGAGAATGCTGGAAGTTACAATAGGCAATATCAGTGTGTGTGTGTGAATGTGTGTGTGTTTGATTTTGCTGTCTAATCTATGCTGATGCTGAGAGATTAGGTTGATTGATGGATAGGGAAGGCAATCATTCAGTCGGAGGGACAGAATTGATCTTTGCCTTCAGGGGACGAGTGACACACAGTCATCAGTTCAGTGTGTGAGTTTGTGTTGCTATCATGTGGGTGTGTTTCATATGTTTTTACATGTACTGTGCTTCTGATTTTGCGTGTACAGTAAGTGTATTCTCAGACGGAAGTGAGGCCTGACTGTTTTGTTGTGTCGAGTATGTGTGTGTGTGTGTTAGTGTACATATGGTGTGAGTGTGTTGCAGCTACTGTGTGTTTGTGTAAAGGCAAGATGCTTAACCTTTCAGTTTATTATGATTTTTTTTATTTTCTGCTGTATGAAGCAGTGCTGAGCTCAGACTATTTCTGGCTCTAATGCACACGCACACAGTTCACACGTACACACACACACACACACACACACTCAACGCTCTTTGTGATAAACTGAATTAATGGAAGACAGCTCTAAATTACTGAATTACACAGTGTCTTCTCTCACTGACTGGAGTTCAGTTAGTGGTGCTTGTGAAGGTAAGCATTGCTATTGCTTATACTGAGTGTTAAAGGTTTGTTTAAATCATTAACCTTATGTATTCAACTTTGAAAATCCCTTAGGCTTGAACCATATCTAGAGACTAGGGATGGTTCTGATAACAAGGACTATTAAGTCAATTTTTTTAATTTATGAGTATAAAAGGAGCCACTTAATTTTATATTTAAAAGCCATCCTTTTTTAAAACATTTAATAGGACTTAACTCCTGTTTTTGTTTATCATTTATTAAAAACAATTACATAATTATAATTATGATTGAAAATGATTACTTGTTAAATCATAATAATTAATGCAGTATTTAGCTTCAGATTTATTTAGTGCAATATAATAATGACAGATGTGTGTTATTAAAAGCACCAATCAAACTGATCTGAAATATCTATATTAAAATGACCAATAGAGTACAACAGTGCCTGTCCACTTTTTTCAGCAGCGCTGGTTCCGGAAGTAATTTTCTATTCATTTCTCCCATAGGGATTTCAATAAAAAAGTCTTCATTAAAGCATTATAAGTCATGAACCATACCAACCAGGTGCAAGGTGAATCATTACAAACTTTTATTTGAAGCAAACAAGTATTTGAAAATCGGAAAAAAACACAAAAGGTACAGGACTACCTAACGGCTTTAGCGAGGGAAAGAACTACAATCCCATGAAGCATTGCAAACAGCATAATCAGATTAAAATGTAAAAATGTTGATAATAAATATATATATATATATATAACAACATTTTTTACATTTATTGCAAAACAGATTGACGTCATTCGCAGTGCTTCATGGGAGTGGGCGGAGCTAAAGAGATCTCTTGCCGTGTTTTTGCTGGTTTCGACCAGCAAAGACGAGTCATTTCACTCGGCAGCCATCTTTGAAACACCTCTCGGGCATGCAAGTGCAGCTTCTATCTCTTTGAGTGGGGAAACATCAAGTGCTGTTCGCGAAGATTTCGATTAAATTTCATATTTGAAATCACCAATGAAATCTGACAACAACTGTCTCATAAATTTTGTTTCTCAAATCATGACAAAAAATGGCATTTTTAAGGCTGGATCAAGCTAATGCGCAGTCCTAAGCGCGCGTGTCCTTAGGAAATGCACGTCTGACTGTTTCTATTGGAACCGGAGCTTCTAACGGCTGCTGTAGTGACACGATGACTTTACCAATCGGTGATTGGCTCTTATTTAGAAGGCGGGACTTATTCCGCTATATTGTGTGTTGCACTTTCTCCCATTCAAAACAATACGAGTGACGCGTCTTGTGTTATTCTATAGTCTTTGTTTCGACTCTCTGATTGGTGGAACTTTCTGTACAGCATCATGGGTAATGTAGTTTTTCAACATGAATTCTGCTGTTAAATGATTATTTTAAAACTAAGTTGAAATAATGCGGGTTGGTGGCTTCAACAGAAGCAAATAATATCGATTAACAATCTCGTAGCTCATAGTAGGTCTGTCTTTAAAGATTTATAAGTTATCTTAAAGGGTTAGTTCACCCAAAAATGAAAATTCTGTCATTTATTACTCACCCTCATGCCGTTCCACACCCGTAAGACCTTCGTTAATCTTCAGAACACAAATTAAGATATTTGATTTGAAATCCGATGGCTCAGTGAGGCCTGCATAGCCAGCAATGAAATTTCCTCTCTCAAGATCCATAAAGGTACTAAAAACACATCTAAATCAGTTCATATGAGGACAGTGGTTCAATATTAATATTATAAAGCGACGAGAATATTTTTGGTGCGCCAAAAAAACTAAATAACGACTTGTATAGTGATGGCCGATTTCAAAACACTGCTTCAGGAAGCTTCGGAGCATAATGAATCAGTGTGTCGAATCATGATTCGGATCGCGTGTCAAACCGCCAAACTGCTGAAATCACGTGACTTTGGTGCTCCGAACCGCTGATTCGACACAAAAGATTCATAATGCTCCGAAGCTTCATGAAGCAGTGTGTGACGAGCAGGGCGGGCGAGAGCCGTGAGGGAACAACTCGAGGCCGGTGCGCCTCCCAGGTGGAGCTCGTTAACTCTGGCGTCACCGGCCTCGCGCCGTTCCCTCACGGCTCTCGCCCGCCCTGGTCGCCACAGTGAATTTTACACATTTGCTCTGGCTGTAGAAAAGAAGATGCAATATGNCGTCGCTTTATAATATTAATATTGAACCACTGTACTCACATGAACTGATTTAAATATGTTTTAAGTACATTAATGGATCTTGAGAGAGGAAATGTCATGGCTATGCAGGCCTCACGGAGCTATCGGATTTCAACAAAAATATCTTAATTTGTGTTCCGAAGATGAACGAAGGTTTTACGGTTGTGGAACAACATGAGGGTGAATAATTAATGACAGAATTTTTGGGTGAACTTACCCTTTAAAAATAAATTTCCCCATAGAGAAAATGAATGGAGTGTTTATTTCCGGAACCCAACTGTTGTGCTCTATAGACCTACTATGGATCCTATAATGGTTCCTATACTACACCGCTATTTACCAACACTATTTTTGTTCACTTTTACATATTAATTTTCATGCTAAATAAGCTGAAAAGCACATAGATGAGTATTTTTAGCAGCTGCATAGCAACACCCAGACAACCAGCCACAACAATGTAGAATCGTGACAGCAACGTTTTGCACAGTCAACATTTTGATCAGAAGATGTAAAAATCTTGTTATATTTACGGTGTGTGTGTGTGTGTGTGTGTGTAAGCAGTATTTGCTTTGGCACCAGCTGTTCGGTGAGAAAGAGGGCAGTTGACAGTTGGATTGCCGCACCATATTTAGCATTATATTTGCATAAAACAGCAGCAGTTCGTCCTCTAAGACTCTTCCTCTATGACGCTGCATTGATAGAATGAAGAAATGAACTGTAGAGGCCTCTTGTTTCTCAGATGTTCCTCCTGAGAAAAAGACTCCAGTAATGTGTCTCTTCTAGAGTTCCAAAAAAGATCTCAATACATCTTTTCCAGATCAAATGATATGAGTTGCTACAAGATTTCTATTTCAAATATTCAAACCATGGTATTTATCAAAGTAATATCATGTTTACCGTGGTACCGCGGCCCCAGCGCTGTTTTGTAAGGGTTACAGTGTAAACCTAAGATCATTTGTGATGAGAAAGCTGACATATTTTACTACTAACACCATATCATTGCTCAGATGTTTCTGCGCTCAGCCATATGGTGTGTATTTTCAGAAACCATGGCAACAGTAAGGCTCTTTTTAGCACACTTAGCCGAACGACAGTCTTTGTTCTCGCACATGTAATCAATGAACGGGCCATCAGGTGCTTTCAGGACAGCTCCAGCTCAGAGACGTGACCCCTGATGATTGGCACAGCTGGGAAACAGATGTTGGTCACCCTTTAGTGATTACTGTGTTCAGATATCATGGTATTTACATGGTAGATGTGTTGTTGTACCGGGGTTTGTTTTGACGCTCGTTTGTTGGTGATTTGTGTACATGATCATGTGGTGTGAGGTGACAGAACTAGATCAGTCGCTGGCGGTGACACACACACACACACACACACACACAGTGTCACTCTTTCTCAGGGTGACACGTTGGTAATTTGTAACCATGGTGACACGCCAGCGGCTCTCCTCTGTGCTGAATCGCCTCAGTAAATGATTCTTTCACTTCCATCCTTCTCTCCACATGTGTCTGCTGCTCTCATCCCTCCATCCTTCATCCTCCGCTCATTACACAGATGTACTCGCTCTCCTTCCTCTTCCTTTTTCTCCAGTCTGTTTCTACATCATTACAGGCAAGAAGATCATTTATTAGTTCATTCTTTCTTTCTTTTTCTTTTTTTCTTTTTTCTTTCTTTTTTCTTTCTTTTTCTTCTTTCTTTTTTATTCTTTTTCTTTCTTTTTTCTTTCTTTCTTTCTTTCTTTCTTTCCTTCTTTTTCTTCCTTCCTTCCTTCCTTCCTTCCGTCCTTCTGTTCTTCCTTCTTACTTTCCATCCCTTTTATTCCTTATTTCTCTTATTTTCATTAATTTCCTTTCTTCCTTTCCTTCTGTCCATAATTTTCTCCCTTCTTTTAATTTCCTCTCATTCAAATTAATTTTCTTTTCCTCCCTTTTTTCCTTCCCTTTTATCTTTCTATCCCTTTCTTCCTTCCCATTTCCTTATCTCTCATTTAATTTTTCTCATTTTACTTCCTTTCTTTTCTTTATTTCTTACTTTCCTCATTCCTTCCATCCATTTGTCCATCCTTCCACCCTTTTCTTCCTTCCCTTTCCTTTAATTTTCTCTCATTTCCCTTCCTTCCTCCTTCCTCCCTCCCTTCCTCCCCTCCTTCACATCATTTTCTTCCATCCTTTTCCTTAAATTTCCTAATTTCCTTCTTTTTTCCCTCCATTTCTTTCTTCCTTTCTCTTTCTATCTTGTTCCCTTTCTTCCTTTCCTTCCTTTTCCTCTTTTACCCATCTGCCCTCTGAAATTTAAATATACCATACAGAAGTAATTCAGAGTAAACACAGACAGCAAAAATAGCCGTGTGTGTTCTCCTGGGTTGTCTTTCCTGTTTGGATCTAGTAGGGAAATGCTTCAGGCTGATAGTTACACACAAACTCACACGACAGTAGTTACAGAATCTTTGACTGTGTGTGTGTGTGTGTGTGTGTGTGTGTGTGACAGACAGATGAATTGTGCAGAATGACTATGTTTGAGTCACAACCGCAGTTCCTCGAACTAACCGTGTGTATCCATGTTAAAGAGGTCATATCATGGAAAACAGGATTTTCTCTTTTTCTTACTCAAACAGTTTGATGCACTATAAAGACATCTTGCTGTTATTCTGTATGTTTATCCATCACAGATTCACTCACATCAGCTAAATGATTTCATTGCTCACCCACTGGGAGTCATTCCAGTTGTTCTTTAGCGTAATGTTGAATCATACTGTTAAATTTTGATCACATGGTTTTTGTAGAACAAATAAACAAGCAAATGCAAAGCATGTTTATGTTTATTTTGTGTGTTTTGTGTAATAAATGCATGTTAGTCCTGAATTTTACTGTATGTGCATGCTTATAAACTAATCATGTGTTCTTTCTCTTTCTGTTTCTGTCTTTCAGCTGGACCCAGAGCAGACTGGTTTTATAGCAGTGGAAAATTTCACCAGTCTAGCTGAGCACCATGAGTTACAGCTGGACCCCAGTAAACTGGAGATGCTGCTGGCGCTGGTACAGAGCAACGAACACGGACACGTCTGCTACCAGGAACTCATAGAACTGGTGAGCCGCATGCATGCAACTTCCAGAAGTCAGGTTGCACAGGGTTTTTGATACGTCCGCTAAGAAACAAAGTTGTGTTTACAAGTTACTGTGCACATTATAAGCATGCACTTTGGATATGGATTGCGTTCATTTGGTGTCATGCAATAGTCATGGATAAACTAGATATCCACAATTGTTCTGCTTTGATTTCTGAGAAACAGTACTGTTCAAAAGTTTAAAGTTTTTGGAAAGAAGTCTCTTCGTCTCACCAAGGCTGCATTTAGTTAACCAGTACTAGATTAAAACAGTAATGTGAAATTATGATTAAAAATAATAGTTTTCTATTTGAATATATTTTAAAACGTAATTTATTCCTTTGATCAGAGCTAAATTTTCAGCATCATTACTCCAGTCTTCAGTGTCACATCATCCTTCAGAAATCATTCTAATATGATGATTTGCTGCTTAAGAAACATTTCCATTTATTATCAATGTTAAAAACAGTTGTGCTGCTTCATATTTTTGTGGAAACTGTGATACTTTTTTTTTTTTCAAGATTCTTTGATGACTAGAAAGTTCAAAAGAACAAATTTTTAAAACTTAGAAAGTTTTAAAAAATCGTACTGACCCCAAAACTTTGAACTGTAGTGTATATATACGGTTTTTAAATAGTGATCCATTTAACTGTGTTTGTGTTCGTGCTCATGCAACCGTATAGATTCCTGATGCACAAATATCGAGTGTGACATTTGATTGTCATGTTATTTCAATGAGACCTGGATGAATGCCGTTTGCGTATATGTGTGTTCATGAATGAAAAGCTCTTCCCACAGTCAATAATAGAATGCAGGTCTCAGCTCTGTAATTGCTGTACCTCCACGTGTTTCCTTTACAAATCCAGACGTGTTCCTCTCAGGACCTTGTTCACTCTCTCACTCTTGATACGAGGGGGCGTAAGTGTTTTCACTCTGGCACAGACAGTTGAATCAATTTTGCCGCAGGCTCTTTTAATACGCACACACACACACACACATGACTGCGGTGCTCTGTGTTGACAGTTTTGGTGATCTAGCTAGACTCATTCGGAGATGTGATACGAACCCTCACTTAATCGTGCACAGATGCTTTGCACTTTCTGGACTTCAAGACATACGATGATTTAAAATCATGTTCTACAGGAAGAGAGACTGAGACTGTGGCGGAGAGAAAGCAATGGATTTAAAAGGATTTGGGTGAAGTGTAAATCTGGGGCATGAGGGAGATGAAGGAAACAGGGAAAAGAAAGAACAGAGTGTGAGAAATCCTGCATACATAGAGTAATCTGTAAGAAAGTCACAGTTTTAAACTGGTACATGTCTCTGATTGTCTGTGCATGTGTGTGTGTGGCTATTGTGACGTCTGTTAAAGAGTGTATATACACAAACTCACACACAAATACACTGTAAAGATGTTTATATTTGGAAAACTCATTAAAATGCTTAATTTAATTAACTGTAAGTCATATCATATATGATGAAAAATTATATATTTTAAAAGACAGTACATGTAATAAATATATAATGATGTTGGTCAAATAATGTTTTAGATATAAAATAGTAAATTAAAAATTAAATATTAAAATGTGGCTATTGTGAGGTCTGTTTAAGAGTGTATATGCACAATCACACGTAAACTGTAAAAAATATTAGCAATTTTTATATTTGGAAAATTCATATTAAAACACTACATTTAATTGATTAACTGTAAGTCATCATATCATATATAGTGAAAAATTATATAATTTAAAAGACAGTAAATATAATAATCAAATATTGGTCAAATAATGTTTTAGATATAAAAATAGTAAATAAATTGATAATTAAATTTTAAATGTGGCTATTATGAGGTCTGGATATACACAATCACACGCAAATACACTGTAAATAATTGTTATATTTGGAAAACTCATATTAAAATGGTCAATTTAATTGATTAACTGTAAGTCATCATATCATATATGGTGAAAATTATATATTTTAAAAGATAGTACATGTAATAATATTGGTCAAATAATGTTTTAGATATAAAAATAGTAAATAAATTGATAATTAAATATTAAAATGTGGCTATTGTGAGGTCGGTTTAAAAGTGTATATACACATAATCGCACAAATACTATGTAAAGAATGTTAGTAATTTTTATATTTGGAAAAGTCATATTAACATAGTCAATTTAATTGATTAACCCAATTGCAAGTCATCATAACATATATGGTGAAAATTTATATATTTTAAAAGAGTACATGAAATAATCATAATATTTTAGATATAAAAATAATACATAAATTAATTCATAATTATATATTAAAATAAAATTAATAAAAAATAATAAATATTATATGAAATAACATTATTAAATGCTTATATTTTATTTATACCTTATACTTTATGTAGGATGCATTGCCAGAAGTCCTTGAGAGATTCATCAAGTTTGTTCAAATTTTAATTTAAAAATTGTTTTGTTGTTAGTTATGTGTATTAGAGTCTCTTATACACTTTATTTAGTTAATGTTTATATCTTTTTTTAGTGCCATGTGATTGTGTTTGTTGGTCTATGTGTAAATTTTGCCCACGGTTGCTGAAAAGGCCATTTTAATAAACTATAACTCATCCTATGGTCTACTGTTGATGCATTTGTGTTGTTATGGAGGTTATAAATATATTTATATTTTTTATTGAGCAGATTAGTGTGGTTCAATTCAGTTTAGGTTTTTATATAAACATCATTTCATGATTTAATGATGTGTGATTATTAAGTGTGTAAGATACAGTACAGTCACCCTGAAGTGTTGTTATTTCCACAGCGTATATACACCAGAAACACACAGATGTACATATGTTAAGCAAACCATTGATTCTGCATAAATTACACAGCTTCACTTTCTGTCTCTCTCAGCTGAACAGCAAGCGTTCCAGTAGTTTTCGCCGAGCCATTGCAAATGGGCGTCGCACGCTGCAGCGAGAGATCCTATTGGATGAGACGGGGCTGGGCGTGTACAAGCGCTTCGTGCGCTATGTGGCCTATGAGATTCTGCCATGCGAGACGGACCGCCGATGGTACTTCCATCAGAACAGACTCTGCCCACCTCCTGTGTTCATGGCCATCATAACCATTGTACAGGTACACCTCACTGAACTCTTGAGCTGCTATATGGCTCTTTGTACTTTGTTGCACTATAGGTTCATCCGCTCAGCTCATTTGTTTGACAACGCCAACATTCACTGACAACGTGTCGACAGACAAGACAGAGCAGGTTACTTTTGATATGAAACAAAGTCTCAAAATTTGTAATTTTTAAAGAAATGTAAACAATAAATACCTTTTGTGGTTCTTTAATGTGTGGTGACAGATCGCTGTAGTGCCTCAGTTCAAGTGGCTCGTGAACCGATCATCTCTTCCTACTAGTTAATTTTTAGCATCAAATAAACATGAATGAACATCAGAAGAAATGTTGTTTCAACCGCGGAAAAATGTCAGTACACCATTTTTCAAATTCAAGTCCACCGACGTTAATCTACTAACTCCCCTGACTGCTTTGTCAGACAAAATGGTGCATTCGGTGTTATGATTGGTTAGATTGCCTGTCAATCAAACTGTGTCTCATATTTGAAATGCAAATTTCTAAGGCCTCTAAATTATCAACATGACCAAAACTTTGGTGAAAACCTGTTGTACACAATCTACTAATGTCCTTTTAGTATGAATTTAAAAATGTCCCCCTTCAGGTAGTGAAACATGGGTCTTTTTGCTGTGAAATCTGTGAAAGTAAACTTAATAAAAGCTTTAATATTGTTAGTTATATTTACTTACTGGCCTGAAGCAACTAAGGCGTACTTGATTGTTCATACATCTTGTTAAAATGCATGTATCTTTTGAGGAATGTTTTTTGTTGATCTCTCAATCATCATTGTATTGCATTGAATTTTATGTTTTGCCGCCACAATAAAAACTACTGAGCTTTGATCATAAAAATAAGCATTTAAATATCATTTAAATATCAAGATAATATTTTTGGGAGATATAGAGTGACAACTGATATTTACATTTTTATGTAAGTAGTCTCTATACTATTATAAAGATCTCACTGATTTACATTACAAGCTATCAGAATTTCATCTTCATTTGGGCCATATAAATATCAGCATATTGCATATTTTTGCTCGGTTTGTGTTTTTTTCCTCCTCGATTATGATCTCCATATTCTCCTATGATACTATATGGGCCATAAAAGCCTGGTGTATCAAATATGATACTCAACATAAAACACATTTGCAATTTTTTTTAGTATTTTGTCTAAGGTTTATTATTTACAGGGTCAATACTGTTTGTGTGTTTCAGATCATAGTGTTTATGTGTTACGGCGTGATGCTCAATAAATGGGTGTTGCAAACCTACCAGCCGGATTTCATGAAGAGCCCACTGGTGTATCATCCCGGACACCGTGCACAAATCTGGAGGTTCTTCAGCTACATGTTCATGCATGTTGGGTAAGTAGAGGGATGCCTGATGTTGTGATTGTCAGGACCAGATGACCTGTATTACTAGCTCCTCCCATAGTATTGTTTAGTTCTCCATTTATAAATAAACAAGTATCAGCTGTAGTGCACTCAATTAATTATGCAACTGGAAACTGTTCCTTGAATAAACTGTTTATCCGTGTTTAGAATCTGTTTGAGTTTTACAAGCTTTGAAGTAAACATGTATGTTCTTCATACATGTTCCTGGTCTTCTTGTGCATGTTTAATCTCTGCACTTCTGCACTATTTTAAAGAAAAGAGTTTGTATTTGTCATCTTTTATCACAATGCTCTGAAATGACTTTCCTTATCAACTGATGTTACCAAAACCATTTTTCAACCCCTCTCCCCCAATCATGTCATATTTGTAATACTTTTTACCATGCAGTCAATTCCAAATGGATTAATTTGTGTCCCACCCACATTTTTCTCTAAGAATATCCTTTTTTAACTGCGAAATACAAAAGTAAAACTGTGAACCCTATTTCGCATTCATGTTAGCTAGCTAACGTTAATGCAAGTGACATATTGGAGATCATTCAGTATGTTTATCTACCATAGAATTATCCTGAGCATGTTAAGCAGAGAGGTTTCATCACAAATCTCTTTTTAATGAATAAAAATGACACTTGTAATAGATGTGAAGTGCTTCATCTGATTACTCAACAGGTTTACTTCTGTCAGGGATGCCCCAGGAACTCCATGTCACGTTTGAGAGAGGTTAAGCTCTTTAAAGATGAGAGACAAAAGTTTGTCTTTGTTCTAAGGCTGATGAGAGTTTCAGTGTTCCTCAGTCTAAATTTAGCCGTACAGACCTGCAGCCACAGCTGATGTTTCATGTTCTGGATGTGTGTGTGTGTGCAGGTTAGAGCAGTTGGGTTTCAACGCTCTTCTCCAGCTGATGATTGGAGTTCCTCTGGAGATGGTTCATGGGATCCTGAGGATCAGTCTGCTGTATATGGCAGGAGTCGTCGCTGGTGAGTTAGTGTGTGTGTGTGTGTGTGTGTGTCCGCATAAGTCTTGCTGCCCTTGCACTGTGACAAGTTCACCAGGAGAATGTGCTCATATTTATGATGGACATGTCACCAGTGGGCAATGACCTAATCAATAATCTCTGAATTATTCACACACACACACACACACACCATCTCTCTCTCTCTCTCTTGTCACATACACACTAAAGCAGCAAATATACTATGGAGGCTGGTATGTAGTGTAATAGAAAAGATTTACATTTTAATGCTAGTATCTCTGTTGGGCTACATCCTACAGATTGTGTGTGTGTGTGTGTGTGTGTGTGATATATACAGTGT
>RJVU01075378.1:1351560-1362777 GCA_003731715.1 Anabarilius grahami
ATATATATATATATATATACACTTTTCTAAATAAAATTCTATTAAATTAAAATGTTATTATTAACCTGTTTATATATATTTATATATATATATATACTTTTTGTGTATGTAAATGCGTGTGTTATATTGGAGATATACAGGTAATATACAGTGCTGTTTACTTTGGTTCCTGGGGAACCGTGTTCTGCTGAATTCAGAGCCTAATCAAACACAGTTTTTAACACAGTTTTTCAAACACTGTAATTAAGTAATCTTGAAGACCTTGATTAGCTGGTTCAGGTCTGTTTAATTAGAGTCGGAGCAAAACCCTGCAGGACGTGACCCTCTAGTCCAGGAACAGATTTGAATAGCCGTGATATGGAATTACATAACTATAGCAAATGAGATGAACACTAAAATGCTGAAATTTAGTATACACTCTATCTTATTTACTCAAAATTCACTACATATGCCAAATCATCACTATCTACAACACACATATGTTTCAGCGTCCATGTTTTGACATACCGTACGAGGACAGAATTAAAGGAAGGAGAAAATAGAGTAGAGTAGAACAGATAAGAGAAAATGAGAAAAGTCTATATGTGGGAAAGAGATGAAAAGACAAGGAAAACGTGAGAAATGGAGTGAGAGGGTGGAGGATGTGCGAGGAAAAACAGTTTCAAGAAAATGAAAATAAAAAAAGAGAAGAATGAAGAAGACGGTGGTTGAGTTAGAGTGCTGAGCGCAGCACAGCTCAGTGTGTAGACGCACGGTATAGACGATCTGACACACACACACAAGATATGCCAATATTCAATTATCGCACTCGTTTTGCATGCATGTTCGCTTTCCAATTAGGTTTTAGTTTAGAGTGCAGAATTAGCTTTATTGGGTGTGTTTTATGCCTCTGTAGGTGCCTCTAGCAACCACATCGCAATGTACTATATCCACCCTAGCAGCAAGTTTTGGGCATGGGCAACTCCACTCATTTTCCTCATAACATGTCAGAATGTAGTTTCTATAGTGCATGTTTAGTCTGCAGCACAGAGCAGCTCTGTATCCTGTAATTACATGGCAACTATTAATTACCTTTATTACATTCATTAAATGGGTCAACAACAGTGATGCCAGTAATACAGAAATACAGATCAGTAGGGGTTTATATANCAGTAAAATAATCCTTAAAAATAGGTGTGCGTCACTAGTGTACAGGAGGGACGCCCTCATGTCATTATGAACCAATTATATTAAGATTAAATTTGCCTATGAGGAAAAATATTTCTTGATAGAAGCTGCATGAAAGCAACAAACATACAGTGAGTACACAGACTTTGTAAAATCACACTCAAAGGTATTTACACAGTCGCCGGAAACAATGTATCACACTTTAGAATTTCAAATGTATCGATTCACATGATGTCATAGTTCTTCATGAATTCACTGCTGGTGGCCTCATGCTTGGTGGGGGGGGGATTTGCAGGACAAAACATAATGAATAATCCCAGTGTTTGTCATTAGTGAAGCCTAAACTTGCTGCTTTGCATGTTTCCTCAGGTTCGCTGACGGTGTCCATCACGGATATGCGAGCCCCAGTGGTGGGCGGGTCCGGCGGGGTCTATGCACTTTGCTCAGCACATCTCGCCAATGTTGTCATGGTAACCTAAACTAACTGCTGCCATGGCGACTTCTGTCAGAATGAATGAAAAGGAGAAATCGGGCAGAGGAATAGAGACACGCAGAGGGATAAATCTCAACGGATGCTTTATATCGCAGCTTCCCTAAAGATCAAAGATTCTCTAATCACTCGCACATAGACAGATACAAACAGGCCTCAGAGAGTCCTAAAGTCTCTTTAGCGTCTGCTGTGTGCTGATGTATGCCTCTAAACTCTTCCTCTTATGGGAATATAAGTGCCTTTGCTTTTGTGTGAGTGAAATTTAAGGAATGTTCTGGATTCAGTACAGGTTGAGCACTATGATTCAATCATTTCAGTTTGTTCCTCAAGCAAAAAACCTGAAGATTTAGAAGCTTTACAGCTCAAATAACACATTTTTTTAAAATTCAGCATGAAATCAAAATGGACTTATACATGTTTCTGGTCTTATTGAAAACAGTTCATCAGTACATGTGTAGCCAAATAGCTATTTAGTCTTTATTTAAGCAAACTTATTCATTTTGACCTACAGTTTTATCATTGAACATTCTGTTTTACTTGAAAATTTCATATTATGAAAGTAAAATGGGTTGCAAATGGCAATCAGTGTTATTTATTTTAGTATTATTTTAATACTATTATAGTATTTTGAATTAGCTTTTTTTATATTTTCAGTTTTCATTGTAATTTTAGTTTAGGTTACAGTAGTTCGGTTTTATTATTATTTTTTAATATTTCTATTTAGCTTTATTTTATTTCAGTTTTAGTAAATTTAGTACTTTATTTCAGTTAGTTCCCAAGGCAACATTTCTAATTTTTGTTTTTAATTTTTTGGTTTAATATTTGTATTTCATTTTATGTCAGTTACCAAAATTATTTTTTATATTTTTAGTTTTGAGTTAGCCATAACAACACTGATGGCAAATTTCAATAGCTTCACATTATTGCTTTTAAAAAAGACGTTTGGCATACTGTACATCAAGCATCATGACAACTTTAAAGTCTTTGTAATACTTTTTAACATATATGTGTTTGTGTTTCAGAACTGGGCCGGTATGAAGTGTCCATACAAGTTGCTGCGGATGATTCTCGCACTTGTTTGCAGTACGTAATTTTAATTCACAAAATTTGTACTAAATAAGCAACGTCTGAGAAGAACAGATTGAACTTTTTTTGTTCCTTTTATGACTTGCCTTTCAGTTTTATAGCTTGTAGTTTTATAGCTTTTTTTTTTTTTTTTTAAAGGGAAGANATTTGTACTAAATAAGCAACGTCTGAGAAGAACAGATTGAACTTTTTTTGTTCCTTTTATGACTTGCCTTTCAGTTTTATAGCTTGTAGTTTTAGAGCTTTTTTTTTTTTTTTTTAAAGGGAAGACTAGCATATTGCATGCTATTTGAGTATACACTAAATTCTGTATACTATTTAAAAAATTAGGCTATGGCTGAATTCACAATAGCATACAAGCAAGTTACTATTGTTTTTTTATTTGCTATATTCATAATGGAAGACTAGTGTATTGCAGACTATTCAGTGTGCACTAAACACTGCAACTGGTTTGTAAAAAATAGGCTATGGTTGAATTCACAATAGCATACTAGCAAGTTACTGTGTACCATTGTTTTTTATTGTCTATATTTGGAATGGAAGACTAGAATATTGCATACTAAGCAGTATACACTTAATTCTGCATACTATTTAAAATGGGCTATGACTGAATTCACAATAGCATAATAGCAATTTACTGTGTACTATTGTTTTTTATTTGCTGTATTCATAATAGTATGCACAAAATACAAAATACTATTTAGTATGCACAAAATACTGCATATTTTTTGTAAAAATTGGCTATGGCTGAATTCACAATAGCATACTAGCAAATTAAGATGTACAAATTAGGATTGTTTTTTCTGTAATTACCTATATTTGCAACGGAAAACTAGCATATTACATACTATGCAATATACACTAAATACTGCATACTGTATTTTTAAAAATAGTCCATGGCTGAATTCACAATAGCATACTAGCAAGTTGGTGTATTGCATACTATTCAGTATATACTAAATACTGCATACTGTTTCTAAAAAATTGGCTGTGGCTGAATTCACAATAGCATACTAGCAAATTAGTATGTAAAAATTAGGATGGTTTTTACTGTAATTACCTATATTCGCAATGGAAAACTAGCATATTACTTACTATGCAGTATACACTAAATTCTGGATACTATTTAAAAAAGGCTATGGCTGAATTCACAATAACATAATGGCAAGTTAGTGTGTACTATTGCTTTTTTTTATTTGCTATATTCATAATGGAAGACTAGTGTATTGCATACTATTCAGTATGCACTAAACACTGCAATCCGTGGCTATGGCTGAATTCACAATAGCATACTAGCAAATTAGGATGTACTGTTGTTTTTTTCTGTAATTACCTATATTCGCAATGAAAAACTAGCATATTACATACTATGCACACTAAATACTGCATACTGTATTTTTAAAAATAGGCTATGGCTGAATTCACAATAGCAAGTTACTGTGTACTATTGTTTTTTACTTTCAATATTCGGAATGGAAGACTAGAATATTGCATACTATGCAGTATACACTAAATACTGCATACTACTTAAAAAAAATAATAATATATGAATGCAATGCAATGGTAATCATTTCAAATAGTAGTATACTACATTATCACATGACCTAATTGCATATATGTTTAATAATTGAGCAGCAAATCAGCATATTACAATGATTTCTGAAGGATCATGTGACAATGAAGACTGGAGACATTTTAAAATATATTCAAATAGAAAACAGTAATTTTAAATTGTAATAATATTTAATAATATTACTGTTTTTTCTGCATTTTTGATCAATTAAATGCAGCCTTAGTGAGCATAAGAGACTTCTTACAACAATCTTTATTTTTCCAAACATTTGACTGGTAGTGCAAGTAGTATACTAGCAAATCAGCTATCAGCAAATATGCTATTCCAAACATCTGCCAATGTCTGTCTTTCACAGTGAGTTCTGAGGTTGGCCGTGCCGTATGGTTGCGTTTCTCGCCGCCCCTCCCCTCTTCCGGACCGCAGCCCAGTTTCATGGCTCATCTGTCGGGCGCAGTGGTGGGCATCAGCATGGGGCTTCTGATCTTGCGGAGCTATGAGGAATCTCTGCATAAACAGTGCTCCTGGTGGGTCCTCATCTTCTCCTTCATCACCTTCCTCCTCTTCGCCATCTTCTGGAACATTTTCGCTTACGAGCTGCTCGGGGTACAGATCCCGCCCCCTCCCTGATGACACGCCCCCTGGTGGGTGCAGAAAGCCACGCCCCCTGTCTGATACAGGTCCGACCTCAATCTACTCCGCTCGACCAGCAGTGGAGAAAAGGGTGTAAAAATACGGAAGGAAGGATTTCTGTGGCGTGAAATGAGAAACACATACTCACATTCCATACAGAAGCAGCGAACATAAACAGCGTGGTATTTTTAATGAACACTCTGAGGCAGCTCAAGGGTCCGGCGAGCTTATTTGAACAGAAACATGCACACAAACACACACACATACACACACGTACATCAGATTTGTTTTTCTCTCTTTGTGTGAATTTCAGCCCAAGGCTCATTCATGATGCCTTTCTGTATTGTTTTGATTTGACAGCCTCATCCAAGCCTGTTATGTATTACAGATAGCATCCGTAGTAGATGAAACACCGTCACTTGAACCAGGAATCTCGCTGACTAAAAACAAAGCCTTACGCTTGAAGACACGGCAAAGTCCTCACTGAGGTAGGGGGTTGATGTTTGTTGTTGGATAATTACGGATTGTAAATCTCTTGCTTTACTTTGTTCCTCAGCTGTACACACACTTGTAGACGCTACATCCAAGAGGACAGAAACATTAGCTCTGTCCCAAATCATAGTGGGCTGGCGACTTAGGCAGCATGTTATACATGTGCATTATGTTGCCTTCTAAGATAACCTCTTTTTGCCAAATGTGAACGTAGCATTCTCTGTCAGAGAAAGTAGCCACAAAATGTATTGCAACAAGCTCCAAAATGTATGTGTTTGTGTGTGTGTATATATATATATATATATACACACACTACCATTCAAAAGCTTGGGGTCAGTAAGATTTTTTTTAAAGGGGACCTATAATGCCCTTTTCACAAGATGTAATATAAGTCTCTGGTGTCTCCAGAATGTGTCTGTGAAGTTTCAGCTCAAAATACTCCACAGATCATTTATTATAGCTTGTCAAATTTGCCCCTATTTGGGTGTGAGCAAAAACACACCATTTTTTTGTGTGTGTCCCTTTAAATGCAAATGAGCTGCTGCTCCCGGCCCCCTTTCCAGAAGAGGGCGGAGCTTTAACAGCTTGTGCTTCTGTTGCGAAACAACAACAAAGCTGGAGAATCTCACGCAGCCAAAATGAGGATTGTCAGTAACGGTGTTCAGCCTTACATTGTTCAAACCGGAGTCGACACTGATGGAGAGACTCAGGAAGAAGTTACAACTTTTAGAATGAAACTGGACGTGGATCAATTTATGTAGTTGCTGTGGAGTTGATTCAACTCATCGACTAGCATGTGCCGTCATGTTAATCTTTTGTGCAAATCGAGTGTTGAATTGACCCTTGTTTGTGAAGCAGTCCGGTGTAAAATGACGGCATGGCAACAACACTCTACTACAACAACTCTTCCTCTTCTCTAAAGCAGCCCAACATGGCCTCGCCCCCTTTGTTGTTTGTTCTTGGGCGCGGGGTTTATGTAAATTTTAGGGTTTGTGATGTCATCAGCCCGGGACGAAGCTCATTGTAGTCCCTACCAGCCGTTTGTTGTAGTCCTTAAAAAGCGATTTCTTTAAAAGAAAATCTCCCTTTGCATTGAACTTTGAGCATCGTAACTTTGCAGATGTTGTTTATGCTCAAACAGCAACATTACACACTAACTAAAGTTAAAAAAGTATTTTCTGCTCACCAAGGCTGCATTTATTTGATCAAAAATACAGTAAAAACAGTGATATATTATTATAATTTAAAATAAGTTTCTTTCCAAAAACAACAACAATCTTACTGACCTCAAACTTTTGAACTACTTAAAAATGACTAATTCTACTTAATATTTGTATTTTTATGCTTATTAGAGTATTGTTTTATTAGCTTATCACGGCTTTAGAAGGCAGCTGCCTATGTTGCCAGTAAACAGCAAGGGAGCTCACTAAGTTTTGGAACAGAGTGAATATCTGACCCTTCATCTTGACTCTTGAAAATATTTCCAGTGAACACATAAACTGAAGCCAGTGAGTGAGCTTACAAGACAATATGTCTGTGCCACACGGTAATGATTACTTCAGTTATTGCTGTGCAGACTGCAGTTGTTATGGTAACTGCCATAATGTGATTAAAGATGCTTCAACATAGAAACGGATGTCGCGACCACCAGTACCGTATGTTTCACAACTCCTGCCTACATTTTCAGTGAGGGTTGTCTTAATAATAATGATGCTTATGACTGTATTTATATGAGTATTTAGTTTTAAAATAGAACAATCCCTCAATCCTTATGTTTTCATGACAAGACTGCAAAAGATGAGAAAAGAATAATTTATGACCCTTAACACTAAGACAAAGCAAATAATGACAAAATTCATTAGTGCCAAGTTACCATTCGCTAAGCTGCTAAAAGACAATTAAAGGGAATGAATTAAATTGCTAAAGGAAAGATTGCTGTGTTATGAGTTGATTTCTTTTCATTTTCGAAAAGCTTGACCGTGTGTCTATTTATTGTTGTGGATTTTTATGCCATAGTCCTATATTTATATTTATTCTGAATGGCTGTCGTCGTTGGATTGTGGCGTGTGTAAAGATGGTCTTAAACTAATGATGCAAACCTCGAAATGAAATACATTTACATGGAATCCCCCACAGAAAGTGCTGGAAGATACAAAGCAAAGAAAATGAACAATACAAAATGTTTAATTAATGAAGTCTCATTGGTTCTGCTGTGCCCAAAGGTCATGGTTATGTAACATAACACATTAATAATACTTTTGAGGGAACAAGTGAGTCATTTGAATATTTTAAAGTCAGCATGAAACTGCACTCACAACCCATTTACTGCCATAATGTGACATATTTGCAAGTGAAAAGGATCATCGAAGGGAATTCATCAGAAAAGGATGGTGATTAGTAGTAATAAATTAAATAATGTCAATTTTGGTTTCAAGTTGACTTTAAATGTTCTTATCCAGCATGCAAGAGTCGCATCAGAGTGAAATTGTTCCTGTAATATCCACCTGGCTGGCACTTTTAGACAGGTGAAAAATGAAAAGCTGATGAATATTTATTAGATACGCATATATAAACAGTGAGAAAGAGAGATAGAAATGTTATGAAAAAGCTAAGAGCTGTATTAGGACATGTGATGGAAGAAAATGAGGTGAGAAAGACGGGACAAATAGCTGATAAAATGAAGGAAAATTGAGAGAAAGCAGTGAAATGATGGATGTATTATTAACACTCATCAAATGGATGCTGGAAGTGTGTGTGTGTGTGTGTGTTAAACCTGCTTTAATGTGCTGTATGACCATTGCTGGTTTTCAGACTGTTACAAGCACACATTCTGTGGTCTGTGTGTGTCTTTTATGAGTGTGGGAAACACTGACCATGGTCTAAAACAGTTGGGTTGTGTTCGAAGTGGAATACTAGCATACTGAATGCATACTGAATGCATACTTTGCAGTTTGTATTGTATCCTGCCTACTAATTTTTAAGAATATTATGTGAAACTATGCATTTTCGACTTAAACGTTTCATACAGGGCCTAAAATTAACACTTGCCAAGTGCTAAATGCAAGTAAAAATCAGCATTGGGGGGTAAAATGCACAATGTCAATCGCCAGTTGGCTGGTAAAATTTTTTTGAATTCTGTTTTTGCTTTTAAAAAAAAAAGCGAGACACGGGCAGTGGAATGGGGAAAAAACGCAAGGTCTCGAGACGTGATTTTAAAAGTTTAACTGATTTTAACTTGAGCGACACATATTTAAAAGACGCAAGCGCAATGGTCATACACATACACATGCCATTTACATGGAAAAACAATGGAAAAGTAGCGCATTGGAATGGAAAAAATGCATTCTGTGTGAACGGCCCCTAACAATGCAATATTGTGAGAACAGGAACGTAAACAAACGTGAACGTCGCTCGGGACAGTTAACGGGCCAGAGCTGCATCATCACGAAAGTTTAAGCTTTGCCAATTTGAATATTCAAGCGCAAGAAGACATGAAAGGGAACTCAATTAGTTACTCACACGCTGCGGTTTGAAGTTTTCTGTGCGCAATAGGGGTGTAACTGTACACAAAAATTATGGTTCGGTACGTACCTTGGTTTTGAAGTCACGGGTTCGGTACAGCAGGGTGAGAAACCAAAAAAAAAAATTTAACTTTTTTTTTATTAAACAATATTTTACTGAACTGTCTCTGTCTATATATTTATTCAATTATAATTAAAATTTTCTTAAGGATAAAAAAAAAAATCTATCTCTGCTAATGCTGTAAACTATTAGAAAGCCCTTACTTGCACATTACTTTAATATTAAAGGTTACAATTAACAACAGAGCCCAAATTATTAAATTCAGTTGCTATATTTTTAGATATAATCATCAACACTCAAATAATAATAATAAATGTATGCATTGTAAAGCATTAACTTTCTGTTTCTCCAATTCGTTGTTGAAATATAATCATTTACACAGTGGCTGTCATAACGGATTTATTTAGGCTACTTACATTAACTAACAGGTTAAGTTAAATATAATTAAAATATAGGCTAATATAGAGCATATATTTAGCGAAACAGTTCATTTCTCTAGCGAACTAAGAAGCTGTTGACACTGAATGGCTTTTCTGAGGTAAATGTAATACTACGTGACATATTGTTTACTAACTGTTTTATTGACATCTTTCCACGGTTGAAACACTGAGTGAGCGATTACACGAGATATGATAAGTTTCAGTAAGTTGTACTGTATCTTTCAACATATCTTCATGTTCATTCTGTGAATCGCGTTCACTCGAACCATGATGTCTGTACCGTGACGGTTCGGGACGAACACATGTACAGTTACACCCCTAGTGTGCAAACATCCAAAGTGTGCACCCAGAAAGCCGCATATCAGACAGCGTGCAAATACTGAATTGAGCTCTCTTTCACGTCGTCTTGCACTTGAACGGACAGAAAAATTGTCCAAAAAAACCCCCAGCAAGTATCCAAGTATACATATAGTCAGTTATGTCTTAAGTGAACGTAAATAGTCGAGAAAGAAAAAGCATGTGTATCAGTATGTTGGATCTGTGCATTAGCTCTTAAAGTGACAGCAGCCTAATATTCCTGCTGCTGTCTGTGTTTTTAATGTTAATCAAACAAAAGACAAAGAAAAATCACTAATTGCTCTAGACTGACCAATTTATTTAACTTTAATAAGGATTAATCTATGTCCAAATTCAGCAAACGTAAAGTCAAGCACATTGCATCATGGGATAGTTTTACATATAGTGTGCTCTGTTTATACTACACAACAGATACGTCATCCGTGTATGCCATTCACACTGAACATTTGCATATTGTGCACAGTATGCATGTTGCAAAAATAGTATGGGTAGTATGGTAGTATGCCACTCCGAACATACTCTCAGTAAAGAAGTGTACTCAATCAATCCTCTTGAAACTGGGAACAAACTTATTTAGCAAGGACCTCCCCCTTATTCCCAGCCAGTAGCTGCTCTCGTATCTCATGCTTGACATCAGTAGCACAGATCATGGTGTCATTAGTTTATTTTCTCCATGATGTTGTAGGTGTTGCTTTGAGATCATCGCTGCATCTGTGTTGCCGCCACAACTGTAGTCCTACTGAGAATCGTAGTCCATTTACAGACTTCAAAATGGTGCCAAAATACAAGAGATGACGACTCTTGCAGTAAAATTTTCTGTTTACATAAAAAGACGTTAAAACTGAAAATATAATATAAGGCTAATAGTTTTCTCTGGGTCAGATGAAGATAAATAAGATGTAAATACTGATAGTTTCTATCAAATTCTTTATCATTTCATGATGTATTGTACTTCTGAAATATTGGGACCTGAGGCAATTTGTTTTTTGTAGTTTTATTTTGTATGGTTTTGTGTTTGCTTTCATTTCTCAGCTGTATGAAATAAAGAACATACTGTGAGAGATGTCTGTGTGTGTTTGTGTACGAGTTCCCACAATAAGACACTTTCCACTGATGGAGTATAAAGTGCTTGAAACTTAACCTTTTTTCTACAAATTGTCAGTGTAAGGAGGTGCTTAACCATCAGAAAGGGTTTAGTCACCTCAGACTAAATATTATATACATGGATTTATTTTACTTGTGGTTTGCAATTTTTGAAACTTAAAATTCTCATAAAAAATAAAATATTTTTGAATTAAATGTATTTTTTTATATTTATATATTTAATTATTGTATTAATATTTTTTTAAATAAATATATATATATACACACACACATATATATATTTAAAAAAACCCTAT
>RJVU01075378.1:1380032-1394402 GCA_003731715.1 Anabarilius grahami
ATTATATCATTTATTCATTAATTTTATTTCATTTATTATAAATTTAAAAAAAAAATTAAATTGACTAAAATATTTTGGAAAATCATTTGGAAAAATTGTAAAAATATGTATATATAATATTGTGTGTATTGTATCTCGCCATAGGTGCCACCAGTGTGCGAGTGTGTGTGCAGTTTGCCATCACGTGGTCAAAGGCTTGTTTGTGTGGTGTCAAGGCTGCAGTCACGGAGGACACCTGGAACATGTGATGGAGTGGCTGAAACAGTCAAAACACTGTCCGGCCGGCTGCGGACACCTGTGTGAATACACCTGACACCAAACACACCTGGTCAAACTCTGGGCGCTCTCTAAGCAGAGGACCAATCAGGCTGCTACTTATTACTATAACTAATGATCTGATGATAATCAAACTCGTAGAAGGGAATCTGTACACTGGAATGTGTGCTAAAACAATCAGCAAGCTTTTTTTTTGTTTTTGGAGATTTTGTTTTATAAATACAATCTAATGTATGTAATTGAATTACACTCGAGATGCCCATGGCTTTGGGAATATGATTCATTCACATTGAAACTACTCTGGAAAATGATGTTAATCAGATTATTTAATAAGAATCAATAAAGACAGTCTTTGCTAGACATCTGTCCGAGTCTGTGATCATGAAGACACCAAAAAACTTTAAAAGTGACTTTCTTTGGAAGAATTTGATCTAAATCTTAGCTGATTATATAAAAATGGAGTTTCTTTATTCTTTCTGTATCATAAGCATATTCACTGATATAGAGACAATCTCTTCAGCCAAGCATAAGAACATACTAATGTCTTTGCATTAAATACATAATATTAAACCAAGAGCCATTTGTTGTAAAGAAAGATGAGTGCAAGCATTTCTCAACAAAACATTTTACAAAAAGAAAGTTTGAAATGCTAAAACCAATAGGTTCAGTGCTGAACATGAAGACGGTCAGTGTTGTGTTTGTTTGAGGTTAGTGGATGATAATTTTGATTCTCTACACCTCGGAGATCTTGAGGAGAACTGACTTCATACAGCCACTACAACATCTGGCGTCATTTGCCTTCATATTTTGCTGTGCAATGATTCCCAGATGTTTTAAAATGTCTTAGGCCCGTTCACACCAAGAACGATATCTATAACGATAACTATATTTGCATACACAGTCACCAACGAACAATAACGGTGTGTTTATTCTAAGCTCGCGTTGTGTGTACAATGTTTTTGCAGTTCTTGTTGCATTTACACGCTTTAACCAGCAGATGTCCTCAGCATGCTATGTTTCGAGTGAATAGCTAGTGTAATCGATCTAATCTAACAGTGAATTTAGCTGACGAAGTCAATATAGCAGAATAAAAACAACGCCTAGTCTTTTTCACTGAAAGCAAACTTCAAAGAAAGTAAAGCGATGTTGTCGAAACTAGCGCTGGATACCTGAGGTAATGTTATGTTACACTGTTTTGCTAGCCTGGCATAATGATCTCATCGTTACTTCTTACCATTTATTCCGAGGATATGACCAATTGTTTTCATATATCAATTTTCTTTAAAGTATCCATGAAATGGGGTTTGACTTGTCAAACAGTGGTGGCTTTTTCTGGACTTCGGAGATTAACTTCTCCACAATGTCGTCCGCCATTTTAAATACGCGAGCCCTTAGAATGGATTCTGATTGGCTGTCAGTGTTTTATCGTTCAGCAGCTGGAAAAAATTCTTTATAGATGTGATGTAGACAGTGCTGTTCTTTTATATTTAGTACGATTTTTAGAACTATTTCTCTTTTTAGTGTCCAAATACAGGACTGGTGTCCACTCCTCAGATGTTAAGTGTCTGTGTTTCGGCTCAAGTAAGTGTCTTCCAAACAGTTTGATGCTCATGCAAAGACCTTAAAAGACTCGATTTATGTACATTTATGTGACATAATTACACAACAGACTTTGTTTTCATAAATGAGAAATGTTGACAAGCTGATTTTACATAAAAAGATAATATAAAATTGATATTTTTACACATTTAAAGACAAGAAGCTCTTTTATGATATAAAACTGACAGTAGCTCCAACAATACAACCATAAACCTGGATGTGCAGCTCAGGTCACAAATGGCCTTATTCATGAAACGCCAGCAGAATCAATTTCTATGTACATTTTTGTATTTGAATTGAATATGGCAGGTTTTGGCAAACAAGGCCCAATAAGTGGATTTAGAGCATACATAGGATTTAAGACAATAAGATTATTGAGAGTAAAGATATCTGAGGTTTGATTTATGAACAAAAAAGACTTCTTATAAGTCTTTAAATAGACATAAAACAAATCTAATCAGAGGTTTGATTGGTTGTACAGCGATAAAGAGTATCTGTGCTTGCAGTGTCCACACATGTATTTCTGTGTTATACACACTGAATTCCTGACAGGCAGTTCGAATTCTCCGGCTCCGCCCTGTCCGACACAGCTCTATCTGCGATTGGTCAGTTCTCATGATGCAGTCATGTACCATGTGACTTGAGCACAGGTGAGAGACTCTCTTCACCTGCTTGTCATGTTTGGCCACCCTGCCATCGACTTTGCTCCTCGTTTTCGGCCCGTCATCGCCATCCGAACTCATGTCATACTGGACCGACACGAGATCTTCTCTCTGGCCCGTCCTTACGGCCGTTTGTGTGTTCAGGGTGGTTTTTCACCCTCCGTCAGTAAAAGCGAGTGTCCTGCAAGGATAAACACATCGGTTAGAAAGAAATCAGTGAGATGTTTTTGAAAGAAGTCAAGGCTGCATTTATTTGATCAAAAACACAGTAATATTGTGAAATATTATTACAATCTAAAAGAACCTAGTTTCCTATTTGAATATATTGTAAAATGTAATTTATTCCTGTGATGTAAAGCTGAATTTTCAGCATTATTACTCCAGTCTTCAGTCACATGATCCTTCAGAAATCATTCTAATATGCAAATTTGCTGCGCAAGAAACATTTATTATTCTTATCAATGTTGAAAACCGTTTCTTTGATGAATAGAACGTCAAAAAGAACAGCATTTATTTGAAATGAAAATCTTTTGTAATGTTATAAATATCTTTACTGTCACTTTTGATCAACTTAATTTCTTAATCTTGTAGGAATACTGTCAAAACAGTTTGTGTACACAAATAGACTTCCATTGTTTTACTTCATAGAAACGTTTATGTACACATAATGAGGGTTTGTGTGTGTGCGAGAGAAACAGACCCATTGACAGCCACTAGGATTCTTCCCAGTTGTGTGAGCTTTTCTCTGAAGCGCTCAGATGCTGGAGACTGTGCAGGACTTCCTTCAGACTGTCAGCTGGACAGAGACGCACAATATGAATTCACAGGTCCATGAGAAGGAAGCATTATACACACACAGAGAAGCAGAAGTCTTACCGAGCTCCGCCATATGAGAGTCCATGTTAGACAGCAGCTGAGAGCACGTGAACCCGTCGCCTACAACACACAAACATCACAGGAGCTGTTGTCTGACAGATCAACACATCAAAACAGCCTGAAATACTTCTGTTATACTGTTTTAATCCAGAGCTCAACAATCTGCTCACCAAAAATGTCATTCAAATCTCTATAGAAAACACTTTAGTTTAGGGTCCAATTCTCATTATTAACTAAGACTTTTTTCCCTCAATAAACACCTAATTACTGCTTATTAATAGTTAGTAGGTAGTTGTTAAGTTTAGGTATGGGGCAGGATTATGGGGTGTAGAATATGGTCATGCTGAATAAGGCATTAATATGTGCTTTATTAGTTAGAATTGGACCTTAAACTAAAATGTTACCAAAAAAATTATAGCGATAAGGACACAACTTTCAAGATGAACCAAGCATTAGATGCATATAGCAAGTGATAATATATACTTCTGTGGTTTGGAGGTAATATTGTGTCTTTATTGTGCATCCAACTTATTATTATTTATTTTTTGCAAGCAAAACCACCAATGATGTTTTTCCCTTTTTTTTTTTTTTTTCAAGATAAAAAACTAAAAAAGGTTTCTCAAGCAAAGCTNCTTGCATGCAATTACAAAATATATAAATATATATTTGGTTAATGTTTTTTATAAACAAATAGCAAAACAAATGTTTTAAAAAAAGATTATTAGTGGCTTTGCATGCAAATAATTTTTTGCATACTTCATACTCTATAAGTTGGTGTGATTTCAACAGCATTTTTATAATATATTTGTGTTTAGATTGCATTATAATTCGCAATGCATTCTTGGAATGAATTCGAGAATTTCCTCTTGTTCCTAGATTTATAGCTGAATTCTTTTTCAGATTTTTTGCATTTTATGCAAATCAAATCATTGGAAGATTCTGCGCACCTTTCCCCGCCGCTCGACCGTCTTCCTGCGTGAGCTGCGTGTGTGTGTTGCGTAGAGCGTGTAGTTTTCCGCTCAGCGTCTGAACGCGTTTGGTGTTCTCCTGCAGCTCTGCCTGAACGCTCTTCCACGCCATCTTCTCCTCCATCAGACATCCCTCCATCACGGCACGCAGCTCCTTCTCCTGAGACACCTGAGCCTGTAGAGACTCCACCTCCACACAACGCTACACACACACACACACACATTTACAAGCTGGAACAGGAAGTAAAGAAAAGCTTAGGAGAACCACACAATAACTACAGCAAACTTGCAGTTATTATGTGGTGAATTTATTGCAATGTTTGCCACAAGTTGTTGCCAGAACAGAAGGTTACATGGCAACCTTTGATCTCAAAGTGTTTTAATGGACACATTTTATAGCATGCTGTTTGTTTTATTGTGACCTGTTACATAACTAAATGAATATAAAGTACAGATTTTATTCGTTTAAAGGCATTTAAAACCTTATAACAATACGGTTATATAACAAGAAGCGACCTGAATTAACAATTATAACATTACTTTGTGAAATAGGTTTAGAAGCTCAACAAGTGCACTACAAGACAGAAGCTTGTCACTCTGCGTACATTCAAAGACACACAGTCTCGTTTTTGACGCATTTTTTTGACACATTGTTGATGTTACAGTTTTATTAAATAATAGCAAGCTAGGTGCAAATTACAAGATGATTCTAATTCTCTTCCCTGACAGAATCTATTGCACTATATAGAAATAAATACACAAACACATTTTAATATATAAATATGTTAAATATATACATATTAAAAAAAAAAGTATTAAAAAAAAATATTTCAGTTTTATTTCAATTAATGAAAAATATTTTTAGTTATAGTTAGCAATAACAATGGATGAAGTGAATCAGTACCTTATGAAGCTGAATGGCCATTTCCTGCATCTCAGCCTCCAGTTGGTCGGCGTACGCCTGCTCTAACGCATCACTGGGTGGCCGGGCGTTACTATGCCAACGGGCTATTGCTGATGTCATCTTCCTCTTAGGACCAAATAGACTATGAAGAGAAAAGCACAACTATTAAAGTAAAGTACAATAAAAAAAATTAAAAAAATGGATTTTTAAAATAAGGAATGAAATATAAAATTAAATATAATAAAATTAAATGAGATACATTTTTAATACATTACAATACATTTTGTATTGTACAACATACAAAAAAATGGGATGCATTTTTAATACAATAAAATAAGTTATTTTTAATACAATTAAATAAATCAGATAAAATTTTAATGAAAAATAAAAAACAATTCAATAAAATCAAATATATTTTAGCACACAAAAAAATAAATAGTAAAGTTCAATCAATCAAATTAATTCCCATCCATCCATTCTCTAAACCGATTGTCCCATGTAGGATCATGGGGATACTGGAACCTATTTCAACATCTTGGGATAAAATAACATAAAATAATAAAAATAAATAAAATAAAATAATAAAAAATTAAGATAAATTTACAAAAAGGGGGGAAAAAAAGGGATGCTGAATCTGTGATGGGAGACTCACGTGATGCCAACTTCCTTGAGGTCGTTCTCTGTAAGTGTGAGGAAGATTCTCAGGTCGATATCTTGCTCCTCCAGCAGGGGGAGGTACTTACTGAACCCGATCTGCTCCAGAAACTCTGCCAGATCCTGTGACACATACACACACTTTATTGGTGCATCTGAGGTCAGGAACACTTCGATACATGGAAGTGAATAGAAGAACATGCAAACACACTCTACCTTGGGTCCAGTGTATGAAGGAGGAGGTCCAGAGGAAGACGGCGCCTCACGGTAACCTGTGCTGTTATAAGGACTCCTGCCTTTGGAATGCTGGAGCTTGTTGGATCGACGTGGACAACTCCTCTTTGCTTGATCCGAATCCTGCAAACATGAATGAGACATTAGGTGAACAGTTTGCCGGAGATGTTTGTTGTGAGCTACAGTGATGCATGATGGTTTGGACCTCATTGCTTTCCAGCGACGCCTCCCTGCTGAGTCCGAGGAGATGAGACAAACCTTCACTGCTGCTGCTGCTGCTCCTCATGGTGGGCATGTCATTATCGAAGAACAGCTCATCTACATAAACAATGGAAACAGAATCACTTCATATCACATGATTTTAGAGGATGCATCGGTAAGAATGATCTTGCTGAACAGCTCACCTCTACTGCTATTGCTCTGGCCGTCGAGCTCATTGATGGGGGAAGTGACGTCACGATTGCAGATTCCCTCGCTCTGATCGCCAACGCCCTGGAAGGTCATGTATCCGGGTGGAGCCGCAGGAACCTCTGCAATGAAAGAACATTTGTAAAGTACGGAGCCCCTCACATGACAAGAGAAAAAAATCCCTCGATTTATAAATCGTGAGCATGATTTACTATTTTGTTCCTTCGATTTGCTAAATCACGCGGACGCTTTACTATTTCGTTCCCTCGATTTGCTAAATCACACAGAAGATTTAATATTTAGTTCCCTCGATTTGCTAAATCGCACAGACGATTTACTATTTCTTTCCTTTGATTTGCTAAATCACGCGGATGATTTACTATTTCGCTCCTTCGATTTATAAATCATGTGCACGATTTACTATTTCGTTTCCTCGATTTGCTAAATCGTGCGGACGATTTACTATTTCGTTCCCTCAATTTGCTAAATCGCGCAGACAATTTACTATTTATTTCCTTTGATTTGTTGTCGTGCGGACGATTTACTATTTAGTTCCCTCGATTTATAAATCATGTGCAGGATTTACTATTTCATTCCCTCGATTCGCTAAATTGTGCAGACAATTTACTATTTCTTTCCTTTGATTTGCTAAGTCGTGCAGACGATTTACCATTTCGTTCCCTCAATTTGCTAAATCGCGCGGGCGATTTACCATTTCGTTCCCTCGATTTATAAATCATGTGCAGGATTTACTATTTCATTCCCTCGATTTGCTAAATTGCGCAGACGATTTACTATTTCATTCCCTCGATTTGCTAAATTCCACAGACAATTTACTATTTCTTTCCTTTGATTTGCTAAGTCGTGCAGACGATTTACTATTTCGTTCCCTCGATTTATAAATCATGTGCAGGATTTACTATTTCATTCCCTCAATTTGCTAAATTGCGCAGACAATTTACTATTTCTTTCCTTTGATTTGCTAAATCGTACAGATGATTTACTATTTCGTTTCCTCGATTTGCTAAATTGTGCGGACGATTTACTATTTCGTTCCCTCAATTTGCTAAATCGCGCAGACAATTTACTATTTCTTTCCTTTGATTTGTTGTCGCGAGGACGATTTACTATTTAGTTCCCTCGATTTGCTAAATCGCGCAGACAATTTACTATTTCTTTTCTTTTGATTTGTTGTCGCGCGGACGATTTACTATTTAGTTCCCTCGATTTGCTAAATCGCGCAGACAATTTACTATTTCTTTCCTTTGATTTGTTGTCGCGCGGACGATTTACTATTTAGTTCCCTCGATTTATAAATCATGTGCAGGATTTACTATTTCATTCCCTCGATTTGCTAAATTGCGCAGATAATTTACTATTTCATTCCCTCGATTCGCTAAATTGCGCAGACAATTTACTATTTCTTTCCTTTGATTTGCTAAGTCGTGCAGACGATTTACTATTTCGTTCCCTCGATTTATAAATCATGTGCAGGATTTACTATTTCATTCCCTCAATTTGCTAAGTCACACGGACGATTTACTATTTCGTTCCCTCAATTTGCTAAATTGCGCAGACAATTTACTATTTCTTTCCTTTGATTTGCTAAATCGTACAGATGATTTACTATTTTGTTTCCTCGATTTGCTAAATCGTGCAGACGATTTACTATTTCGTTCCCTCAATTTGCTAAATCGCGCAGACAATTTACTATTTATTTCCTTTGATTTGTTGTCGTGCGGACGATTTACTATTTCGTTCCCTCAATTTGCTAAATCGCGCAGACAATTTACTATTTATTTCCTTTGATTTGTTGTCGTGCAGACGATTTACTATTTCGTTCCCTCGATTTATAAATCATGTGCAGGATTTACTATTTCATTCCCTCGATTTGCTAAATTGCACAGACAATTTACTATTTCATTCCCTCGATTTGCTAAATTGCGCAGACAATTTACTATTTCTTTCCTTTGATTTGCTAAGTCGCGCTGACGATTTACCATTTCGTTCCCTCGATTTATAAATCATGTGCAGGATTTACTATTTCATTCCCTCAATTTGCTAAGTCACACGGACGATTTACTATTTCGTTCCCTCAATTTGCTAAATTGCGCAAATTTCATTCCCTCAATTTGCTAAGTCACGCGGACGATTTACTATTTTGTTCCCTCAATTTGCTAAATCGCGCAGACAATTTACTATTTCTTTCCTTTGATTTGTTGTCACGCGGGCGACTTACTATTTAGTTCCCTCGATTTATAAATCATGTGCAGGATTTACTATTTCATTCCCTCGATTTGCTAAGTCACGCGGACGATTTACTATTTCGTTCCCTCAATTTGCTAAATCGCGCAGACAATTTACTATTTCTTTCCTTTGATTTGCTAAGTCGTGCAGACGATTTACTATTTCGTTCCCTCGATTTATAAATTATGTGCACACGATATAGCAAATCGAGGGAACGAATTAGTAAATTGTGCACACGATTTAGCCTACTATTTTTCTCCTGCATGTCATGTGCGTGGCTCCGTACAGAAGTTTGCAGTGACACTGAAGACTGGAGTAATGATGCTGAAAATTCAGCTTTGATCACAGGAATAAATTACATTTTAACATAAAATGTAAAATAATAGTTTTCTATTTAATAATATTTCACAATATTACAGTTTTTACTGTAATTTTGATTAAATAAATGTAGCCTTGGTGAGCAGAAGAGACTTCTTTCAAAAACAAAAAAATATTACAGACCCCAAACTTTTGCACACATCTATATCGTGCGAGTACCTTGTTTAGAGCCGACTCGGAAGCGAGCGATAGCTTGAGGGCCATCGTGAATGCTGGGTCCTCTGGTTCTAGTGCGAGCTGAACGGACTCTAGGGCTTGAACTTTCTTCTTCAGAGGAGCTCAACTCCTCATACAGAGCTACAAAGAGAGATAAGTTGTGTTATTCTCTGCATGTATGATAAAAAAAGGAAAATGACAAATGCTGAGGTTTGTGACTGACATGATTTGACTCTCATGACGTGCATGTCGATGAGGCTGGCGATTTTGGTGTGTCCGTACAACATAGCCAGAGCTCTCGCCGTTTCTCCCTTAATGTTCCTCTCCTCCGTTCGTACACCCTGAATTAAACACAGAATCAAAAATACTGAAAAACATATGTGCGTTTATTATTAATATTAGGGGTATAAATGTATGCTCTTACATCATTTAGTCACAATTGATTCAGTCACAGTTTGATTTGATTTTTTTTTCAATGTTTTTAAAACTATGAAAAGAATAATTAGAGAGACAACTCATACTAAAAAAAAGTGTTACATCTGGAAATAGGTCTTGATTATCAATTTTCATAATGGATGCATTGAGTTGTCTTTGTCAGATGGATGCACATCCAAAATTATTATAAATAATATCTGATTTCTCATTTGAAATATATCACATTTAATAGTAAAGTCACACTTGCATGGTTGAGGAGGTACTGAACGATGATTTCATGGCCGGACGCTGCAGCTTCCATGAGTGGCGTAAATCCTGACAGCGGCTCTCTGTGAGATCAGAGGTCAAAGATTTAATGGCTCTCAAAAGGACATGTGTTTACTGAGAGTTATGAATTGTTAATGTATGAACTGTAAGTGTTTGGCATGGCAATGGATATGACAATGTTAATATGTTTGGTCTTTGGTCTGGAGGAATAGATCTGCTACATACATGACACGCTGCTGTGAGCAAGTAACCCGTAGCAGATCTATACAGGTGGAGCTGGGGAAGGTGAAGGGTTTCTGAAAGTGCACCACAACTGCTATAGCAAATGCTGACCAAGTGTTTGATGGTTGAGCAGCAAGCTCATTGGCTACTGATACAGGAGGAACCAATCAGCTGTGCCCTATAGAGAATGATGTGATTGCAAGCAGATTGAGTTAAGGACTTGCACCATCTAGAGTTTCATGACAAATCAGCATATTAGAATGATTTCTGAAGGATCATGTGACACTGAAGACTGGAGAACTGATGCTGAAAATTTAGCTTTGCATCACATAAATAAGTTACATTTTAAAATATATTCAAATAGAATAGTTATTTTAATATTTCACAATAATACTGTTTTTACTGTATTTTTTTATCAAATAAATGTTGTCTTGGTGAGCAGAAGAGACTTCTTTCAAAACATTAACAAATCTAAATTATTCCAAACTTGTGTCGTATAATTTCGCAAATAAAAAATATTTTGCAAATGTCTAAATCTTTCAGCTGGCTTCAGATAAAAAAAAATAGGCCAATAATAGGTCAATTAATTCACCATATAGGAACTGGAAGGTCAATGTCTAGGGCACATTGCATTGTGGGATTGGAAAATGTGCCATGCATACAGAAAATGTGCATATTGTGCAAATTATACAAACTGCAAAAACAGTATTGCCTGCTATTCTGAAAGAAGGAGAGTTTAAGAATGTTTGAGAAGGACATTATATTTGCTTGTAGGTTTGTATTAACGAATGCAAATGTTACTCACTTGACATTTGCATTGGCGTGATTCTCTAATAAGAATTTGACCATCTGCTGATGTCCAGTAGCCGTGCTGTGCAACAAAGCCGTCCATCCACGCACATCCTTACATTCGAGCTGCGCTCCTTGCTGTACAGAGAGAGAGTTTCATCCAGTATTGTACAGTGACTGCTGGCTCTTAGTCTTTTGAGAACGAAACTGCACATGTCACTGTTATCAAATTCTTAACGTGAATCTCACCTGCAGTAGGAAGTAGGCGATGCTCTCATTACCACAGCTGGCGGCGAGCATCAGGGGTGTGAGTCCTTTAGACGTGGTGGTGTTGACGCTGACGCCCGTCTCCAGCAGCAGGTTAGCGATGCTATCATGGCCGATATACGCAGCGTACATCAGAGGAGTCCAACCACCAATGTTCTTCCCATCCAAATCCACGTCTCCCCTGAAATAACATTTGGATTAGAAAGTGGAGATTTTCTAAATACGTTTTTTTGTTGCATTTGGTAACGTTTGGTAAATCAGTCATCAGGTATCACGAAAACCTTATTAGGGCAAATTTTAAAGCGTGGCTTCTGAGACATGATAACAGTGCATTGTTTGTGTGCATACTGTACAGATTCTGAATAACAGCTGTAATGTTAGTATTAACATTAATGTCAACATTCTAGGAACAATTTTTTAGGTTTAGTTTTGTTTTTTTACAACCAAAAACTATTTGAGAACCAAAACTGTTTCTTTAATATCTATTTCAATTAAAGTCGGCATGAAATGGAAGCTGTGATAGTCTTTTCTTCCCTATTGTGACGTATATCTATGGAAGCTTGTTTCCGTTGTGGATTAAAAAAGTTTTAAAAGATAATTGCGACTTTTTAAACTCACAATTTTGACTTTTTTTTCCCTCACATTTGTGACTTTACATCTCGCAATTCTGACTTTTTTCTCTCGCAATTGCGAGATTATATCTTGCAATTGACCCTTCGCTGGGAGTTTGATTGACAAGCGATCTAACCAATCATAACGCCAAATCCGCCATTTTGTCTGACAAAGCAGTCAGGAGTTAGAAGATTAACCCCGGTGGACTTGAACTTGAAAAATGGTGTGTACTGACATCTTTCCGCGTTTGAAACAACATTCCTTCTGATGTTCATTCATGTTTATTTGATGCTATTAATTAACTAGTAGGAAGAGATTATCGTTTCACGAGCTGCTTAAGCTGAGGCGCTACAACGATTGTCGCGATACATTAAAGAGCCACAAAACAGTTTTTATTGTTCGAATTTCTTAAATAATTATACAATTTGAAAGCTGGGACTTTGTTTAATATCATAAGTAACCTGCTCTGTCTTGTCTGTCGACGTGTTGTCAGTGTCCTCTTTGCTCCACGATGTATTTTTCACTCTGTGTGGCGTGACAGCACCATGGCTTGTCGGACAAAGCAACAGTAACTAAGGGGGGCGGGTCTTTGCGAAGGGTCAATTCTGACTTCTCTTCTCAGAATTGTGATATAAACTCATAATTGTGAGTTATAAAGTCAAATTATGAGTTTATATCTCACAATTCTGAGAAAAGAAGTCAATTGCGAGAGAAAAAAAATCAGTTGAGATTAAAAAAAGTCGAAATTACCTTTTTTATTTTTTATTCAGTGGCAGATACAAGCTATATCCGAGTGAAATGGCTTCTCAAACAAGAACAAATGTAGGGCGGGATTTGATTTTGTCCATGAGGAATTGATTGGATGGTTGTGGTTTGCTATTGGTGGATCTCATGTGAGTGACAGGTTGACCCGCCCTCGCACCAGTAAACACGTCATGCTGCAAGAGGGAGTGGAATTTACTTTGATTAAATATTACCAGGGCACATGAGTTACCAAAATAATTCGATGTGCACTGATAAGTCATTAATAATAAATACTGCATTATTACATAAAAAAAGAATAGTCATTTTTGATTTCATGGTAACTTTAAAATAGGGTAACAGTGGATTTATCTATTATGCATTGTTTGTATGCACTGTAGATTATGAATAACAGCCTAATGTTAGTATTAACAGTAATATCAACCTTTTTTTTTTTAGGTTTTATCTTTTACAACCAAAAACTAACGTTCACGGAACGTTCTTAGAATCAGATCTATTTCTTTTAATTCTATTTCTTCATGCACACTGGACTAAAACATGTCAAACACGGTTAGCTGGGTAACATGCATGAACAGCAAACGTATTCCACCTCACCTGCGGATGCATTCGGCCACCACATCATACTGTCCGATAGAGCAGGCGGTGTGAAGATCCAGCGGCACGTTCAGCTCCTCCGGGCCGATCAGAGCATCTCCACCGCCCGCCAGCCACACGGACAGACTCGCGCCTAACTGATCCGACTCACTGCTGGCCTCGTCGCTCAGTTCAGACATCCTCCTCTGCAGATGAGGATTGATATTGACAGTATATGCATATATGTTATTATTGATTGCATCTCTCTCCAAATAATTTGCAGCTTATTTAGTGCAACTATATTCCGTTATCTGGTCTCAGACATTTAAAGGGCTTTATTTTGTCCGTGCATCAATTCAACTCATGCAGTTATGCTATTTCATACTCATATCCATTATAATAGTATGTTTATAGCATTGTTATGACGCTGAAAGTTAGTTACAAAAGGTTAAACCAAACTTTAAATATGAAAATGACATTTTTTTTTTACAACATTTAAAGTCATAGACGCAAAACTCAGCAATTAAGTAAAGCACCCCACTACTAAAAGCTTACAAACCTTGAAATAATTCAAACTTTGCAGTTCAGAAATCGCAACAGCAGCGGCAACTCAAAGGAAGTTTTGTGTTTCAGCCGGGGAGTGTTGTTGAATATGTCGTAGGGAGCACACAGGGATTTGTAGTTTTTTGTTTGTTTCCCATAATACAATATGAACGGCAAGTGCGCAATGTAGAACTACATATCCCATGATCCTCTGCTCCAGCACTGATATGTTACGTGCCTGACGACTTCAAACAGCAACATATTTGTTAATAAACTGCAAATTAATTTTGCACATAAAAGTAGAGGTTTGTTTTTTAGGGAAAGCGTTGACTTGTAGTGAAATAATTCATTTAAATTAATTGAGAAATAAGCTTTTAACTTAATAAACATTTCTAATGTAAGTCTTTTAAATACGTTGCCATAGCATCGCTTACATTACATCGTCAACACCATAGACATTATAATAAACAATTGTTAATAACAAATAAATAACAATTACTATAATGTCTATGGTCAACACGCTGCCACCGATATAATA
>RJVU01075378.1:1401446-1417118 GCA_003731715.1 Anabarilius grahami
GGGGCATTGGGGTTCTTACACTCTTGACTATAAATGCCTGTGTAGTTTAAGTTTATTTTTTGTATTTTTTTGGTAGTTGCGGTAGGGGATGGGGGTATCTTGTGGTTTAAGCTGATAGTAGGGGGGCAGCGTCAGAACATTCCGGGAGCTCCTCAGGGTTTTAAAGTTTGTATTTTAGACTTTCATATACCTCTGCCTAGTCTGCATGCTTCATGATGAATTAGAATGTGTCCATTTTATTTCTATCGTTATTATATTGGGTTTCTCTTCTATTGTGGCCATTTGGTTGTAAATAAACTTTCCACTACCTCAATCTTTTGTTGCTGCTCATTTTGCCTTCAGTTTGGTTTCACATGATGTCTATTTATATATTTTATATATGTATAATGGCTTGAGACATTTAGAATTTTGGATGCTAATGTCCTCCTCAAAGGTCCAACTTTAGTGTGTAATGTTGCTGTTTGAGCATAAATGTTTATCTGCAAAGTTACGATGCTCAAAGTTCAATGTAAAGGGAGATGTATTTCACAGAAATCGCTTAAGGACTACAACAAGCTGCTTCCTGGGTTTGTGACATCACAAACCCTAAAATTGACATAAACCCTGCCCCTGAAAACACAAAGGGGTTGAGGACATGTTGGGCTGCTTTAGAGAAGAGGATGAGTTTTTGTAGCGTTATTGCATGCTGTCATTTTACGCCGGACTGCTTCACAAATGAGGGTCAATTCAACGCTGTATTCGCACAAGATAAACATGACGGCACATGCTAGTGGATGAGTTGAATCAACTCCACAGCAACTACATAAATTTATCTACTAACCATTCAGAAACGTCCAGTTTCATTCTGTAAGTTGTAACTTCTTCCTGAGTCTCTCCATCAGTGTCGACTCTGGTTTGAACAATGTAAAGCTGAACACCGTTACTGACAATCCTCATTTTGGCTGCGTGAGATTCTCCAGCTTTGTTGATTCGCAACAGAAGCGCAAGCTGTTAAAGCTCCGCCCTCTTCTGGAAAGGGCCGGGAGCAGCAGCTCATTTGCATTTAAAGGAACACACACAAAAATGGTGTGTTTTTGCTCACACCCAAATAGGGGCAAATTTGACAAAGCTATAATAAATTATCTGTGGGGGATTTTGAGCTGAAACTTCAGACACATCCTGGAGACACCAGAGACTTATATCTTGTGAAAAGTGCATTATAGGTTCCCTTAAAAATGCTACATTGTTGGCCAAGCAAATAACAGCCCCTCATGACTATGTTGTCAAAATAATATTTCAACTAAGTATTTTTAAATGGGTTTTAGTTCATTTTAATTGAATGTCATATAAAGTAACAACCAACTGCTAAAATTAGTTTAAATACAGTTTATTATACAGATCAAGAATCACTTAATGAAGGTCTCAATGTTTTCCTGATATTATTTGTAAATCAGCAGTCACACCACAATTCAGAAGTTTCTCCATTATGCTTACAATTCTCAATTTGTCTCTGACTTTTAATTATAAACCTAACCACAGATGCTGTCACTTTAAATAGCAGAGTGTCTGGACGGTCAGTTTGATATTTCAACAAATTTGATTTCCGATAAAGCATTTTACTTCTGAAGGCATCATTAAATGATAAATAGACATCACAAATGGAAAATGTCTCTTAAGCCACTATGATGGTTTGTTTTTGACTTCCTCCTGTTCTTCATCAGACAGCAGTCCTGGTAAATGTTCATACAGGTTTTTCTCCAGAGACTCGTCCAACTCTGTCTCTTTCCTGAACGCGCACCAGAGGAGGAAGCCCACTCCAAAGAGGCTGATGGGTAGAACTTTCCACCAGGGACGCTCGTAGTTGCTGCCCAGCGAGCGATTCACATTCCAGGTTCGGTGACTGGCGTTGCTGGTTGAGAACTTGATGGGCTTGGGCTTGGATACTGCTTCTTCATCATCATCATCATCATCATCATCCGGAGGTTTTCTGGACTTTGCATAAAGCTGTGATGTTATAGACAGCATCCTTGTGGCACATGGTCTATAATGAACATTTAATAAAAACACATTACATTTAAACATCTGCTTAAATATCATAAACAACAAAAATAAATAATAAAAACCATGATGTAACACTGAATGAAACTCTAGCCAAGGTCAGCTGACAATTTAAGAGATTAAAGAGTGTTTAACGAAATCTGTTCAAGAAATACATTTCAATGATCAACAAAAGTGTCTCAATTAATTAAAGGTTTGTCTTCATTAATGTCACAAATTGGCTACTCAAACCCAATTGAGGTGAATGACGGTTCTTTCATAATCTATACAAGAATAAACATTCACTTGCCTTAAATTCACAGTCCTTCGGCTTGTAAAAACATTGTGACCTAAAGAAAGTCGCGATAAATGAAAGCAGACTTTTGACATCTTGAGGGCTTCTTCACTCCCAGGTCATGTAACGTGCGCTACTGTAAACTATGCCCGGGAGGAAACTACAACTGATATGTAGTTCCGCTTTAAAGATTAAAGATAATAGTTTGTCTGATAACTTCAAATATATTCTAGGTTTGTACATCATAATACAAATATAATAAATATATAATCTTTAAAGTGTATTCTAATAAAGTGTAAAGTGTATTCTAAGATTACGTGACAGAGAATTTAAGAACTACATAACCCAGAGTTCCGAGTATCAACCAATCAGAGATGCATATTTTGCATAGCCGCAGCAACGTCATCAAACGTGGTCTAGATTCCGTTTTCATGGCGCTGTCCGTTCACACGTGAATCTGAGAAAGCACTGGAATATTTCTGTTTGGCTTGTGAGTAAACTTAACACGCAATTATTATTGGTTTATGTGTGCTGGCTGGTTTAAAGTGCATTGTATACAATTTTATATATTTGAATTAGTTAATCGCATCTAAGGCTCCTTTTATTTGAACATACAGTAAAAATGTGAAATATTATTACAATTTAAAATAACTTCGAATATATTTTAAAATGTTATTCATTCCTGTGATCAAAGCTGAATTTTACTCCAGTCTTCAGTGTCACATGATCCTTCAGAAATCATTCTAATATGCTGATTTGCTGCTTTAGAAACATTTCTGATTATTATCAATGTTGAAAACAGTTGTGCTGCTTCATATTTTTGTGGAAACTGTGATACTTTTTTTTTTTTTCAGGATTCTTTGATGAATAGAAAGTTCAAATGAACAGCATTTATGTTAAATAGAAAGCTTTTGTAATAGTATTTAAAGGATTAGTTCACTTTCAAATTAAAATTTCCTGATAATTTACTCACCCCCATGACATCCAAGATGTTCATGTCTTTCTTTCTTCAGTCGAAAAGAAATTAAGGTTTTTGATGAAAGCATTCCAGGATTTTTCTCCATATAGTGGACCTCAATGGAGCCCAAACGGTTGAAGGTCAAAATTACAGTTTCAGTGCAGCTTCAAAGAGCTTTAAACGATACCAGACGAGAAATAAGGGTCTTATCTAGCGAAATTCGAGAAATCTGATTCTTCTCTATTAGAATTCCGGCAGTGTAGACGCTGCTAAGTGTATTACTGCCCTCCACAGGTCAAAGTTTGAACTAAATTGTCATAGACAATATGCTAGTGCAAGTATATAACAATTAGTTCTAACTTTGACCTGTGGAGGGCAGTAATACACTTAGCAGCGTCTACACTGCTGGAATTCAAATAGAGAAGAAGAAGAAGAGAGCTAGTTCAAGATGAGTATTTATGGTTAAAACGTATAAAATTAAAAAAAAAAAATTAGAAAATGGCTGATGGTTTCTCTAGATAAGATCACACAGAATGCTTTAAAGCTGCAGTGAAACTGTAATTTTGACCTTCAACCGTTTGGGCTCCATTGAAGTCCACTATATGGAGAAAAATCCTGAAATGTTTTCATCAAAAACCTTAATTTCTTTTCGACTGAAGAAAGAAAGACATGAACATCTTGGATGTCATGGGGGTGAGTAAATTATCAGGAAATTTTAATTTGAAAGTGAACTAATCCTTTAAGTGGCAGTCTGTCACTTTTGCTCAATTTATACACTTTTGTACAGCAGTGTATGTTGTTATCAAATCCAAACTAATGCTGTTCTTTTTCACTCAGATCTTTTGCCATGACGAAGAGTCAAGCTCTTGTACCTCAATCTGATTCTCTCAAGAAAAAGAAACTCAAACACAATGTAAATGAAATCCCATGTGTACAAGATGAGAGAAAAGAGGAGATGAATGGCAAGAAGAAGAAAAAGAAGAAGAAGAGAGAGGCTGATGATGAGGTGTGTGGTTATAATAGTACTTTATGATTTGCCTGTGGCTCTAAAAGGTAATGTCAGATAATAATAGATAGATCCCCATATCAAATGATCTTAAGCTTTCAGCAGAGACCAAAAGATGAATTGTGTTTCATAATGTATATAAGTGAATGTTTGACTTGTGTTCGTAATTCTCAGGTGTGTGAACATACAGAAAACATATCAGAGAAGAATATACAGATGATTCAATCTGCTGACACAAACACCCATGAGGAAAACACTGAGATACACAAACATAAGAAGAAGAAGAAGAAAAGGAAAGCTGAGGTAGCTGATGATTATTTTGCACATAAATATATATGATTGTTTAAATTTATGTAAGAAGCTTACTCTGCATTTAATATTTTACACTCATGCCAATATTTATTTGTTTTTTGGAAATTAAAGGAGCTTGAAACAAGTACACACTTAAATGGAGATCAAGAAGAGAATATACACAAGAAGAAAAAGAAGTCTGAAGTGAGTGAAAGTATTTCCTTTTTTAAAGTACTGCATATGAATATACACTGTTTATCTGAAAGACAAAATGTAGAAACTAAAATCCATCTATTTGAGGTAAAATCACCATATAGTTTGTGTATATACAGTATATTAGAGCTGCAAGATTCTGAATAAATTGAGAATCACGATTTTGTTTTTGTTTAAAATAGAGATCACGATTCTGAAAAGACAACTATACAAAATATCATGTAATTTACTAGAGGTTCTGACAAAATGTGAATTGCTGGAGTCTATTTAAAACATATTTAGTTAGAATTGTTTTTAAATCGGTGTGAATGATTCAATGACTCATAAAGACTTCACTTGTTTCAGTGATGAAACAGTGTTGTGAATGATTCAATGACTCACTCATAAAGACTTCACTTGTTTCAGTGATGAAACAGTGTTGTGAATGATTCAATGACTCACTCACAAAGACTTCATTTGTTTCAGTGATGAAACAGTGTTTTGAATGATTCAATGACTCACTCATAAAGGCTTCATTTGTTTCAGTGAAGAAAGTGTTTTTTGAACAAATCTCCTGAATGATTCAGTGACAAATGTATATATTTTTAAGTCTCTTGCTGAAATTGATACAATCTTTATTTGTAGCATCATGTTTTCAAAAGGTGATTTGTTCTATTTTGATCGCTCCCGTAGACATCAGTGTTTATATCCAAACTATAAACTTGTCAAAGGTTTAATAGACATAGCATATATATATATATATATATATGATCTGTCTCGTGTGTTTTCAGGTATGTGTTCCTGTAGAAAATACTACAGAGGAACCGCAGGATACTGAACAGCTAGAGGACATACACAAGCAGGAAGATCACACGAAGAAGAAGAAGAAGAAGAAAAGGAAACGCAAGGTGATGAGAAATACTTTGCTTTTTTATTTTATGTTTGTCAAAGTTTTGGAATGATGGGCAATGCTGTCAAGAGAGTTGATGCTGAATCCTTGTGCTGTAAAATGCATGAATCTCTTTATTATAACAGAACACATAAACATTTTTTAGTCCACTGTAATTAATCCATTTTGTTCTCTGGGAGAATTGAATTGCTGTTAGTGAGCTAATATATTAGATATGATTTAATTTGAATGCTGTGAATATGTATTTTAATAGACATTTTGAATTTGCAGGATTCTGAAGCTGCTGTTCCTGAATCAGATCCAGTGATGTCACAGGAAGAAGAAACAAACACTCACACCGCTGAAGAGAGAGCAGAGAAAAGTACAGCTAAGGTGAGTACAGTTTAAAGTAGTTATTTATGAAATGATCCTCAACTCCCACAGTATTGTGTATTACCATATTGGGTAACAGTTACAATAAGGTCTCATTAGTTATCATTAATACATTAATTAACATGAACTATGAGCAATATGTTTTTACAGCATTGGATAACCTTTGGTAATATTACTTAATAAAAATACAGTTCGTTGTCTGTTCATGGTTAACAGATACAATTTCAAAAATGTGTTATTAAATGTAGACATTACCTTTAATGACAAACTTTTTAAAAACAGTTTTCATCTTCTGCTCACCAAGGCATTTCTTTGATCAAAATACAGTAAAAACTGTAATATTGCGAAATATTTTCTATTTTCATTTTATTAAAATGTAATTTATTCCTGTGATCAAAGCTGAATTTTCAGTCTTCAGTGTCACATGATCCTTCAGAAATTATTCTAATATGCTGATTTGCTGCTCAAGAAACATTTCTGATTATTATTAAAACTGAAAAGTTTGTGCTGCTTAATATTTTTGTGGAAACCATGATACATTTTTTTTCAGGAATCTTTGATGAAAAGAAAGATCAAAAGAATAGCATTTATTTGTAATAGAAATCTTTTGTATCAATACAAGTGTTTTTACTGTCATATTTGATCAATTTTTAGGCATCCTTGCCTAATATATTATTTTCGGTCAAAAAAAGATTTTACAAAGACTTTTTTTACAATGGACACTTGTCCTGTGTCATTACAACATGACTATGTTTACCCCACTCTGTCACACACACACTCTCGACCCTCCTCGCCGCTCCTGAGGTCACGCTCTTCCTCCTCCTCATTCTCATGCGAGCAGGAATGGTGCACGTTTGTGCAAGTGACGCACGGACAGGGTGGGGTCGCGCTTGCGTTCTGCATGCATGTATGCAGGCAGCGCACGTGGTGTGCAACAAACACTTGCAGTTTCCGTCTGAAGGTGTTTCCCAGCAGGCTGTAGACGAGCGGGTTCAGGCAGCTGTTGGCGCAGGCCGCCAAGGTCACCACGTGTCCCGTCAGTGGGTAGCGCTGCCACAACGTGTGGTTTCCGCGCCGCCGTGAGGCCTCTGTGTCGCCTCTCAAGAGATGCACACTGATGAAGACGTTCTCCGGAAGCCAGCACACAAAAAACACACTCACGGCCGCGATTATCATGCGCAAGGCTTTGGTTCGCTGCGGCCTTTCGGAGCGCAGCAGCACGCGTGCGATCAGGGTGTAGCAGACGCCCATCACGCAAAAAGGCAGGGCGAATCCTAGCGTCACCTCAAGCCATTGCACCTCGGCCACACCCGCAAAACAGAAGCCACGCCCCCAGCCGTGATACGCGTGCGCAGTAGCGAATGGAATCAGCGTGCACAGGGTGGCCGCCGCCCAAATGGTCCCGCAAGCCCTATGGGCGACGCGTGAATGGTGTTGGACGGAAACGTTTTCAGGTAGCGCACGCGTGCTGAGGCCGGTCAGCGCAAGGCAGCGGTCCAGACTCATCCAGGTGAGCGAAAACACACTGCTGTACATGTTGACCTGCAGGAAGATGGCCATGCAGGAGCACAGCACTGCGTCGTCGTAGTAGTGCGCACTCAGATTGAACACCTCGATTAGCGAGTCCAGCACCAGCACCAGGTCGGCCAGAGCCAAATTAGTGAAGTATAGATCAGGGGTGCTCATCCGTTGACGAGGGTCGAAGTTCACCAGCAGTATCAGGATGTTACCCACAAGGCCGAGCGGGAAGAGCAGGATGGTGTAGATGCAGGAGAGGAGAAGATTTATGGCGTAGGTGTCCGGGGAGGTGGAGTTAGTTTCGTTGACCCAAGGCGGGCTGGACTGATTAATTCGGATGGTGGGGTCAAAAGTCATGGGATCTTCCATCATCTTCCCCTCTATCACTTCCATTGTCACATAGTGAGGAAATATACTGGAGTTTTCTGCATTTTTTTTCTCCTTTTCAAGTACTAAAATGCACAAAGACACATGCAAATTGATGTTAAACTACTAATCTTGATGCATGTTCCAAAATGTTGTGTATTTAAAGAGAGAGTTCACACAAAAATGAAAATTATCCCATGATTTACTCACCCTCAAGCCATCCTAGGTGTATATGACTATCTTCTTTCAGATGAACACAATCAGAGTTATATTAAAAAAAATATCCTGGCTCTTCCGAGCTTTATAATGGTAGTGAAGGGGGGTTGAGATTTTGAAGCCCAAAAAAGTGCATCCATCCATCCATCATAAAAGTAGTCCATACGACTCCAGGGGGTTATAATAAAGGCCTTCTGAAGCAAAGCGATGCATTTTTGTAAGAAAAATAACCATATTTAAAACTTTATAATCTATAATAACTGGCTTCCGGTAATGGCCGTACGTGAGTCTTGTTCAGGCGGAAGAGTGACCCCTGACCCAACTCATGACGTATTGTAGTTGTCGACTTTGATACCAAGTTTATGAATTCACTAAACAGCGCTCAAAGCATCATATTTTTACTAATGCGCCCTTTAAATAGAAAAAAATATTGCAACATTGACTTTAGACCAGGTTTCAGTTGGTCAATGGCGCAGTCTATTTCAGTTCCCTCAAAATAGCAACACGCCAACAATGCACCTGAACACACCTTGTTTTCAGACCAGCACGCCCATGGGCGCAAATACATTTGCTATTTAAACAACATGGCGCAGGACATGAAAATGATAGCTGCGTCGGGCTGAAACTAGCAAAAAACTCTTGCGTCGCGCCTGCCAGCGATTATAGTTTATACATTTTTAGATATGGATATTTTTCTTACAAAAACCCATCGCTTTGTTTCAGAAGACCTTACTTTTATGATGGATGGATGTGCTTTTTTGGGCTTTAAAATCTCAAGCCCCATTCACTCCCATTATAAAGCTTGAAAGAGCCAGGATATTTTCTCCGATTTTGTTCGTCTGAAAGAAGATACACCTAGGATGGCTTGAGAGTGAGTAAATCATGGGATAAGTTTAATTTTTGGTTGAACTATCCCTTTACGTTGCAGTCACATTTACCGTTGCTCGGCGAGTTGACAGTGAACGATACTTCCACAGAATTTATTAAGAATTTGTTAATGCTAATTTCTACATTTACTAATGCATTTTTTAAACAAAAAGTTGTGGTAAAAGTATTAGTACTGTTGCTTGGTGAAATTTAACAGGCGAAATCCAGTTATTCCAATAGGAATATGCTCAATTGGGAGTTTCGCATGAGAACGAAAAATTTCCCCATGCAGATTTCGCATAATTTTCAAATCGGTCACATACATTTTTCATGCTGACCAACAAAACGCTGCTTGGTTTGAAACTTGATCGCTTTATACATCGCTACACTATTTACACTAAACAATGGATTTGCCTGCAGAATTTCACTAATGTGAGTTATGCAGATTTTGTTTATTTTTACTAGTAATCAGCTGATAGTTTAAAATGAAACTGTCAAAATAATGATCTTACCGTGTGTATTGTATTATTGTCTTTTATCCATGTTTATTAAGCTGTCCTTCTGGTTTGTTCTGGTATGCATGTATATATCCTTTAAGGTCACGGAGAAATAAATGTAGAACATTTGTTTTTATTAGTTTCTTTCTCCGTTCTTCTCCCGAAGGAGCAGACGTCTTTCCTGCTGAATTCTTGCTGTCTCATGTACAAATACGTAAATACAGGAGGTCCAGGTTATGCCAAACAGACATGTACAATGGCCGCCTTTGTTTACCCCAAACAATATGATAGATAAATGCTCCATTAGCTTCTCTGAAGATATAGAGCTGCACAGTGAAGGAGAACTTGTGTGATGATGAGCAAATTCTTCAAGTGTTGCTACTCCAAACCAGAAAAAAAATATAATTTTTTTTTATTTATACATAATTTTTTACTGTGTTGGTTATTTTTGTTCTCCAATTATTTAAGACAAGATTAAAATAATGTTTAGTGACACTAATAATAGGTCAAACTTAAAATAAAATGAAACAAAACAAAAATATACTGAAATAAAATAAGTTAAAGTGACAAAATTACTAAACTAAAACTGAAATAAAAATAAACTATAATTGTCTATAAATAATACTAAAATAATACTGGCTTCTGTCTTAAACGTGACTACTACTGGCTCTTATGATAAAAGCATCTGCTTTATGAATAAATGTTTTGTAAATGGTATTTGAATATGATAATCATTTCCAAATTGTTTTTCAATTTAAGCATGAAAAAATGGATTTCTGATTAAATTAAGCAGTTCTATAAACCTAAATGCATTTTTGTTTGTTCTTTACCATGATTAAATTAAAAATGTTTGGGTCGGTAAGATATATTTTTAAAGAAATTATAACTTATATTCAGCGATGACACATTATATTGATCAAAAGTGACAGTAAAGACATTTATAATGTTAAGATATAATCAATGAATCCCGAACAACACGTGATTTTCTGTCTCAGAGTTCTGGAGATGTGTGTGAACCGTCTGGAGTGGAGGATGGAAACGGCTCCGATGGAGAGGAAGAACTGAATCCTGAAGAGAAACGAGTGCTGGAGAGGAAGGTGAAGAAGATTCTGAACAAGGAAGAGAAGAAGAGGCTGAAGGAAGAAGGCAAATACACAAAACCAGAGAAGAGCAAGTCAAACGTTAAAGAAAAGCAGGCGCTGGAATACCTCACATGGTAGGACACAAACATCGCTTGTTTCCTTATTCTACCAGAGATTGTTAAACATGGTTTTAACTGATTTATTTTATGTTTGTTAGCTGGTCTGAGAAACGAGAAGAGTGGAAGTTTAATAAAAACAGTCAAACGTGGTTACTGCATCACATGTTTGACAGCGTGAAGGTATAAGAAACATCACAATCATCTCTACAGCTTTCCACTTTACACACTTTTTACATTAATAAAACATGAAGCACATGCTTTCCTACTAATATCCTCTGTGTTTTAAAGGGATTGTATCATTTTTTTTGTGTGTGTGTGGCAAAAAAATGTCCTTTTTTACACTGTCAGTTTGAAACCCCCTCTGTTTTTTTTTTTTTTTTTGCTTCATATGCATTTCTCTCTATCTCAGGTGTCTGACGCTCATTTTGAGGGGTTGTTATCGTATCTCGACGGTCTACGTGGAACGGCACGAGACTCAACACTACAGAAAGCTGAAGCGATTGTGCGTTGGGAAGGACAAGGAGAAGAGCCAGATACAGCAGATGCTGAAAAGAGGAAACTGAGAGCCAAGCAGATCGTCCAGATGCTGTGATAGACCTGATCATTAAACAAAACATCAAAATTAACTGTTTTCTGTGTTTGTATGAATCTGTCATTTTATACATGTTCACCCATTCAAATGAGCAGACTTAAAGGATTAGTCCACTTTCAAATTAAAATTTCCTGATCATTTACTCACCCCCATGTCATCCAAGATGTTCATGTCTTTCTTTCTTCAGTCGAAAAGAAATTAAGGTTTTTGATGAAAACATTCCAGGGATTTTTCTCCATATAGTGGACTTCAATGGAGCCCAAACGGTTGAAGGTCAAAATTACAGATTCATTGCAGCTTCAAAGCATTCTACACGATCCCAGACAAGGTATAAGGGTCTTATCTAGAGAAACCATCACTCCTTTTCTAAAATTAAAAAAAAAAAAATTATACATTGCTCACCTTTAACTAGCTCTCTTCTTCTTCTCTATTAGTAAAGTCTACACTGCTGGAATTCTAAGTGTTTTACTGCCCTCCACAGGTCAAAGTTTGAACTAAATTGTCATATACAATATGCTAGTGCAAGTATATAACAATTAGTTCAAACTTTGACCTGTGGAGGGCAGTAATACACTTAGCAGTGTCTACACTGCTGGAATTCTAATAGAGAAGAAGAGAGCTAGTTCAAGACGAGCATTTATGGTTAAAACGTATATAATTTTTAAATTTTTTTTAGAAAATGAGCGTTGGTTTCGCTAGATAAGACTCTTATTCCTCGTCTGGGATCGTGTAGAGCTCTTTGAAGCTGCACTGAAACTGTAATTTTGACCTTCAACCATTTGGGCTCCATTGAAGTCCACTATATGGAGAAAAATCCTGGAATGTTTTCATCAAAAACCTTAATTTCTTTTCGACTGAAGAAAGAAAGACATGAACATCTTGGATGACATGGGGGTGAGTACATTATCAGGAAATTTTCATTGGAAAGTGAACTAATCCTTTAATGTCTTAGCTTGTAAATATGTACCACATGACTTAACATGAAATAAAATGATTGCTGTGGTTTTTACCAATAGCCTGTTGTTGTTGTTTATATTTTAAAATGTAACAAGGTTGGTATTCCCTCTGTTTAATGTTTTTTTAGTACTTCACAGACAAAAAAGTATCATAAAAGGTCCATGGTACCACATTAATAATATTATTTTGTCTTATGTAAATATTTGTAAATTGTCATAGACAATATGCTAGTGCAAGTATATAACAATTAGTTCAAACTTTGACCTGTGGAGGGCAGTAATACACTTAGCAGTGTCTACACTGCTGGAATTCTAATAGAGAAGAAGAGAGCTAGTTCAAGACGAGCATTTATGGTTAAAACGTATATAATTAAAAAAAAGTTTTTAGAAAATGAGCGATGGTTTCTCTAGATAAGACCCTTATTCCTCGTCTGGGATCATGTAGAGCTCTTTGAAGCTGCAGTGAAACTGTAATTTTGACCTTCAACTGTTTGGGCGCCATTGAAGTCCACTTTATGGAGAAAAATCCTGGAATGTTTTCATCAAAAACCTTAATTTCTTTTCGACTGAAGAAAGAAGGACATGAACATCTTGGATGACATGTGGGTGAGTAAATGATCAGGAAATTTTAATTTGAAAGTGAACTAATCCTTTAATGTCTTAGCTTGTAAATATGTTCATGACTTAACATGAAATAAAATGATTGCTGTGGTTTAGCCTGTTGTTGTTGTTGTTGTTTATCATATTTTAAAATGTAACAAGGTTATTCTTCCCTCTGTCTAACGTTTTTTAGTACTTCACAGCCAGAAAAGTATCATAAAAGGTCCATGGTACCACATTAATAATATTATTTTGCCTTATGTAAATACCATGGTAATGTGCTAATCATTCTGATGTATCAGTGCTTTTATGAGGAATGTGCGCTATGTTTGTTGTTCAGGAGAGCATTTATGGTTATTTACTGGGTACAATATAAACAATTTTTGTCATAACGTTCAAATAATACACAACTTTTACACTCGCCCTAACTGCTACTGCTAGTAACATTGGCCTACATTTCCCATAATGCCGTACGTTGTCACGTTCGTTTGACGTCACACGCATCTCGCCAGGTACAGAAGTCCATCGTGCAGAATGAAAACAACTGTTGCATAAACTTCATTAATAACCTGGGAGCTGATCGCCTGTGCAAACGGATCCACATTTTGGGTAATGTAACTCTGAACTTTATTTCACGCGTTGTTGTGACTTTTAGTAGATGTGGATTTTTCGTAGTTCAGCTGTTATTTGCAGCACGAACAAAAGATGAGTTTTTACATGGTTTTTGGTGCTTTATGTGGTTATTTAGAAGAATCATGGCAGAGAAACCTCAGCTGGTCAATAATTCACCAGAGGACATCGAGACTGATGAGTGTATGAGCACATACACACACATCTACAGCCCTAATCTGCTCATGTAAGCTCAATAAACACCTTTGAGTTTTCATTTTTGCATTGGAAGTCTTTACATTGCTTTACATTGAGACTATATGTGCATATATATATACACACATGTATGTATATAAGTAATGTGTGTATATATATATATATATATATATATATACACTACCAGTCAAAAGTTTGGAAACATTACTATTTTTAATGTTTTCGAACGAAGTCTCTTATGCTCATTAAGGCTACATTTATTTCATAATAAATACAGAAAAAACTGTAATATTGTGAAATATTATTACAATTTAAAATTATGGTTTTCTATTTTAATATACTTTAAAATATAATTTATTTCTGTGATGCAAAGCTGAATTTTCAGCATCATTACTCCAGTCTTCAGTGTCACATGATCCTTCAGAAATCATTCTAATATGAGGATTTAATACTCAGTTATTATCAATGTTGGAAACAGTTGTGTTGCTTAATATTTTTTTGGAACCTGTGACATTTTTTTCAGGATTCATTGATGAATAAAAGGTTAAAAAGAACAGCATTTATTCAAAATAGAAATCTTTTCTAACAATATAAATCTTTACTATCACTTTTTATCAATTTCACACATCCGTGCTGAATAAAAGTATTAATTTCTTTCAAAAAAAAAAAAGAAAGAAAAAAATTATTGACCCAAAACTTTTGAACGGTAGTGTATATTGTTACAAAAGATTTCTATTTTAAATAAATGCTGATATTTTTTAACTTTTTATTCATCAAAGAATCCTGAAAAAAGTATCACAGGTTATATAAAATAATATTAAGCAGCACAGCTGTTTCCAACATTGATCATAAATCAGCATATTAGAATGATTTCTGAAGGATCATGTGACACTGAAGACTGGAGTAATGATGCTGAAAATTCAGCTTTGCATCACAGAAATAAATTATATTTTAAAGTACATTAAAATAGAAAACCATAATTTTAAATTGTAATAATATTTCAAAATATTCTTGTTTATTATGAAATAAATGCAGCCTTAATGAGCATAAGAGACTTCGTTCGAAAACATTAAAAATAGTAATGTTTCCAAACTTTTGACTGGTAGTGTGTGTGTGTGTATATATATATATATATATACATATATTTACTTTTTATAATAACACTTAATGTGTGTGTTTGCAGTGATCAGGTGGCCTTTATAACCGGCGGAGGTTCAGGTATTGGATTTAGAATAGCAGAAGTTCTGATGCGGTGAGTTGTCAGTGATTTTTTTTTCCCCACTGTAGTTTCTCACTGTCAACACTTTGTCTATGACTGAACCTTTTAATCTGACACTTTTACTCATGACTTACCATTTATATATTGATCTTTAACCTTTGTGACCTTCGGTAACATAGTCTTCTCAAGCCTGCATCTTTAAAGGGTTAGTTCACCCAAAAATGAAAATTCTGTCATTTATTACTCACCCTCATGTTGTTCCACACCCGTAAGATCTTCGTTAATCTTCAGAACACAAATTAAGATATTTTTGTTGAAATCCGATGGCTCAGTGAGGCCTGCATAGCCAGCAATGACATTTCCTCTCTCAAGATCCATTAATGTACTAAAAACATATTTAAATCAGTTCATGTGAGTACAGTGGTTCAATATTAATATTATAAAGCGACGAGAATATTTTTGGTGCGCCAAAAAAACAAAATAACGACTTATATCGTGATGGCCGATTTCAAAACACTGCTTCAGGAAGCTTCGGAGTGTTATGAATCAGCGTGTCGAATCAGCAGTTCGGAGCATCAAAGTCACGTGATTTCAGCAGTTTGGCGGTTTGACACACGATTTAAATCATGATTCGACACAAAAGATTCATAACTCTCCGAAGCTTCCTGAAGCAGTGTTTTGAAATCGGCCATCACTATATAAGTCGTTATTTTGTTTTTTTGGCTCACCAAAAAAATTCTTGTCGCTTTATAATATTAATATTGAACCACTGTAC
>RJVU01075378.1:1417363-1434553 GCA_003731715.1 Anabarilius grahami
TTTTTGGTGCGCCAAAAAAACAAAATAACGACTTATTTAGTGATGGCCGATTTCAAAACACTGCTTCAGGAAGCTTCGGAGTGTTATGAATCAGCGTGTCGAATCAGCAGTTCGGAGCATCAAAGTCACGTGATTTCAGCAGTTTGGCGGTTTGACACACGATTTAAATCATGATTCGACACAAAAGATTCATAACTCTCCGAAGCTTCCTGAAGCAGTGTTTTGAAATCGGCCAGCACTATATAAGTCGTTATTTTGTTTTTTTGGCACACCAAAAATATTCTTGTCGCTTTATAATATTAATATTGAACCACTGTACATGAACTGATTTAAATATGTTTTTAGTACATTAATGGATCTTGAGAGAGGAAATGTCATTGCTCCCTATGCAGGCCTCACTGAGCCATCGGATTTCAACAAAAATATCTTAATTTGCGTTCCAAAGATTAACGAAGGTCTTACGGGTGTGGAACGGCATGAGGGTGAGTAATAAATTACATTATTTTCATTTTTGGGTGAACTAACCCTTTAAATTCATCTGAATATGTTTTCTGATGTTCTTGCAAAAGTCATTTGAAGCTTATTTTTTACTTTTTTTTTCTTTTCCTCCTATAACAATTCACTCAGGCATGGTTGTGACACGGTCATTGCCAGCAGAAATCTGGAGAAACTCTCTGAGGTACTGTCTCAACAAATCTCCAATAATTACTCTTTCTTTGATAAAGAGAAATTCATCTTTTTGTGTGTGTGTGTGTGTGTTTATTTTAGGCAGCGAAGAAGTTAACCAGCACTACAGGCAGGCGATGTTTGCCAATAGCAATGGATGTGCGTCAACCAGAGACGATTTCTACTGCCATGGATGAAACACTGAAGACATTTGGACGTGTTGACATACTTATTAACAGTAAGGATTAAGTTAGAAGTTGCCAGAGGTCAAACACAGTGCTTTAACAATAAAAAAAAACATATAATGCCCCAAATATAGTGTATTACCAAAGAGATCTTGAGATAGATATCAACCAGCTAACAACCTCTGACCAAGGTTTACTTTATCAGTCTCTAATGTGATTACGTAATATACGAGCACATGTACTTTTTTACATAGTTAGGCCGTCTACTAGTACTCTTACATCAGCTCTCCTTTTCCAGGAAAATTACATTTATCCATTATTGTATCCTTAAATGTAGTACTCAGGATAATTTTATATATATATATATACACACACACATATATATACACTGCCCTCCAAAAGTTTGGAAACACCCTGGCAAAGTGTGGTTTTGGATGATATCAGCATAAATCCTTATCATTTTTTGGTGCAAATACATTAAAGGAACTTGACATTATTGAAGACCAGCAATAATAATTTTCATCTTGATTACATAATAATGGCACAATATACGTGTCAAAGTCAGACATGCCCCTTTGCCAGCTGTGATGCCTGGTTACTGGTTTAAACTTGGCCCAGGTTTTTGGGTCAGCACACCTTAATAGCTTCAACAATTGATTGCCAATTAAGTTTAGAATACAATGAACCAATTAGAACCCAGTTTAGGTCAGATAGCTGCTAATGGTGGATATTTTGATGAATTGAAAATTTAAGTTTTTTCTATGTATAAACTGTTTATATAATAAAATATGTTTTCGTAGTTTGTGTTGTCCCTTACCAGTGCAAAATGATCACAAATTAAAAAGGATTCATGCCAGTATTGTCCAAAACCCCACTTTTCTAGGGCGTTTCCAAACTTTTGGAGGGCAGTGTGTATATATATATATATAAATAATTGTAATAAAATATGTTTTCGTAGTTTGTGTTGTCCCTTACCAGTGCAAAATGATCACAAATTAAAAAAGGATTCATGCCAATATTGTCCAAAACCCCACTTTTCTAGGGCGTTTCCAAACTTTTGGAGGGCAGTGTGTGTGTATATATATATATATAATAATTTTATTAAAATATGTTTTCGTAGTTTGTGTTGTCCCTTATCAGTGCAAAATGATCACAAATTAAAAAGGATTCATGCCAATATTGTCCAAAACCCCACTTTTCTAGGGCGTTTCCAAACTTTTGGAGGGCAGTGTACATACATATACATGTATACATATATAATTTATGTATGTTTTGTGGTTTATATATTTTTTTTCTTTCTCAGATGCTGCAGGTAATTTCTTGTGCCCTGCTACATCGTTGTCATTTAACGCTTTCAAGACAGTAATGGAGATCGACACCATGGGAACTTTCAACACTAGTAAAGTGGTCTATGACAAATGGTTCAAGGTAAAGATTTTTATTACCAAAATATCTTACATCTTGGATTTTTCCCTCACATGTGATCAGTGATTTATAGTCAGTGTCTCATAGTTTGTGGCTTTATTTTTCTCTCTCAGGATCACGGCGGCTCCATTGTCAACATTTCGGCCACACTGGGGTACAGAGGTCAGGCTCTACAGGTGCATGCTGGGTCAGCGAAGGCTGCAAACGGTCAGTGTCCTTTCTGGTTGATGTTTTGGAATAAATGTCTGTTTGACTGCTTTATAAAGTCATATGATTGCTTTTATAAATGTTAGAATATATAGTATTTAAAGGAGTAACAGTGTTACACAACAAATAAAAACAAAAACATGCATAAGACAATATAGTATGCAGATTAATAAATCAAGCTAGTATGAAGGGTGATGTTGCTCCAAGTCACTTTGGATAAAAAAATGTAAATAAAATAAAACCATATTACGGCATGAAAATGCAATGAAATCAAAATTGCTCCCATTTATCTATTTATTTGATTTCATGTTGCTGGTCTTATTGTGAATGATTGATTCATACATGCATATATTTTTAATACATTTTTTTGACCCTATCATGACAGTTCATGCTGACTGTTAAAGGATATTAGATGTTCTATTGGCTGAAAAAATGATAAAATAATGACTAATTATCTGCATACGTATGTGTTTGTAGATGCCATGACAAGGCACTTGGCGGTCGAGTGGGGCCCCAGTGGTGTGAGGGTGAACACAGTGGCCCCAGGGCCCATCTCTGGCACAGAGGGATACCGTAGACTGGGTAAGAGCAGTTATGTGTGTAGCCAAAGTCGAGTGTGTCTCTATTTCTTTATCACTTTCAATTTTATCCTCTTCTTCTTTCAGGTGGTTCACATGCCGAGACAGCGGGGGTTTTCCGCAGCATCCCATTGCAAAGAGCCGGCAATAAGACGGAGATTGCACATGCGGTTCTTTTCCTGGCCAGCCGCGCTGCTTCATACGTCACTGGAACGATACTGGTCGCCGACGGAGGGGCGTGGCTCACCTCGGCCAATGACGTGGAGCGGCTGCTGGGTATTATCTCATCTCGCTCTGCAAAACTATGAACAGACAGCACCGCACGCAGGTGTGTGTGCGTGAGGTAGAAGACGCGTGTTTGCTAGTTATAAGGATCTCAACTAATTTATAAAAAGCATTTTATATAATTATGATAATTATTAGAAGGCTCAAACGCACTTATGAGAATTATTTTTCCAAATATGTGATCTGGTGAGCAAAACAATCATTTTTTTGCCACTGTGTGATTGACTGTGGGTAATATCTTGGTATATAAGATCTCATCGTAACTTCTCTTCCCTTGTGTTTCTAGGTTTTTGGTCGGCGGAGAAAAGAAAGGATAAATAGCATGACTGAAGAGGATGAAATAACGGTTGATCGGGCCAATATCTGTATGATGATGATTGTTGAAGCTCACAAAACATGTTTAGATTATTTTCACCACCCAAAACCAAAGTAAACAATAAGAAATTATATTCTGCGTAAAGATAAACAAGCCTATTTTTAGGCTTTGTGGCGTTGTGACACTGTGTATTAAAATGAAGCACATTTCCACCCCAAATTTAATTTTCATAATGTTCTGTTATACTTTTTGAGTTGTTTTTCTCATTCTCCTTTATGGTAATGAGAAAATAGACTGCAGTTTATGCGAATATATTTTCTAATTTTCTTTTGATTTTGAGGTGAGATATGAAAGATGTGTTCTTGACTGAACTTTAAGTCATATAGTATATTTATAGATCCTGCTGAACTGTGCATTTTCCTTACATAGATATTTCAAGCATGTTTAAAGTATTAGTAATTATTCAAAATGTCTATTTTATTCTGGTAAGCATTACGTAAATTAGTGGCGTTTTTTTTTTTTTACTTTCAGCTACAATACATTGTGTAATAAAGGTAAATATTGTATTCTTATATACATACGTTTTCATAATAAATCTTTTATAATGCTACTTTTTCGGTGTTTGTTATTAGCGGTTACGTCTTTGTTCGGACACACGGGGGCGCAAGAAAACCACACTTAAATAACTGAAGATAACACTGTTTGGTTAACAAATAAGCTTTTATTCTAAGTAGACGATTATTTCATTTAATTCTGGCGAACTCTCTCGATTATGATAGCCACTATTTTACCTGGTTTTCGATAAAAAATTATGACACGGTCGTCAGTTATCAGAAGCGCGGGAATGTGACATTCAAAAATAAATGCCGTTATAAATCTACATTCCATCATCACCATCGCAACCAAACGCACAGATAACTGCGCGAGGAATGGATTCTTGACGCCTGTGGTTTAAAGCTGTAGACTGCGGCGCCGGCGCTGCGCATGCGTGTTGCTGACGTCGGTTTGTGTGCCTGTGTACATGCGAGTGTGTATGTGTGAGTGAGACAGCAGAGGTTGTGTGTTGCTGCTGATGAGAGAGACATTTAACTGAAACATCATTCATCGACTGAAAAACAAGACCTCGCGACGAGCTCAATTTAGATCTCGGATTTCAGATTAACGGATAAATAACCGCCGAAGGATTTGAGGGATTATCGGTGGTCTCGAGCTGATTTTATCCCCGCTAACAGGCTAATAACAAGCGCAGGTGGATGACTCGCGAGACTCGACCTGGATGTTGGCCTGTTTTTAAAAAGGATAAGCTGAAGAATAAATCAACCAGCTTCAAAACAAATTAAGGGATAAAATCGGCTCTGAGGGGGGGGGGACCAGAAACATTTCAAGGGTCTTCTTTTATTCAAACTGGAAAATAAAATGAGAGGGGGTCGTTTGGGCCAGCTAGTCGGCCATTGAGTTTACCTCAGATGTGGAGGATGCTGATGCTAACCGCGCTAGATCAGTCTATCATTTAAGGGTTTTAAATTTATTTTTCAATCTGATAACACAATGACAGCTGCTTAAACTACAATGTGCTGTATTAACATATAAAAAAATGCAGATATGTTAAGCTTTATTCTCTCAGACTGCGAGACAATCTGGTTTATCTGAGTAAAATGATTGAACACACTGCCTCATAATAAGATTAACTGTTTAAAGATTGTTATACATTATAACCAGACTTTAATGCTTAAAGGGAAGTGTCAAGCCTGTTAGTGTACCATTAATGTAACCTTATAAATGATTTGCTTATGAGGCAGGCAGTTTTTAACATTGGGAAGTTGAAGGCTAACAAAATTAATTTAAATGGAATTTGGATATGCAGTGTGATTTTTGCAAGCTTTCTATTTTATGTAATTTCATGTATTCTCTTACACATGTACATATTCTAAGATTGTATTTTTCATTACGAGATTTTTATGGGCAGCAATCTTAAATACTGCAGTAATCCAATTATTATGTGTTGATTGGGATGTGGATCAACAAGCTTTGAGAAGTCTTATATTAAATGGATTAGATGTGAATTTGACTGCAGAACAGGGAAACTGAGCCAACGCTGTTTTTTAAAGGAGAGGTTTGCATATCGGAAAAATATCTCAGCCCACATGGAGCTGTGTTACGGCAGTGAAACATTATCCTTGTGTCTGCAAAAGTAAACAGTAGTTGATCATTTACAGGGAAGTGGACGCTTACGCATGGGTCTCGACAAGGATATTTCATTTGGTGCGTATGCTGGAAGAGGTCACCAATTACTTTTGAATTCCGAACATTACCTTGTGGGATCATAACAAAGGATTGGAATTTCTGGAATATTTCCAATTGTCAGAGGAGAGAACTCTTCTTTTCAATGGAGCAAGTTCTCTCCAGCCCTCAGGGGTGTTCTGAGTGGGAGGTGAGTGGGAAAGCTGACTGGGAATCCGAACAGAATCCCCTTGGATTTCTCCTTATGGATAAAGATAACAGTGCTGTTGGTGATTCTACTAATGAAATTTTTCAGGAGAACGCCATAAACCTTGATGACTTATTTTGGGCTTCTCAGTATTCCGGGCAGACGTATTCCTGGGAAAATGGTCTGGATTGCGTCTATCCCGATTGGAAGACTCAGCCTCCTCCTTCCCAAGATCTCAAAGGAGAGGGTTCTCCTGGAAGTTCGGAAATTGTGGAAGGAGATCTCATCAGTTTTAATTCTAGATCTACTAGTCCTACGTTCTCAAACGTACCCATGCAGAATCAAAACAACTTTTACAATCATCCTGAACAGGTGCCTGATATCTTGCAACCGGTGAAGATTACTGCCACTTTAAACCCTCTAGATGTGTACACAGGTGAGTTGGTTATTAATGACCCCACCGTTCAGACTGACAAAACACTATTACAAGAAGCTCACCTCAAGCTTGAGGACACACATTTAACAAACTGTGAGTTCAGCCATAATTCCCTAATGGAAAGAACATTTGCGAATGAAGACAGCCCGATCTTGCTTCCTCACGAGACTCTGGAATCTGAAGGTTTGTTGACTGTTTCTCCCGTGGAGGTCTCATGTATGGATACAAACTCAAATCCCAATCCTTCAATTATTTGTCAGACATCTCAACACATCTACCTCCCATCTTCAGCCCTTGCCCATGAGCCCATCCCTTCGATGACATGTTCAGAACCACCTGGCTCGCCATGTCCCAGAACTAGTGCACCCCTTCAAATGGATGAGGTAGAGATGTTGTTACCCGAGCTGCTGGCTGGAGGTCTATACTCTGAACAGGAGAGTAGTAAGCCCTCAGCTAGTAACGAGACCCATGACGATGATCTTCAGAGCCAAGAGACAACAGGCGCTAACATAGAAACAACACAACTATCCTCTGAAGCAGAGACCGCCTGTAGGAGTCCAATAGGTGAGTCTTGCGTATCACCTAAACTTTGTGAAGAAATGTTGCATGATTTATTCACAGAATGCACATTTGGCGAACAATTGGAAACGGTTGGTGAAGAGGTAAGAGAACAGGCCGTGCCCAGCGGTGCAACTGATAAAGTTTTTTCTGAAGCTAAAACAGAACTCGCACCAATTGCTTTTATAGATTTACAAGCAGAAGATCCTTCAACTGATAGCCTGCTTGACAAAGACAGACAAGAGTCCACATTAGCCTTACCGGTCTGCACACCTGAGCATAATGCCTTACTTGAGCTCTCACCAGAAGATGACATCTTACCTGAGGACCACAGCCAGCCCACACACTCAACTGAGGCTGAAGCCTTATCTGAGGTGCCCCGTAATGGAGATGGAAACCTTATTCCTGTTGCCATGTTTGAGATCTTGACAGACAGCGTCTCTTGTGAAGCTGTGCCATCTTTAGACACTGTAATTGCACCTGTGATAGATGCCTTTGAGATCACAGAACAGGAAAAATGTGATGCAAACTCACCTGGTTTAGAATCTGATGCACTCACACTTGAATTTCAGGATGATATAGCAAATGTAGAAACGGGCAACCCAGACAATGAGCATGAGGCAATGTGTGCAGATGATACAACAACAACAGAAGAACCACTCTCAGATTTGCATCAAAATCAAGAGGCAAACAATCTGAAAAGCAAGTCGTGCAACTTGCAAAATGATGATTTAAATCTTGATGGCAGTAAATCTGACAACAATCAAGAACTGAATGCAACAAGAGAAGCATGTCAGGAACTAATCAATACTCAACAAAAAGAGAGTGCACTTTTGGAAGTTTTCACACTTGTGGACCAACTGAATGACTCTTTTACTCCAAAATCAAGTGCAATTGTAATAGATACACCTGAAGAAAATGTAACAGCTCACCATGACAGTCATAAAATACCACTGAAAGTCAAAGAGAAACTTCGAAGTATGTCTTTACAGGGAGGGGAGAGATCGGATTGCAGAATGTCTACTCAGAATCAAGTCATTCCTCATTGTGCCAGTAATTTTGATTCTTTAGAGTCCACTCCCTTTACCTGTACTTTTGATCAGCTAACCGTGACAGGTGGACTTGTGGGGCCGGATCTTACAGACAACACAGAAACTCCCAGCCAATTATGTGAAGCTACAGGAGAGGGAGAGGCGGGGTTTACTGCTCAGTTTACACATCAGGAGGATTTCCATCAGCTGACACCAACACCAATAGACCTGGCACAAGAGCAACAAGTGAGCTCAGTTGCCCCCAGCTCTCCTCTCTCGCATAGAAATGTCTTTCCCTGTGGAGCCAGCCTGGATGGGGAGGCCTACCTGACCTTGATGGAAAACAATCCTGATACTCCCAACATTCCCAAACATGCAGAAATGACTCTGGATTTGTGCAAGGCCTCAGACTCTCTGCCGACCAAATCGCTTCATGACCAGAGGGTCCCTGTGGATTTGATAAACGTGCCTATAGTTTCCACAACAGCCCATAGAAGCGAGGAGCAGTCGGCTCTCCGAGCAGTTTTCCAGGCTTTGGATCAGGACGGAGATGGATTTGTCCATATTGAGGAGTTTATCGAGTTTGCAAAAGCATATGGAGCTGAACAGGTCAGTTTTTGGTGCATCTATGTCTATTTGTGTGAGCTTGTAGGGGGATAAAAGGCGGGTGGGGGTGTAAATGTTATAAAAAAGCTTTATGATTACAGGACAGTGTGTGTCTTCCCTTGGGTCCCAAGTGAAACTTGATCATGGTGACACCCAAGAACTGCTCTTTTATTATTCAAACCCTCAAAGACTCAGAATACCACTCTAGTCCTGTATGTCTCGCTCTTTCTCTCATGTTTATTCTATTTTAACTATCAGCTGTTTTGCATAAGTTTTACCAAACTATACAAGTGTTAATACACTTTTCTGTGCCTTGTAATAATCACTCAAACTTCATACCAAAGTTTTGCAACTTTTGAGGTATTTTTGTTTCCCCTTATTAACGTTTAATTACATTGTGACGTTTAGTTATTGCAATATCTTAACTTGAACATAAACTGTTTAGAGCATTATTCCATGTTCAATACAAAAGTTAAGCTCAACTGACAATATTTTGATATGTCCAATGTTTTCTTAATTAAAAAAAGAGCAAAAGATGAGGTTACGATGAATGGAAATTTTAAAAGCAGAAATGTGAAGCTTAATGTTTTTTTTTCTTTATTATTAATTTTAAAAGTTGTCTTATTTGAGCTTCCAAACATTTGAAATCATAAATTTTACAGACATCTTATTGCATTGTTTTGTCATGATGACAAAGTTGTACAATTGGGTATATGCATATAAATGGTTTGCAAGATTTTTATTTAATTTTTATTTTTTGCACTAAAATCATGTTAAAACTCATATTTTTAGTGGCTATACTGTTGAAAGGAATAGTTCACCCAAAAATGAAAATTGTCTTTATTACTCAACCTCAAGAGGTTTCAAATCTGTATGAGTTTCTTCTGTTGAGCACAAAACATAAACATACAAGCTTGATAAAAATGCTCATTTTAGAAGAACATTTCAGATGGCACTTAGAGGCTTTTGCATCCGAAGTCTTCGTATTTTAGAGAATGTGGGTAACCAGACAGTTGATGGCACCCATTGACTTCCATAGTATTTTTTTCCTACTATGAAAGTCAACTGTTTGATTACCAACATTCTTTAAAATATCATCTTTTGTGTTCAACGGAAGAAAGAAACTCATACAGGTTTGGAACAACATGAGGGTGAGTACATTTTTGGGTAAACTATCCCTTGAAACTGAGTATTGTAACATTTACTAATTCGCCCCATTCACTTCCATTGTAAGTGTCTACATTTATTCTTATTTTACAGAAAAAGAGGGGAGATGTGGCAGTTATTTTTTGTGATTATCAATATTAAGTCACAAGTTCTTTCGATTGAGCTTGATTTGTACTAAATCAGGAATATTCCTTTAAGGTAGCCGAGTAGAAAAAAACAGTTTTACTCAGTATGGATGTCACGTATTGACAACTAAACTGAAGGTTAATCAATAATAGTTAATGTATGGAATGTATGAATGGGGTTGTGTTTGTGATGTGAGTTCATCTAACAAAATCTGATATTCATTACTGTTTGACTAGTGTTAATGATGTTGCCCTAATGTTTATAGATGGGTTTCGTGTTATGTCTGTGCACTGAATTTGGCAGGTCAGTAGATGAGTGATGCTGGATAATCAGGATGCATTTCATTTTTTAACTGCTTTTGAGACATATAACGTCAAATGTACCAATTTCAAAATCCCTCTGTGGTTATTTTGCCATTTAAATGAGAATACAGATTTGTGTTTCCTGTTAACTCCTGATCCCCCGGACACGTGCCATTGTGTGTTTAAGAGAGGATGGATTTGATGCCGGAAGTCTGGATCTTTTGTGACTGTTAAAACTGCTGATCCGATCAGCTGAAAGGTTAAACGGCCAGATGAATGATAGGGAGGGGTGCGTGTACAAATGCACGCTTTTATTTGTCTTTTCATCATTGTTATTCGTCTTTTCTCAAATGCACCTTGCAGTGTACAAAGTTACATATGACTTCTTTCTTTTTGCATTTGTCTGTCATTTTTGAGTTTCTCAGGTGAAATGAGCTTGTGACCGTGTGATACAGGTTTAAAATTTAACTTCCTTGTTATGTGAAAAGCATCACACATTTGCAACAGTAAGCAAGTTTGCGTGTTTTTATAAGTTAGTTTATGGTTTCGGGTAGGAAATTGCAAGCCATACTTCATCCTAGCCTCGAGGGTCATTCCTTTGTCTGCGTGACTGTGATTGAACTCAAATTTCTATAGGTTTCTTCTCGTGATTCAAGCGTGCAATTTAAGAGCTTGCTCAGCTGGTTGGCTCACTGAGTTTATGACTGAAGAGGTGGAGAGAGACAGTAGACAGAAACTGATATGATATAAAAAAAAAAAAATGTGTTTGGATATTCATATTTTAGTCTCAGATATGTTTTCTGTACACACTGGAGAGTGATTGTGTGTCTGTGCTTGTCTTTCACTATTATGTCGTTTTATCTTTAAGATACGGTTGCTATGGGATTGCATGATGTTAGATGCAAATTCTTACCCGGAAGTAGCATTTTCCAGGAAGGAACCGTAATTGGCATTAGGTTACAGCGCAAAAATGTCCATATGTGTGACTCAGTGCATATCTATGAGAATGTAAGAAAGTTACAACAATTCATCTGAGCTGAACCTCTCATGTGACTGACTGGTGACTCACTGGTTTTCACGCCTTGACTTGAGATGCTTCTGTACTGGGGTTAAATCAGCTCCTCAGCTGACTCGCATTACACTTACTCATTACCTAAAGCAATCACTTGATTAAGTAAAAGAATATTTGATTTTACAGGAAATAAAATAGCAGGAGTAATCTTTAAATGATTGCTTACATGGTAGAAATAAACTATTGATAAACTGCTAATATATATTATACAGCTCTCTGGAATGCTTGATTCTGATTTGTGATGTCTAGTAGTTTGTGAACGAATCGTTCTTTTTAGTGAACTGGTTGAAGTTACTCAATAAATACTCACTTGTTTCGGACGTGCCTGACAGTCACTCCAACTCGAAATGAGCCGATATCATCCAGGAGTATATGATCCTCTAATGCAGATTTTTGCAGCTCATTCAGCACTCCAGTTAGTCCAACAGTTTCCTGCATGGTCATTTAAACCATAATCAATGTTTTACCGTGTGTGTGTGCGTGCGTGTTTAAGAACTAGGCATATAATTTGGTGCCTTTAGGGCTAAAATATCACACAGACAATCAGAGTTAAATATTTAGCCAACAGTTTCATGTTTTAGATTTCTCAGTCAGAGGTGTGTTTCAGTGTGTTTGGTGTTTTTCTTCGAGAACTTTGATTTTAGAATTCACGACTGTCAGTTCTGCTGTTGCCAGGTGACCGACTGTGTGCAATTGTGTCTGTTCACTGGAGTGTAGCTTTTGTGTGTGTGTGTGTGTGTGTGAGAGAGAGAGAGAGGGAATGTGTGTTTTGTTAGGGATGTTAACAAAACAGACTAGGGATGGACAGACTTTTGTCTGTTGTATTTATCCTTAAGTTACAAAATATATTCAAGTAATGCTTTGTTCCTAAATAGACGGGATGCACCGATATGAAAGTTTTGGCCGATACCGATAACCGATAATTCTTTGATATATTGGCCGATAAATCTAAATCTTTATAGAATTTTTGAGAGCCTGATTATAAAAACAAAATCTCACCATTAAAAGCCATGTCCCAAGCACACAATTATAATGTTCTCATTATAATATTACGCAGCTTATATGACAGACTTGCTCTGTACATTGCATTTAATTGTATTTTCCTTTTTTGAAGTGATTTCAATCATATTTCAAGCAATTCAAAACCATAATGGCAGGCAGTGTGCCGATAACGATAACACTAAATATATATCGGCCGATACCGATATAGTGGCTGATATATCGTGCATCCCTACTAAATAGAAGGTTAGATGGATAAGAAGAATACTAAAATGAGCCCATGTCACTTTTATTGAATCACACAAACTATCTCTTATTCTTACTTCGCATTTTTTGATTTTTTTATTTTGTGCAGGAAAAGTTAAAATCCTTACATATTAATAAAAAAGTGAGACTTTTAAGATAACATAATTCTCCTCCTACTTTTTCATTCTTTATCTTATGGGTGAATCAATTTATGTGTGTTTTGTTGTCAATAAATGTATGATAACATACTTATCTCTGCTCTGTTTGCATAGGTTGAATAGTTTGTTTGTGGTTTCAGGTGAAGGATCTGACGCGGTTCTTGGATCCCAGCGGTCTGGGTGTGATCAGTTTTGAGGATTTCCACAGAGGCATCAGTGCAATCAGCAATGAAGGTACAGCAGCACACAAACACACTCGTGTTTTAAATCACGCTGGGAGTTTCCATTAACAACTGTTGTTCTTAATTACAGATTAATTATATAATAGACTAAAACAAACCCTAAAATGCAACTTAATAGACTAACCCAACCCTAACCCAATAGACCAACCCTATAATATACTAACCCAAACCCTAAAATATAACTCTTGTCATTTTCAAAATATATTTTAATCTCTTTATGCAGTATTCTTTCATTATGAGGACATCTCAAAAAGGAGTATTTATTATTTGGCCAGGAAATTCATCATCAGTTTTGTCCTCAAAAGAATGGCCAAATCAGAAACACAAACATCTTGTTTTCTTCATGATTGAGTGATAATCTGACACTTATTTGGTAATGATTTTTCCTGATGGAGAGAGTTTCATAAAAACATTTCCTAAAATACTGTGTAGAAAAACACAGCTAATGAGTCAGAGCATCTGTGAATTACTCAGAGTGAATCACGTCGCTGAATTGGGAATTTTGAATTTCTTTTAAAGAGAAGAGCCTCACTTAAAAGAGCTTTGACTTGCTGATAAGCAAAATCCACAGAGGAGCATTAACAAGACGGATATATTAAGAGTTATAGCTAGATTAAGCATTCAAAAAAAAAAAGAAAATGTTAAACCATACCAACATATAAGACAGAACCTTGTCTTAAATGCATTGATGCATGATCATCCTCAGATGTCTGCTGCCATAGCTTTCTTGAAGACTCCTGGATTAGACACCTGCTAGACACAGATGCTTTACACATTTTTGAATCTGCTCTAAACCTTCAGAATAGTTTGTTGGGTTCGGTTAACATGGGCTGTTTTTTGGCATTAAATGCACATTTTATTGTCCCAAAAAGTGTTTAAAACTACTGTCTAGGTAGTAGACATAAAAAGTATATGTATCAAATATTTAAATGTGCTTATTTTCCTAAAAATGTGGTCTATGTTGGCTTCTCACTATTTTTCGAATAGAGAGCCTATACACTCCCCATCTCTCTTTAAATCGATTATTATGATGATGATGGAATAGTTTAAAGCTCTTTACTTGGGTTTTCTACTGGTATCACTTCAGTAATGAGGATGAGGTCATGTTTCTAATGGCCTGCCGGGCACTCTGTGTTTCACGAGTCAGATTTCGCTCATCATTAATGGATGAGTTACTGGAGCATCTACCCCTCTCTATGCTTGTATGTTTGTTCTCAATAGGAGGAAAATCTCTATGCGGTTACTAGAAATGATGGTATAGATATTTCCGTGGTTGTACATTTCTGAACTCCTGCGTATGTGTAAAACAAAAAGTTGCTGTGGCAACAAACTAAATAAACAAGCATCAGTGGTGGCAAAGTCACACCACAAGGAGGCTCTACAACTAATCTCAAATATACTAATCTGGGGTTTGTTTCCCGTACAACAACGTAACTCGCTGCTTAAACACCATAGTACAATGATTTCACATTTTTAACATTAGTTAGTGTGTAATGTTGCTGTTTGAGCATAAACAACATCTGCAAAGTTACGAACAATGTAAGGCTGAACATCGTTACTGACAATCCTCATTTTGGCTGCGTGAGATTCTCCAGCTTTGTTGTTGTTGAGCAACCGAAGCACGAGCTGTTAAAGCTCCGCCCTCTTTTGGAAAGTCGAGCAGCAGCTAATTTACATTTAAAGCGACACACAAAAACGGCGTGTTTTTGCTCACACCCAAATAGGGGCAAATTTGACAAGCTATAATAAATGATCTGTGTGGGATTTTGAGCTGAAACTTCACAGACACATTCTGAGGACACTAGATACACTGCAAAAAATGCTGTTCTTACTTAGAGTTTTTGTCTTGTTTCTAGTCAAAATATCTTAAAGTTCTTAAATCAAGAAGCATTTTCTTGACAAGTAAAAATTATTTACTTGTTTTTAGGAAAAATAAATCAAAATTAAGTGGGTTTTTCCTTAAAACAAGCAAAATAATCTGCCAATGGGGTAAGCAAAATAATCTTATTTCAAACTGAAAACAAGATTATTTAGCTTATTTTTGGTTTGATATAAGATTATTTTGCTTACCCCATTGGCAGGTTATTTTGCTTGTTTTAAGGAAAAACTCACTTAATTTCGACTTATTTTTCCTAAAAACAAGAAAATAATTTTACATGTCAAGAAAATGCTTCTTGATTTAAGAACTTTAAGATATTTTGACTAGAAACAAGACAAAAACTCTAAGTAAGAACAGCATTTTTTGCAGTGTATATCTTGTAAAAGGTGCATTATAGGTCCCCTAAAATCCTTTGCTATTTTTGTTCTCTGTTGTTATGCTTTATGTTTCATTCAAAGCTCTTCAAAATCAAAACTTTTATTCTGTTGACAAACTAAAAGACGTAGAATGGAATTTGTATAAATTTGGAATGAAAGATATAGAATGTACTCCAAATTGCCTGCTTATTTTGCTTAAGAGTACAACCTGTTTAAGTCTGTTTAAGTAAGAAGAAACTATGCTTCTAACCACAACTAGAGAGCTATAGTTCCAACCACATAACTTTGTGATGCTGTTTGCGAATGTTCATTGGAANATATTTTGACTAGAAACAAGACAAAAACTCTAAGTAAGAACAGCATTTTTTGCAGTGTATATCTTGTAAAAGGTGCATTATAGGTCCCCTAAAATCCTTTAGAGATCAAATGAATGTCAGATTATTGCTGTAAATGATGAACATGGCATCTGAAGACTACCTTGCTATTTTTGTTCTCTGTTGTTATGCTTTATGTTTCATTCAAAGCTCTTCAAAATCAAAACTTTTATTCTGTTGACAAACTAAAAGACGTAGAATGGAATTTGTATAAATTTGGAATGAAAGATATAGAATGTACTCCAAATTGCCTGCTTATTTTGCTTAAGAGTACAACCTGTTTAAGTCTGTTTAAGTAAGAAGAAACTATGCTTCTAACCACAACTAGAGAGCTATAGTTCCAACCACATAACTTTGTGATGCTGTTTGCGAATGTTCATTGGAACTGTGGTTTCGGTAAACACAGAATTGTTGATCTGTGCTGGTAACGATGGAATTACAACCATAGTTGGCTATTGATACTTTTAGGAAATGCAGCCCTGGGCCGTTTTGTTAGCTTTCTTCATAGCAAGAAACTTTAATTTGGGTAAAAGGAAAATACATTAGGGAAATGTTGTACTTGTGTTTGTATGTAAATGTAACAGTTTTACAGTAGAGGTTTTAAAAAAAAATGAGGGACTCTGAATCCAGACAAAAAATATGCTTTCTTCTATCCAATATCTTGTCATTCATGAATATTTCAGCTAGCTGAAACAGACTATTACATAAATATAGTTTCCTGGACTCCAGACAGCCCAGTTGCTCAGTGCAACATATTCCATCCATGATGACTGTTTACAAATGAAAGACAGTATGTGTCATAAACCACTGCATCTCCAAATCATGGTGATGTCAATCAACCCAATAGTTGTTTTTTTCTATATATCCACTTAAACAAATATTTATCCATCGGTCCGCTGCCATAACTCGAAGTTTTCAAAAGGAAATGCTTTTCTTTGTGTTTCTTAATCAGGTTCTGAGCCAGATCTCTACAAGACTCATTTCAGCGCAGTGGAAGCCAATGGACCTCCAGAGGAATATGACGAGGTAATACACACCAACCTTGTGTTTATTGGGCCTGTTTTCTCCTGCCCTCTTGACATGATAAAAATAATAAATCAGCATTTCAGGACCCCATTACTGCAGAATGGTGGAATCCAGACCAGCACATTCCACAAATTCCCCAAAAGATTGAAAGACCACAGACGAGCTGCTGAGAACATGAGAAGCAGAGCATGTGCATTGTTCTGCCACAGCGCCACCTGCTGGTTTAGTTCAGCCGTTTAGTTTTTTAACAAGTAGAAAAACACTATTTTACATTTTAAATGCCATATTGTAGCACAAACTGAGGCAATAATCATAATCAAACATGCACTTTGGAAAGATTTGTTAAAGTTTGTTTAGGCGGTCCATGAAACCGTCCCATCGTGACATTTTAGATGTTCTTTTAGTGAAATCTCTAGGTAAATGCTGTTGATCAATACTATATTTTCAACTCATTCATGAAAATTAGTTTCATTTAAAAAAAGTGTTTTTTTGTGAAGGAAA
>RJVU01075378.1:1435695-1463897 GCA_003731715.1 Anabarilius grahami
TTAGTAATTGTATTGTTTTGTTTTGTTGTTTTGAAATTGAAAATTATGTCTTATATATATTATTATATATTTATTCTCTAGTAACTCATAGTGTAGCGTAAATATAAATATTGTTATATTTTAGTCTTGTTTTGACTGTAGTTTCACTATATTAAATTATGGTTATCTTAACATGTACCCCTCAGTGTTTATGGACCTGTCTCCTTTTCCCAAATGCATATGCGACTCATTATTCACAGCAATATTTAGCATATATAAATGTGCTACTTTGGAGTCTTGTTTTTTGCGATCTGACTTTCCTTCTTATTTCGTTCTTCCCGTCACTTCTAATGAAACACACACACACACACACACACCTGTGTGTTTTCCTGTGGGTCATGAATGGCTTTGCTGTTTCCATGTTTGCTTTCAAAACACACTGGCCGAGGTGGTTTGTGTAGCACCTCATCCAGAGGAACAAACACACTTACACACACATATGGTTGACAATATACAGGACAGGCTGGTGATAGATTTTTTTTTTTTTTATCACACACACACACACACACACACACACTCACACACACTCACACTCACACACACACACCTGTCATTCATCAGAACATATGATTATCGCAGCACATCCTGTCCTGAATAAGTGTTTGTGCATGTTGGGTGTGAAGTGTTAATGTTTTGCTACATGGGAACAGATTGAAATGAATAACAGCAAAAGTCTGTGTCTTAAAACCTAGTGAGCCATCTAACTAGACATCATTTGCATCATAGGTGCACTAAAATACTAAGTAGGCAGCTTACTAGGTTTTCAGTCACACATGTACATATGTTGTTTAGAACGTGAGTTGAGATGTTCTGTTGGCATATGAGGGTAATGTTAAATCAGAAGGGGCGTGGTCAGGGGCACATACTCCACCCATTTCTGGTCCTGGTGCCCTTCAGACTTTGGTCTTCATTTTCCAAAGAAGCAGAGTAGGAGTAATATCTGTCTCTGCTTACTCTATCTGTGTGGTGACTGTGAGAGAGACAGGAAGCATTTGTTAGTTTTGCGGTTAGTTGGTGAACCTGTTTTTCCCGTGTGGTGGTACTCGAGTAGGGAGAATGGTTCTGGGAATGGCCTCTCCTGTTTTAGGAGCTCCTCTCGGACTCACACAGGTACGTCAGGCTCTGAGATGCAGGTTTAAGTGGATTTCTGATGGAGTTTGTTCTTTTGGTTAGAACCGATTGACCAACTAAAGGTTTGAGGTTCATTCTTGAACTTAATTTGTAATGTTCATCATAATATCTGGGATGTTAATCCAGTTATTTGGTCATTGTGTATAGTATAAAAAGGGGGAAAAGGAAAATATAAACAGTAGAACAAGGTCTGATTTTTATTTGTAACTTTTCTTTAGATTTTTTTTAAGATAAAAAAAATGTTTTACATATCATTAAAAAGGGAAAAAATAAAAATAATAAAGAGTAGAACAAGGGTACCAATTATACATTCTGTTGAACATTGAGTTTCACAGTTTTCCTTGTTGTTACTGTTGCAAATCTTGCATTATTGGTTCCTAGATCTTTTTTAAACTTTGTAATGTACCGAAATTACTGTTTAGTTTGTACTACTGTATTATAGACAGGGTTATATAATGCAGTACATGCATGAAATTAAATAAATAGTCACCTTAGACAAGATGCATCTTCAAGGAACATGCAAACTTAGCAAAAAATAACAGCAATGGTTTGTATGTTTTTTGAGAGTCTTTTAAAGTTTAAAACCTTTGTTTTAGTGCAGTGGATGATTGACAGGTGAGCAGGCGGTCCTTCACTGTTATCTGGAAAGCATAGAGACGGATTAGAATTTACACAACAAATGCAATGCGGTCACGTATTTTCCACCACTTCTGAATGCTTCGGGTCATATTGTTCCTTAAACATTTATCACAGACATTATAACCTTCAAGCCTTTGTGTTTGCATGATGGTGCTTCTAAAAGGAACGGATAAAAATGCAATGCAAAAAGCCTGAAATCTCAGTATGACCTCAAAAATTTTGATTATCCCAAAACCAAATGATCTGAGTTGCTATCCACATTCATTTTATAGAATTACACTCTTAGTGTATGTCATTTATTAATTCAGTATTTTGGAAAAACGATTGTAACATAATCAAGAACACCATTATGTCTCCAACTGCAACTTCGGAGCAATAAAAGTTTTCTAATCAGTGTGTGTATGTTTGCAGCAGGCGGAGGTCTCTGACAGTGCGTATCTCGGGTCGGAGAGCGCCTACAGTGAGTGCGAAACCTTCACGGACGAGGACACGACGGCTCTCGTCCATCCAGAACTCCATGAGGACGTGGAAACTGACAGCGGCATTGAAAACACACTCACAGATGGAGACGACCGCAACAGGTAACACAGCTGTCAAATAACATGCACAAAGAGATTAGGTTCATAAATCACTCAAAATTACCCATACTTGCAGTGTTGTTATTAAGTAAAAGTAAAAAGTAAATAGTAAGTGTAAATAAAAAAAATATATATATATATATACACACACACACACACCTGGGCAAAAAATGGTCATAGCCCAAAATGGCAAAATATTTAGTGTATTTTAATATTTTAATGGTCTTAGCCATTTTAATCATAAATCACTGGTCAGGAAATTATCAAGAATTGCACAAAAACTGTAGATAAAGTAACTTGGCACAGAATAGCCTTCCCCAACTTGTCGACAGCTTTTTACAGGAAGAAAAGTCAGTGTTGTTCCACTCAATGTTAATGGCCTCTATACTATATAAACTATAATAGTATATTCATGCCAAATGGTGACCGTAAACCATGTTGATTTAATATCCTTGAATGTATCAGCAATAATCTTACAAAATAAAACAACTTCCTGATACAATTTATCCACTCAGGACACAGTGTTCTCTACAAAAATACTTATGACGCATGCATCACAAAAAAATTGTTTAATGCCACATAAGTTTTGAGTAAAGGTGAATGGTTATAACATGAAACAAGATATTGACAAAATTATTTTAGTAACACTTTAGTTTAGGGTCCAATTCTCACTATTAACTGGTTGCTTATTAGCATGCATATTATTGGCTGTTTATTAGTACTTATAAAGCACATATTAATGCCTTATTCTACATGACCATATTCTACATCCCTTAATCCCAATACCTAAACTTAACTACCTTACTTACTATTAATAAGCAGTAATTAGGAGTTTATTGAGGCAAAAGTCGAAGTTAATAGTGAGAATTGGACCCTGATCAAAAGTGTCCATAATTTTTTTTTTCCTTTTTAATTTTTGACATTTTATTGCATTGCAATTGTCCCAAGATTTGTGCAGTAAAATTCTGAAGTGCGCAGTGTTGTTGTGCCCCAGTTCACATGAGTGAATCCCTGTGTATTTGTGTTTATTCAAGAATCTGCTGACTAGAGTTTCTTATTTCCCAAGAGCTGTTAACATCAGCTCAGCTGACCGAGGTGTTCCTGTTTCCCGTGTTATCGGTGTCAGTCTTTATTTTCCTGTTTCCCACTTGGAGGAAGTGTGGAGTTTGCTCTTTCTGCTTTCCTGCGGCCCAAAGTTTATCCATCTTTCACTCTCTAGGGTCCGTTTCTCTCGCTCTCTTACTTGCTTCTGTCATTGTAAAATATTCTGGCTCTCAGAATGTGTTTCTCTTGATTTAGCATTCCTGCCGTGTCAGGGTCACGCTGTCTCGCCAGCGCTGACCTTCCCGAAACTCACATTCAGAGTTGTGGAAAATTCATCATCTAATTTTGCGATAACTTGCAAATTTTTCTTTGGAACTTTGACTTCCTGTCTCTGATGTCAAACCTTTTTTTTGTTGTTGTGGTTTGTTCAGATCCCTAAGATTAACCTTAGTTAACCAAGTTTTGTTTAGTCAGTTTTGTTGCATTATTAGTAAGTCTTGAGTAACGTGTTTCATTGTGTTTGAGTGTCAACTGGACGACATAAGTTCATGCATATGGAGATTAAACCGATTAAACTGATGCTTATAGAGCATGCTAGCACACACACTGGGTCACCGTTACTGAGCTCTAAATCAGATTATACACACACACACACAGCCGTACGATTTAAGCATATGTAGCTTTGCTGGCACAAGGGATTTTGGCTGTTAATTCAGATTTACCGGGTCACAAACGTCTGGCAGGAATGTCGGCCAGATTGAACTCTGCAGGGAAAACTACATGTAACCTCATATAAAGCTATTTTAGTCTGAGTAAATAGCGTTTAATATTGATCGTGGGAGTTAAGTTTGCTCTGACACGCTGTGTGCCCAGTTGCTCAGAATCGCCAAAGAAAGACCGAATCGCTTTAAGATGCGGTCGCCGTCTTCACGCGTGCTTTGTGTGACCAACCGCAAAGTTACAGTGAAACGAGGGTAAGTCTTTGAGGGATTTATGTGTTTTTGTTATTGAGGGTATAAAGCTACAATAGAAAAAAGTTTAATCTGTATCAGTTTTCTTGTTAATTTGACATTTTTATTGTGTGTGAGTGTGTGTATCCTTCAGTCTTAATTTATCCTTTTCTTAAAAGTTTTGGATTTATTAAGGTTTTTTTATTTTTCGAAAGTCTCTTCTGCTCACCAAGGCTGCATTTATTTAATCAAGAATACAGTAAAAGTATTGTGAAATATTATTACAATTTCAAATAACTGTTTTCTATGTGAATATATTGTAAAATGTAATTTATTCCTGTGATCAAAGCTGAATTTTCAGCATCGTTACTCCAGTCTTCAGTGTCACATGATCCTTCAGAAATCATTCCAATATGCTGATTTGCTGCTCATGAAACATTAATCATCAATGTTGAAAAAGTTTTTTTTTTTTTAGGATTCTTTGATGAATAGAAAGTTAAAAAAAACAGAATTTATTTGAAATAGAAATCCTTTGTAACATTATAAATGTCTCTTAACCAATTGAATGCATCCTTGCTGAATAAAAGTATTAATTTCTTTATTTTCTCTAAACTATTTAACTGTAATGTAATGTTCACATTATCAGACACATACACTGGGCTGTCTATCAAGAAACCAGTCATACAATCAGCTGTTAATACACTGGAACTTTGGTGTTGCGCTGTTTTTGTGTGAATTTGTTTAGGCTGTTCTTTCATTTAATCGAACTGGAATTCTTCAGACGTTTTTAGGGTTAACTGCCAAGAGATTAAAGTGAATTATCAGATTATCATCCTCAAGACAAACTGGTCAAATTCTGTCTCACACACAAGGATGTTTTTAAGTTTTATAAGTAAGAAAAGAAAAGAGCCGATGTTGAACAGTCAATATATTGAAGTAATAAAGATATTAAAGGCATTATAAATATGATGTGATAAAGTTTTATGATTTCTCCTTAAGATGTAAGAAAGAAGTAATACTCAATGGTAGTACATATGTAACACAATACTGAAGTAGTGCTTATCTTAAAATGTAATAAAAATTTATATCATAGTGGTGAGCACCAAAAAAATAAATTGAGCAGCAAATCATCATATTAGAATGATTTCTGAAGGATCATGTGATGCTGAAAATTAAGCTTTGATCACAGGAACAAAATAACATTTTAAAATATATTCAAGTTATTTTAAATTGTAGTAATATGTCACAATATTACTGTATTTCTGATCAAATAAATGCAGCCTTGTTGAGCAGAAGAGACTTCTTTCAAAAATATTTAAAGTCTCCAAACTTTTAGTTTATATCTATATGTTTATTTTTATGTTATAAGAATGATTTATTCACAAAAAGAAGTGAATATTCAGTGTCCTGGCTGAAACACAACCTGTAAATAAATTTTTAGATTTGGCCACAAAACTAAATTTTTTTTTAATGTATTAATTTGCTACGACCTTTTACCATTGTTTCAATTTCATAAAAAATACTCCTTATTTAAAAAAAAATATATTAGCCTGGCATTTTTCACAGCGTTTAGATAACACATAATATTCCATGTGCTTCTGTGATAGGTTCACGCTGGGCTCGGATTTGAATGGCCACACCCTGGTGGCCGTGATTGGAGGAGAGGAGGAGCACTTTGAGGATTTCGGCGAGAGTAACAACACTTCAGACCTGCTGCTGGCCAGTCACGAGGAAGGAAGGGCGGTGCCAGATGGGGAGGGAGATGCAGAGCCACTCCCACACTCAGACAGCCCACTGCCCCGCCCACTGATGCTGCTGTCACCTAGGTATTGCACAACAAACACACACACTGGATTATTTAAAGCATAAGAAGCTTCACATACTGCTTGAGTATTATATAGTTTATACACTCCGTATATTTAGAAGACGTATTTATCCTGAGCTAAACTTGGGGAGTATAAACATAGGTACTGTAAATGTTTATCTGGGATTTACTGAATGAGCACCTTGACTACAGACACAAATAGAAATACTCTATATCTAGTTTCCACACTGAGAGAGAGAAAGTGAGTCAGCAGATTGTGTTAGCCGAAAGCCATGTGCATAATGAGACCTTGTAGAGCGACATCCTGACCACAGACGACAAACAGTGTGTGTGATAGACAAAACAAAACATGAGTATGGAGGTTTGTGTGTGTTGAGATGTCATGATCCCTCTGAGCAGTGTGTGTGTGTGTGTGTGGTAAAAGGTAAATTGGCATGATGTAATGCTGGCTGATTCATTATTTCTCTAGTGATCTATTATTATCGCCGGGTAAAGGTCGAGCTGTTGTGGTTATTGTTTTACTGCAGTGCTGGCGTATACGGTCCAGCACACACACACACACTAGAGAAGAGAGCATGGAAACACAATACACTTACAAACCTGTTCAAATAATCACACACCGCTCCTGCTGTGTTACTGTAGTACTCACCTCTCCTCTGCCCTTCACCGTCTCAATTGATTGTCCCTCGTTCTCTCCCACTCTCTGCTCATCCTCGTTTTTAACACACACACACTCTCCTCTCCGCATATGTCCTCTCCTCTACTCATTTCTCCCATCATATCTTCTCCTCTCTCCTTGTTTCTCCCGTCTTCTCCTTTCTTCTGCTCGTTTCTCCTCTACTAATTTCTCCCATCATATCTTCTCCTCTCTCCATGTTTCTCCCGTCTTCTCCTTTCTTCTGCTCATTTCTCCTCTACTCATTTCTCCCATCATATCTTCTCCTCTCTCCTTGTTTCTCCCGTCTTCTCCTTTCTTCTGCTCATTTCTCCTCTACTCATTTCTCCCTTCATATCTTCTCCTCTCTCCTTGTTTCTCCTGTCTTCTCCTTTCCTCTGCTCATTTCTCCTCTACTAATTTCTCCTGTCATATCTTCTCCTCTCTCCTTGTTTCTCCCGTCTTCTCCTTTCTTCTGCTCATTTCTCCTCTACTCATTTCTCCCTTCATATCTTCTCCTCTCTCCTTGTTTCTCCCGTCTTCTCCTTTCCTCTGCTCATTTCTCCTCTACTCATTTCTCCCATCATATCTTCTCCTCTCTCCTTGTTTTTCCCGTCTTCTCCTTTCCTTTTTTCCTCTGCTCATTTCTCCTCTACTCATTTCTCCCTTCATATCTTCTCCTCTCTCCTTGTTTCTCCTGTCTTCTCCTTTCCTCTGCTCATTTCTCCTCTACTAATTTCTCCTGTCATATCTTTCCTCTTCTAAATTCTCCTCATTTTTCCTCTGCTTATTTCTCCCAATGCATCTTCTCCTCTCTCCTCATTTATCCTTTATTCATTTCTTCCATCATATCTTCTCCTCTCTCCTCATTTCTCCTCTGCTCATTTCTCCTCTACATGTTTCTACCGTTGTATCTTCTACGTTCTCCTCCTTTCACTTCTGCTCATTTTTCCTCATGTATCCTGTACTCATTTCTTCCGTTGATCCTCTACCCTTTTCTCCTGACATATCTTCTATGTTCTCCTCATTTCTCCTCTCCTCTCCTCTGCTCATATCGCCCTCATTTCTCCCAACACATCTTCTCCTCTCTCCTCACTTCTCCTGTCCTCTCCTCATATTTCATCTTCTCATGTATCCTCTACTCATTTCTCCTTCTCGTATCTTCCGCTCTCTCCTAATTTCTCCTCTCCTCATTTTTCCTCTTGTATCCTGTACTTATTTCTCCCATTGTATCTTCTCCACTCTCCTCATTTTTCCTCTCCTCTGATAATTTCTCCTCATTTCTCCACTTGTCTTCTCCTCTCTCCTAATGTTCTCTCCTCATTTATCCTCTCTCCTACTCATTTCTCCCGACAATATTTTCTCCTCTTCATTTCTCCTCATTTCTATCCTCTGCTCATTTCTTTTGTACTTGTTTCTCCTGTCCTTTCTTCTCCTCTTTTCTCCTCTCCTAATTTTTCCTCTTGTATCCTGTACTAACCTATAATATCTTCTCCACTTTTCTCATTTCTTCTCTCCTCTGATAATTTCTCCTCATTCCTCCCTATGTATCTTCTCCTCTCTCCTAATTTTCTCTCCTCATTTATCCTCTCCTACTCATTTCTCCCATCATATCTTCTCCTCTCTCCTTATTTCTCCTGTCCTCTCCTCATTTCTCCTCATTGATGCTCTATTCGTTTCTCTCGTCGTATCTTCTACGTTCTCCTCTCCTCTCCTCATTTTTCCTTTTGTATCCTGTGCTCATTTCTCCCATTGTATCTACTCCACTCTCCTCATTTCTCTTCTCCTCTCCTCTGATAATTTCTCCTCATTTATCCTCTCTCCTACTTATTTCTTCCGTCAATATTTTCTCCTCTCTTTTCATTTCTCCTCCTCTCTGCTTATTTCTTTTGTACTCATTTCTCCTCTTTTCTCTTCTCCTCTGCTCATTTCTCCTCATTTCTATTCTCCTAATTTCTCCTGTCATATCTTCTTCTCACTTCATTCTCACCTCTTCTCTCCTCTGCTCATTTCTCCTGTCCTTTACCCATTTCTCTTAATTTCTCTTCTACTCATTTCTCCCATTGTATCTCCTCCCCTTTCCTCATTTCTCCTCTCCTCTGGTCTCCTCAGCCCTAGCTCTTTTCCTGCTAGTTTCCAGAGTTTCCTTCAGTCGGAGGCGCTGGAGTTTTTCTGCACTCACTGTCATAAGCAGATCAGTCGTCTGGAGGATCTGTCCACTCGACTGCAGTTACTAGAGATGAATAGGTAACGCGCTCGCAGCATGTGCACGCCTCCCCTGCGTGTGTTGAGTTTGATCACTGTACACATCTTCTGCATGTGCTTCGTTAACATGCAGACCTCTGTACAGTCACATGACTCTTGTTGGTTTTGATTTCGAAGCTCTGTGTTTGTACATTCTGTAGGTGAAGTGTGTGGTGAACATAGATGCTCTGCTGTAGATGCTGTGGTGTGTGTTGTGCTTGTGTGTGTATTTGATGCATGCACAATAGTCTTTTAAGTGTTTATAAGGTAAATATTAACAATATATTATGCGGTCTACGTAATACAAATACATGTAAAAGAGCATTGATAGCTGTATTGTAAGAACTCACAGGTAAGCAAATTTCTGAGCGACAGTTCACTCAAAAATTACAATTGTCATTATTTGCTCACCCTCAAGTCATTCCAAACCAATATGACTTTCTTTTTCTGTACAAAACAAAAACAAAAACATGTATTTCATATCCTCTTGTCTTTTCCATAGTATGTAAGCATTCATTGATCAACTGACATGTAGATTTCACATTTGAGATTTTAGAGCTATGGTAAAGGGGACATTTTTCGGTAAAATTTTTGGCCACACAAGCTATCATATGGCTTGAGAAGACTTGGAATATAGCACAAAAGTTTTAAAAGTTTGGCCCAGTCTCTTTCTGGATCTGTGGTCACAATTTTCATTGTATAGACAAGAGCAAATCTCCTTTTGTGTTCCACAGAAGAAAGTAAAGGCTGGAATACACTATTCATCTTCTGTTTTTTGCCCTGATTTGCAGACAGGATGAGTCGGCACTAGTTCTCGAAAATCAGAGCCTTCTGCAAGTTTCAGGCAGTAGGATTTGACAGATTACACAGAAAATTGTGTAGTGTACAATGGGAACGGATTCTGATTTTTTTAGCCTCAGACTTTGATTCCATCCAAACATGTTTGATATTTTGTTACACATTTTCAGGCAATGAGGCACATGTTTTTGTGGGAGTTTGTTGTGTTCGGACCAACTCGAAAGGTCTGAATGATCCTTTGTCATTTAGTATATGATGTTTTCAGTTTTCTCTGTAACCATTCACAAAGTCAGAAAGTGTATGATGCCTAGTGTTTTAAAATCTGTTCTGATTTTAAAAGTTGTGTCATGTATTCCAGCCTAAAGTCAATCGAGTTTGGAATGAAATGGGTTTTCATTATTAGGTGAACTGTACCTTTAAGAACTCAATTGTAATATTCTACTTGGGTTTTGACCTGTCTGATTAAATATTCAATGTTGTTATTGGGTCTGTTTTTCCAGGAAAGAAAATAAGCCTTTTTCTAAATTAGGAAACATAACTTCTCCAACTTTAATAAGAGTCCATTTCATGTTAACATATTAGGTGTTTTGTTAATGGAAAATCCTGGATTGTCCTGAGCAGCAGTAGGGAACAGTGATGAGGGTCTGTTCAAAGCAGTTCAAGACTTGCGCAACAGGAACAGAATCTCCTTTCACGCATCCATGTTACACCTCCATAAATGCAGTGTGTTTATTTCCATGTGCTGTGAGGTCATTACCATTGAAAGAAGGGCATTGATTCAGCCTTCAACCTCCAGAAAGAGCTGACATCCCAAACTTCAGCACTTCACTGGGTGTTTTTTGACCTTCAGTTCATAGGTCATGGATGAAAAGAGAATTTTTCCCTCTTTCCTGCTCTCTTCCTGACTCATTTCCTGTTTGTTCTCTTTTTTTATAGCTCCAGCAAAAGGATGTCCAGTAAGAAAGCAGCAAGGTGAGATCCTTCCTCTCAATGCACCCAACATCAACATTTTTGGTCAATCAGCATCATGCTACTTGACTAAGTCTATGTTGGCTGGTGAACCAACTAGAAAAACCAGCAACCAGGCTGGACAAATTGCAAATTTAGCAGGGAAATGTTAAAAATATTGCGTTTAAACAGTGTTTTTGTGTGCTTTTTAGACACTTGCAGCAGTCCAACAATCTGGATGTCATGGGAGATCTGACTCAAGACATTTTGGACCTTGCGGATCGTGATATCACAGACAAGGTTCGGAAACAAATATGGATATTTTGCGTTAAACTTGCCTCCAATTTGTGACCCTGTTCCAAATGGTGCATTTGATGTGGAAATCTGGTTTTGTGTTTTTAGTTTGTGCTGTAAATGAGTTTTGTCTTCAAATGCCAACTGAACATAGCAAAAGTAAACAAAAAAGTTAAAGTGCCCCTATTATGCTATTTTAAAGGTTCCTAAATTTGTTTTGGAGATCTTCTACAATAGTTTTACATTCATCCAAGGTCAAAAACACTTAAATTTTCTCATAATATCCTTTGCAGCATCAGCTCTTTTATCACAGTGTCTGAAACAGTTCAATAAAGGATTCAGTCTTTCTAAACCCCTCCTTTCTGAAAGCCTACTCTGCTCTGATTGGTCAGATGGCCCAGTCTGTTGTGATTGGTCTACCGCTTACATCAGCTCCAGATCAACACTCAACACTTGATACACAATGATACGAACAGCAGGGTTGCCAGGTTTTCACAACAAAACCCGCCAAATTGCTACTCAAAACTAGCCCAGTTGCATTTCAGGGGGTGTCCTCCGGTAAAAATCACGTCCCATGGGGTAAAATCTGCATTTTTTGGCAGGGTTCCCCTGGTAAAATTAGTATTCCAGGGGCTAAATATCATGTTATTGGGTTCGATTCAACCCGCGGGAACACTGTTAAAGTATCCTAATTCCACGGGAAAACCACGGACTTGGCAACACTGATGAACAGTAACGATGGCATTGGTTTTACAGTATCAGTTTCATCCGTATCAAGTGCAGCAAAGTGGATTTACATTGGTAGTGCAGAAAATGGCGTCTTCTTGACATGACAGCAACACGAACCAAACTCCTCCAGTTTCAGCTACAACTACAGTGTTTGAGGGTCAAAGTAGACATTGTTCGCAAGCACCCAATGAAAACCATAGGCTGGCATTATGCAAATTTGTTACAAACCTACATAGGTTCGAGCAGGAAGTAAGACTGCAATTACTGACAACTCATTTCAGGCAGTTCAGAATCACTTTTTTCTTACAACTTTCTTACTACTGATACTTTGCAGACCTTTTACAATCACAAGCGGCTATATTACACACTACACAAAAGGTCATATCCGAAAAAGCGTAATAGAGGCACTTTAATAAAATTTCATGCAAAATATGCAAAATTAACATGAGGATTCCATAGATGGAATAGAATAACTGATCGTTTTGTAAATGCATGAACAGCAGAAGTGATTTGCATGAGGAACAAACACTGTGTCTGTCCTGCAGGTGTTGCTGTTGGAGAAGCGCGTGTGCGAGCTGGAGAAGGATTCGTTGGAGAGCGAAGAGCAGCACGCACGCTTGCGGCAGGAGAATCTCACTCTCGTCCACCGTGCAAACGCTCTGGAGGAACAGCTGAAGGAGCAGGAGCTGCGCTCAGAGGAGAATTTACTCGCATATACCCGTAAACACAGAGATGCACTGAACAAACTCCAGCGAGAGAGAGACCTGGAGCTCGAGAACCTCCAGGCCAGGTGAGTGCGGACAGAATATATCATTCATGATTAATGTTGAGTGGGATTTTGAGCCAACGAGATTTCGCTGTGGGCGGACAACAAAATGATTTATGCAGTCACGTCTAGTTTGGACAGTTGCTTTATTGCATCGGACTTGTCGAGTTTCAACAATACATACTTTTTTCTGCTAGATTCGCACTTTCCCTGACACAAAAAGTATACAATTAAAATGTATTATTATTACTAGTGGTTTAGTAATATTTGACCCAACAGATGTTTTTCTTTGAATTTTGACAAATCTTCATTCATGTTATCCTGCTAGATAATGTTGCCTTTGTTACATATTTAAATCAGCACAATTTGCAACAACAATTTTCAATTAAAAAAAAAACAAATTTTAGCATTGCGAAACACATTAACAAGATCAAGTGAATGCAGAGATTTGCCTGTTTGGGCACTGTGTAAGTCTTGAGTTTGCACCGCATACTGTAAAGCCTACGTGATTCATCACTGATTGCGACATAATGCGTTTTGAGTGGATCAGGATAAGATTAATCAGCAATTAATAAATTAAATTCTGTTCTGTACCTCATACAAAACTATTATATACCGCCAGAGAGGACTGCGACTGCAACACATCATCATTTGAACTACTTTTGGTAACGCTTTTGACATTTTTGCAATAAATCTATGAATGTATTTCCATTTGTCTGTCTGTTATGTTTGTCTTTATAACTCTACATATTTTTAAAGAAGTGGTTATAGGTAGGTTTAGAGGTAAGAGTGGGATTAGCGGCTCAAAATATCTTTTTNTTTTCAATAAAAAAAAAAAAAAATTTTAGCATTGCGAAACACATTAACAAGATCAAGTGAATGCAGAGATTTGCCTGTTTGGGCACTGTGTAAGTCTTGAGTTTGCACCGCATACTGTTAAGCCTACGTGATTCATCACTGATTGCGACATAATGCGTTTTGAGTGGATCAGGATAAGATTAATCAGCAATTAATAAATTAAATTCTGTTCTGTACCTCATACAAAACTATTATATACCGCCAGAGAGGACTGCGACTGCAACACATCATCATTTGAACTACTTTTGGTAACGCTTTTGACATTTTTGCAATAAATCTATGAATGTATTTCCATTTGTCTGTCTGTTATGTTTGTCTTTATAACTCTACATATTTTTAAAGAAGTGGTTATAGGTAGGTTTAGAGGTAAGAGTGGGATTAGCGGCTCAAAATATCTTTTTAATTACTAAAAGAGTCATTTTCCTACACATTTCTGTCCATTAGGTTTTATATATTCTTTTTATATTCTCTATAAAATGGTCATATTTGGGTTAGGGGATCTACAATTCATCTATAAAATGGTAAAAGGGCAATTATACAAATATCTTTGACATAAAAGATTTGTAAATATTTAGTTTTTTAGTTTTTTGTTTACATTTAAATGTTGTCAGAACGTCCATATTGCACATTTCAGCATCTACCCAAACATGCAAAAATTAAAATGTTGCGTATTGATACCTATGTACTGTATTAACAAAGAGACCAGGCTGGTTTTAGAGGCGTAATTAATTGAACAATCCTCCTGAGGAAGTCATTAGCTCAGGTAACTTCTTTTCAGTTTCTTATAACAGCAGAGAAATATGAAGCCATTGTGAAGACACCTCAATGATGTCTGTGTTATTTTGTCCAGCTCTTCTGTGAGTGGATAAGATGTGTCTGCCATCTAGTGGAGAACAGCTGAAATTTGATTGATTTCTCAAAGGAGCTCTGAGATTACTTGGCTCAGAGTTTAATATAATCCGGCTGTGTTAACAGAGACTTTTGTTTTCTCTCACCCATTATTGTTTTCATTGTGCACTCTGCCCAAAAAGAAAATATCATGGTGCATTTTTGTCTGTGTGCCTGTGTGTGTTCAGGTTGCATCAGTTGGATGAGGAGAACAGTGAGCTGAGGTCATGTGTTCCCTGCCTGAGAGCCAACATCGAGAGACTGGAGGAGGTACCCAACACACATATAGTCTAATGCACATCTGTAGATTACATTCAGACTCCAAAATGACCTTTTTATCACTTCTGCCAAAGACAATTGAATTAAGAAGTTATTGGCCATGAAACCAGTTAAAATTAGTTGTTTTTTTGTTTTTGTTTTTTTTTACATCATTTTTAAATTAATTTGATGCCAACCCTGCAAAAAATTGTCCAAAAGATCTCTGAGATGGAGTAATTTTTATAGGAAAAGAGGAAACTTCAGGATGAGGTGGAAGACGTTGCAGATCGATTAAATGAAGAAATGGAATCTCGCAGGAAAATGTCTGACAAACTGAGCCATGAACGTCATACGAACCAGAAAGAGAAGGAGTGCACTCAGGGGGTGAGAGGTCTTGTGTTTGTCTTTATAGGTGGAGTCGTGTGTGTGTTCGTCTCTGTTAATGGCTTCTCTGCGTGTGTAGTTGATAGAGGACTTGAGAAAGCAGCTGGAACACCTGCAGCTGTTTAAGTTGGAGACTGAAGCGAGAAGAGGCAGATCAGCCAGCACCGGCCTGCAGGAATACAACACTCACATGAGAGAGAATGAACTGGAGCAAGAGATACGCAGACTCAAACAGGTAAAAACACACTCAAACTGGTAAAAACACACTCAAACAGGTAATGAAAAACAGATTCAAAGAGGCAAAAACAGCATCAAACAAGTAAAAACAGGTTAAAAAATAGACTCAAACGGGGAAAAAAGGCTCAAACAGGTCAAAAAGACTCAAACTGACAAAAACAGATTTAAACAGATAGTGAAAAACAGATTCTAATGGGTAAAAACAGCATCCAACAGGTAAAAACACACTCAAACAGGTAAAAAAAAGGCTCAAACTGGTAAATATAGACTCAAACCAGTAATGAAAAACAGATTCAAACAAGTAAAAAACACACTCAAACTGGTAAAAAAGACTCAAACTGGAAAAAACAGACTCAAACCGGCAAATACAGACTTAAACAGGTAATGAAAAACAGATTCAAATAGGTAAAAACAGAGTCAAACTGGTAATACTAAACAGATTTAAACATAAAAAAAAAACAAGAGTCAAACTGGTAATACTAAACAGATTTAAACATAAAAAAAAAACAGCCTCAAATGAGTCAAGACAGGCTATAACAGATTTAAAATGGTAAAAACAGCATCCAACAGGTAAAAACACACCTCAAACAGGTAAAAAAAAAAAGGCTCAAACTGGTAAAAACAGATTTAAACAGATAGTGAAAAACAGATTCTAATGGGTAAAAACAGCATCCAACAGGTAAAAACACACTCAAACAGGTAAAAAAAGGCTCAAACTGGTAAAAACAGATTTAAACAGATGGTGAAAAACAGATTCTAATGGGTAAAAACAGCATCCAACAGGTAAAAACACACTCAAACAGGTAAAAAAAGGCTCAAACTGGTAAAAACAGATTTAAACAGATGGTGAAAAACAGATTATAATGGGTAAAAACAGCATCCAACAGGTAAAAACACACTCAAACAGGTAAAAAAAGGCTCAAACTGGTAAATATAGACTCAAACCAGTAATGAAAAACAGATTCAAACAAGTAAAAAACACACTCAAACTGGTAAAAAAGGACTCAAACTGGAAAAAACAGACTCAAACCGGCAAATACAGACTCAAACAGGTAAATACAGACTTAAACAGGTAATGAAAAACAGATTCAAATAGGTAAAAACAGAGTCAAACTGGTAATACTAAACAGATTTAAAAAAAAACAAAAAAAAAAAACAGACTCAAACGAGTCAAGACAGGCTATAAACAGAATCAATCTAGTAAAAAGCAGACTCAAACACAGGTTTAAACTGGTAAAAACATACTCGAACCGGCTATAACAGACTTAAACCAGTAAAAAACACACTTAAAAATCAGGTAAAAGACTCAAAACAAATTAACTGACTCAAACCAATTAAAAAAACTGACTTGAACAGGTGATCACAGGCTTAAAAAGATAAATACGGACTCAAACACAGGTTTAAACTGGTAAGAAACAGGCTTAACCCAGTAAAAAACACACTTAAACATGTTAAAACTCAAGATAGGTATAAAAAAATGATTCAAACCAATAAAGAAACTGACTCAAACTGGCTATAACAGGCTTAATCTGGTAAAAAAAAACACACACTTAAACAAGTTAAAAGAAGAAGAAGACTCAAACAGATTAACTCAAAACAAAAAAAACAGACTCAAACAGGTAAACAAGCTCACCAGACAGGTAAAAACAGAGTTAAATGCAAAATCAACCTGACTTAAAAAACAACAACAACTAAGCACTGACTAAAAAAATGTAAACAGACTCAAAGAACAGAACCATACAGATAAAAATAGACTAAAATGCAGACTCAAACTGGTCAACAGACTCTAAGTAAAATCAAACTTAAACAGGGACACAAACAGGCCAACACAGACTAAATAAAAGCAGATAAACACTTGACTCAGACTGATAAAACACACCCAAAAGACTCAAACAGATAAAACAAACTTAAACACAGACTCACATTAGTCAAAACACTAAAAAAAAAAGGTACAGACTGACCCAAGACTCAAACTGGTAGACAAACTCAAAAGACTCAAACAGGTAAACAGACTAAAATTAGTCAAAACAGTCTATATAAAGGAAAAGACTGACCCAAGACCAGTCTCAGAAACGGGTTTCGTTCTGTCTGTGCAGGATAACCGCAGTCTGAAGGAGCAGAACGACGAGCTCAACGGACAGATCATAAATCTGAGCATCCAGGGAGCAAAAAGCCTTTTTACCGAATCTCTCTCCGAGTCGCTCGCCGCCGAAATCAACAACGTCTCCCGCGCTGAGGTCAGTATCACACCATCATGCTTATCTCTGCTTTAAATGTGAATGCTTTTTAATATTTAATGTGTGTGTGTGCAGCTGATGGAGGCCATCCACAAACAGGAGGAAATCAACTTCCGTCTGCAGGACTACATCGACCGCATCATCGTCGCCATCATGGAGTCCAACCCCTCCATCCTGGAGGTCAAATAATCGGCATGACGATGACCCTACATGATTTATGAACTGAAACAAGAGGCGAATTGAACGAGTCTGGAGAGGATGTGAAGAATACAATCACTATGTTGATCAAATGATTTAATAATCCATAGCACTCTGTGTGTGTGTGTGTGTGTGTGTGTGTGTGTCTTTTGGTTCCTGTGACTTCCCGTATTGGGATTGAGGCACCCATTCATGATTCATAAATTGAATTTCATCAGTGTAAGAAACTAGTTTAAGTTACCAGTATAATTCAGTCACACCGTTAGCCCATGTGAGGGACATTTGCTGGCCTGAGGGTTGAGCGTGTGCGAACGATTTAGCTCGTAAACGAGTTTATCCTGAATGTTTTTCCTTCAAATTCTTATTTATTACGATGATGATGCGAAAGGATCAAGAGGGACCAATCCACACCAAGGGAGTTTGCAGTGTTGCATTTTGGGTAAGGTAATGGGTCCTGCGTGATTTCTCGCTGAGGATATTCGTCTGCCGCCTCCTGTCCTGGATTATTTCCCCAAAAATTTTGATTTTCTGTATAAAAGACTCTTTAAAGTTCACTGGAAATGTTCATTGCACTCTGATTTATTTTATTTTAAGGAACTATTGTTTGATATTTAAATTGTTTAAAGGAAAAATAAGGGTGACGCTGTTTTATCAGTGTTGGCGGGAAAACAAAAGAAGCGACACTCAAGCACTGAAGGGAAATCGAACCGTTGACGGATACGAAAACCTTTAACGCGGGAAACGCTTCATTTCTGCTTTTCAATACTGTCTCTCTGATGAATTTGGATGTAAATATCAATCTAGAACGTTTGTATATTTCGTTCTTGGAATCCTATTTTTATGGACAGCAGGAAATGAGATTCTGTTTCGTTTTGTCTTCCACTTGATTGAACTCTTGAGCTCCATTTTGGATGGACATTCCTCTCATCTCTGACGGTTTGGTTTTCAATGAAAACCTTTTTGGGCGGGAAAAGCCAGTGGAGATTTTTTTTAAACAAGTTTAAACGAAAGACTTCCTCCGTTACTCTTTTTGGGTTGTAGTTAAAGCACGCTGCATCTCACATCGTTTTTTCTTTTCTCTTCTCTCCGACGACTGACGTAATTCGGTTTTGTCGCGTGAAATCGTCTGATCAGTTCTTCATTCAAGACGATTGCTGGAGAACATTTGAGGACGATTCTGCCGTCTTCACACAGTGAGGGCGACCCGCTGCTGTCACGTCGGTTTCTGTATTTGAACATTAAAGCGCGGGAACCTTGCTTCTGTGAACTTTGGGTGCATTTGCAGTTCCTTACAGAGACTATAAGGGAAGATCTGAATCTACTGCTCTTGATCTGTCTGATGTTAAACAGCTGTTGTATATGATTTAAGATATGTCCAAAGACAAAAATTTCACAGCTTAGGAGTTCTGCTTGCCACTTAGACTTTAAAAGACTAATAATAGTTATAAATAGTTGTTAATACAAAAAATATGACTGAAGGACTCCTTGTAATGAAGGATTCAACTGTAAAAAATGTTTACTCTAATTGTTAAGGTGTATAAATGAGAGATATCAGTATTGTCTTCTGTTGAATGTTTTGCTTTCTTTTGAAGATGCCCCTTTAAGATGTATCTTTTACTGTTCGGGGTCTTTCAAATGTATGAAGGTTCAAAGAAAAATGAAGAAATTAGTCTCCAATAAATTAAGTGCAAATAATTTCTTTGTGGACGTTTTGGTGTTTTTAAATGCTTTATTTGTGTGACCCTACATATATGCACATCAAACAAGAGTAGAATGGATCGTATACAACTTAAAGCACATAGACTAGAACATTCACTATGTACTTTTTGAATGAGATATTCACAATTTGTGCAAATTAATAAATGAAAATAAAACGGATGGAGTTCAACGACAAATATTCTGACCCTGTAGACTCTGGGCCGATGTTATTCATAACCAGGCACTTTTATATTAAAATTATCACTTGATAATATTTTTTTTAAGTTTTATTTAGTCCTATTATATCATACATAAATGCTATAGATATAGATGCCCAATGCTTTTCTATGGTTTTCTATGAGTGGAAAGGGAGGCATGACTCCTGCTGTAACTTTACCTGCGGGTGTCGCTGTTGGGCAGTGTTCCTTAAGAAATAAGAGTGACTTGCGCTCTTTTTAATGACATAATTTGTAATATTTGTGTTGCTTTATATGTAATATGGATAATTTTCTCATCCTATTTTTTTTGAGGAGGCACTGCCTCCCTTGCCTCCTCGGAGGAAACGCCCCTGATCCCCATCATATAAAACATTATGGTTTAGTGAACATTTAGTTTTTCATTTAGCAACAGAAGATACTTACATGTTTCCCAAAAGACAAAATAAGAACAAATTACGCAGATTTTCAAATTCAGTTTTCACCCCCCGGCTCTAAATGCATCCTGCATCCTTCTGGAGCATCAGTGTATGTTTGCACCTTTTGTTATAGGCTTGTCCTCCTCAGTGTGAAAAGATGGATCTCAAAATCATACGGTCACTTGCTGGAAAGGTTCAAANGGATGGAGTTCAACGACAAATATTCTGACCCTGTAGACTCTGGGCCGATGTTATTCATAACCAGGCACTTTTATATTAAAATTATCACTTGATCAGTTGCTTACTTTCATAAAAATCACATTCTGTTTTATTTAGTCCTATTATATCATACATAAATGCTATAGATATAGATGCCCAGTGCTTTTTTATGGTTTTCTATGAGTGGAAAGGGAGGCATGACTCCTGCTGTAACTTTACCTGCGGGTGTCGCTGTTGGGCAGTGTTCCTTAAGAAATTTACATTAACATTTATTCATTTGGCAGACGCTTTTATCCAAAGCGACTTACAAGTGAGGATATACGAGTGACTTGCGCTCTTTTAAATGACATAATTTGTAATATTTGTGTTGCTTTATATGTAATATGGATAATTTTCTCATCCTATTTTTTTTGAGGAGGCACTGCCTCCCTTGCCTCCTCGGAGGAAACGCCCCTGATCCCCATCATATAAAACATTATGGTTTAGTGAACATTTAGTTTTTCATTTAGCAACAGAAGATACTTACATGTTTCCCAAAAGACAAAATAAGAACAAATTACGCAGATTTTCAAATTCAGTTTTCACCCCCCGGCTCTAAATGCATCCTGCATCCTTCTGGAGCATCAGTGTATGTTTGCACCTTTTGTTATAGGCTTGTCCTCCTCAGTGTGAAAAGATGGATCTCAAAATCATACGGTCACTTGCTGGAAAGGTTCAAATATGCAAAAGTTGCTGAAAAACCAAATATGCAGAACCTGGATGATTCTTATAAATTCAGCTAATATTTTGTTGTGTGGTCTATATGTTAACATCTTTTATGTAAAATATCTTATTCAGGACAGTACTAAATTAAAAAAATAACTTTTTTTAAAGATCCCTCATATTTTTTAGAAATGGAAAAGGGATTATTTTAAAGTACTCTTTAGTTGGAAGATCAAATATGCTTTTTTGAGGATTAACTTATTGTTGATGAACTTGGCAAATGCAATACACTACACAATAGCACATTTAAAGGGTTAGTTCACCCAAAAATTAAAATTAATGTCATTTATTACTCACCCTCATGCCGTTCCACACCCGTAAGACCTTCGTTCATCTTCAGAACACAAATTAAGATATTTTTGATGAAATCCGATGGCTCAGTGAGGCCTCCATAGGGAGCAATGACATTTCCTCTCTCAAGATCCATAAAGGTACTAAAAACATATTTAAATCGGTTCATGTGAGTACAGTGGTTCAATATTAATATTATAAAATAAAAATATTATTTTTGGAGAGCCAAAAAAAACAAAATAACGACTTATATAGTGATGGCCGATTTCAAAACACTGCTTCAGGAAGCTTCGGAGCATAATGAATCAGTGTGTCGAATCAGCGGTTTGACACGCGATCCAAATCATGATTCGACACAAAAGATTCATAACGCTCCGTTTTTTTTGGCGCTCCAAAAATATTCTCGTCGCTTTATAATATTAATATTGAACCACTGTACTCACATGAACTAATTTAAATATGTTTTTAGTACATTAATGGATCTTGAGAGAGGAAATGTCATTGCTCCCTATGAAGGCCTCACTGAGCCATCGGATTTCAACTAAAATATCTTAATTTGTGTTCTGAAGATGAATGAAGGTCTTACGGGTGTGGAACAACATGAGGGTGAGTAATAAATTACATTATTTTAATTTTTGGGTGAACTAGCCCTTTAAGCAACAGAAGATTAGAATGTCCTGTTGCACCATCTAGTGAACTATTATGGAATAAACGATAGGAACCTTTGTTCTGGCTATCTGCATCTACACGGACACGTATTAGACCGCAATCGCATGGGTTTGTCAACACGACTGATGCTGCGAGTTATTTCATATTTTATTATAACTGAGGCGCTTTTANATTATATATATATATATATATATATATATTACAGTAATATTTAGCATATTATGTTGTCAAAGTGATGCTGCATTAAACTGAATCTACTGCCGGTTCCTTGACGTGATGGGATCCGAGGTGCGGCTGCAGGTGGGCTCGTGTTTGAGGACTCTGTCCAGCTCACGAGACTCCGAGGAGATCGTGCACGCGCTGCGCACACTCAAGCACTACCAGGAGGACGGAGAGTTAACGCGCCCACACTACACACACGCGCTTCAGGTGCTGGTGAGCGCGCAGAGCTCACACTGGTTCAACAGGTCACGTGATGATAAGGAGATCAAGAAGCTATGGGATGAAATCTTCCTCAGGGGTCCACCGGACCAAACACTGCTGCTTCTGCTGGACACCATTAGCTCCACAGGGTGTGTGTGATATCAAGATCTATCCATCTGTCTGTCTATCTCTCTGTCTGTCTGTGATGGGCAGGTTTATGTTAATGATATGCTAATGATGTATTGTGTCTCTCTCTCTCTCTCACACACACACACAGTGAGAGTGCGGGTCTGGAGCGATGTGTGTCTGTATTGGAGAAGTTCCTCTCTGCTGGTCGTCTCCAGGTGTTGCTGTGGTCCAGGTGTGAGGGAGGTGGATCCTATTCAGACACTCCGCAGCTAAGAGAGACCATCATCGGACACCTTGCTGCTTTGCCCTCCATCACCTCCAACCATCTGCACACAAACACACCTGACGCCTTCCTACCACAGCAGTACTACCCGCTGCTGGCCGCCAGCATACTGGACACACTGGAGAAGACATGCCACGCTCTCAGAGGTACCAGTCACATGTCAGGGATGAAACACGTGTAAATAAAGGAAGCAACACATACTTTAAAGGGTTAGTTCACCCAAAAATGAATATTCTGTCATTAATTACTCACCCTCATGTCGTTCCACACCCGTAAGACCTTCGTTCATCTTCGGAACACATATTAAGATATTTTTGATAAAATCCAATGGCTCAGTGAGGCCTCCATTGACAGCAAGATAATTAACACTTTAAATGCCCAGAAAGCTACTAAAGACGTATTTAAAACAGTTCATGTGACTACAGTGGTTCAACCTTAATGTTATGAAGTGACGAGAATACTTTTTGAGCGCAAAAAAAACAAAATAACAACTTTATTCAACAATATCTAGTGATGGGCGATTTCAAAACACTGCTTCATGAAGCTTCACGAATCTTTCGTTTTGAATCAGTGGTTCGGAGCATGTATCAAACTGCCAAAGTCACGTGATTTCAGTAAACGAGGCTTCGTTAGGTCATAAGTGTTTCGAAATTTCAATAGTTCACCACTGGGGGGCGTGATTTTGGCAGTTTGATACATGCTCCGAACCACTGATTCGAAACGAAAGATTCGTGAAGCTTCATGAAGCAGTGTTTTGAAATCGCCCATCACTAGATATTGTTGAATAAAGTTGTTATTTTGTTTTTTTTGCGCTCAAAAAGTATTCTCGTCACTTCATAACATTAAGGTTGAACCACTGTAGTCACATGAACTGTTTTAAATACGTCTTTAGTAGCTTTCTGGGCATTTAAAGTGTTAATTATCTTGCTGTCAATGGAGGCCTCACTGAGCCATTGGATTTTATCAAAAATATCTTAATATGTGTTCCGAAGATGAACGAAGGTCTTACGGGTGTGGAACGACATGAGGGTGAGTAATTAATGACAGAAATTTCATTTTTGGGTGAACTAACCCTTTGTAGTGCATTTTTGCAGCCACGAGTGCATATTTTAATGCATATTTGTTGTCCATCTGTCTTATTTTGCCTCCCTCATGTGTATCTCTCTGGTATAGCGGGACGGGACTGCTCTCTCGGGTTTGTGGCTCAGGTGTTGGGAAAAGTGTGCATCCAAGGATACAGCTGTAAGTTCCTTTTTTAACTTTTGTAGGTTTGCTGCACTCATTGTATATTTTCATATTTCCACTGTATTATATGTTAGTTTTCATGTGCATGTTTTTGTAGCCCAGATTTTTGAACTGCTGGCCCCCCGGCTCTCGTCTCTGACCCGTGTGGACCCGCTGTGGCAGCGTGTGACGCAGAGACTACTGGAGAACGTTCCAGAAAGATGGACGGAGTGTGTCATCACGGGACTCATGCGCTGCCTCAGCGGGTAAGAGAGTGTGTTTGATACCAGAGAGCAGTAATGAATGATCACTGAAGTAGTTGTTTGTTAGTCGCCTCTGACTCAAGCGTGTGTTTCAGGGCGACTGCTGCGTCCAGGCTGATGGGAAACCTGGTGGTGACCAATAAGAAAGCTCAGTTTGTTCTCACTCATAAACTGATATTGCAGCAGTACCAGCACCCGGTGAGTGGATTAAATTAAAGATTAAATGTCTCTGACCTCAGAACATATTATAAAGAAACAAGAATGTTACCTTTTACAATCTTTACTAAAAAGTAATAGCTTAGTTTTTGGACACTATCATGATAGTAATATAATTCCATTCTTTATTCCATGGTACATGAATATGGTAATTATTCACTACCTTCATATTTACAATAAAAAAGCAAGGTATTCGTATACCAGAATTTCTCATTTTTAAAGCATAACTTTACTGTTCAAAAGATTGGGTTCACAAGATTTTTTTATTGTCTCTTCTGCTCACCAAGGCTATATTTGTTTAATCAAAATACAGTAAAAACAGAAATAATTTTTGAATATTTGAATATATTTTAAAATATAATTTATTCCTGTGATCAAAGCTGAATTTTCAGCATCATTACTCCAGTCTTCAGTGTCACATGATCCTTCAGAAATCATTCTAATATGATGATTTGCTGAAATAGAAATCTTATGTTACATTATAAATGTCTTTACTGCCACTTTTGATCAATTTAATGCATCCTTGCTGGATAAAAGTATTATTTCTTTAAAAGAAATCATACTGACCACACTTTTGAACGATAGTGTACATATGCATGAGGTTAATAAGTATGACATTCTTAATTTGCATGACATGGACATTGCACAGAATTAACATTTCTTTTTTTCCCCTGTCTCTCTCTTTCTCTTCACAACCCTTGATCTCAGACTCGGTTGTTAAAGTCTGTTCTTGGTTATTTAGCTCTGGATTCAGAGCGCCGGATTCTGCTTAAACAGGTATGATGATCTATTGTGTTAGTTGTTTTGCCATAATTGTGCTAATGAGTCATTTTTGTATGAAATTCAAAAGAAGTTGCTTAAAGGATTAGTTCACTTTAAAATGAAAATTACCCAAAGATTTACTCACCCTCAAGCCATCCTAGGTGCATATGACTTTCTTCTTTCTGATGAACACAATCGGAGTTATAATAATAAATATCCTGACGCATCCGAGCTTTGAAGCTCAAGAAAGTGCCTCCATCCATCATAAATGTACTCCACACGGCTCCGGGTGGTTAATAAAGGCCTACTGAAGCGAAGCGATGCGTTTGTGTAAGAAAAATATCCATATTTAACAAGTTATGAAGTAAAATATCTAGCTTCCGCCAGACCGCCTTCTGTATTCAACTTATGAAGAAGGTGTAATGCCTCTCGCAATTCAAAACGCTTACACTACGTCCTACGCCTTCCCTATTCAACTTACGGAAAAAGCTTAACTGACACGACGTCAGCTTTTTTCCTAAGTTGAATACAGAAGGCGGTCTGGCGGAAACTAGATATTTTACTTCATAACTTGTTAAATATGGATATTTTTCTTACACAAATGCATCACTTCGCTTCAGAAGGCCTTTATTATCCCCATGGAGCCGTGTGGAGTACGTTTATGATGGATGGAGACACTTCCTTCATCTCATACTCGTTGCTCCTGTTCACTGCCATTATAAAGCTCGGATGCGTCAGGATATTTATTAATATATCTCCGATTGTGTTCATCAGAAAGAAGAAAGTCGTATACACCTAGGATGGCTTGAGGGTGAGTAAAGCTTGGGCTAATTTTCATTTGAAGTGAAGTGAAGTGAAGTGACATGTGGCCAAGTATGGTGACCCATACTCGGAATTTGTGCTCTGCATTTAACCCATCCAAGTGCACACACACAGCAGTGAACACACACACCGTGAACACACACCCGGAGCAGTGGGCAGCCATTGCTGCGGCGCCCGGGGAGCAGTTGGGGGTACGGTGCCTTGCTCAAGGGTCTCACCTCAGTCGTGGTATTGAGGGTGGGGAGAGCGCTGGACATTCACTCCCCTCACCGACAATCCCTGCCGGACCTGAGACTCGAACCCATGACCTTTGGGTTACAAGTCCGACTCTCTATCCATTAGGCCACGACTGCCCCCTAATATGTATTTCATATTTGAATGTGAACTAATCCTATAAGGAGAAGTTATAATTGATGTGTGTGTGTGTGTAGGTCCTTCGGAGTGTGTGTCAGGTGTGGTGTAACAGCAGTGCCGTGAAACACACGTCTGTGGAACAGCAGCTGTACGTCAGTAAAGCGTTACTGCTGTGTGTGGCTTTACTCACCGATTCTGAAATACAAGAACTACGACAAGGTAATGCACACGTGTTTGTAGGTTTCAAATAATCCAAATTATATCCAAAAATATTTTTCCACTTGCAGACTTGAAATAGCAGCCCCAGTTGACTTTAAACTGCTTCTTTCTAGTGTGTTATGAGGTTTTCTGTTCAACAGAGATGCTGCAGTGCATGCTGGGAGGTGTCCAGTGTCGTCTAGATAGCAATATTGTGCGTATTCGTCGAATGGGTATGGTCGTGGGCGAATGTCTTAGCTACAAATTAGACACACCTGGATCTCAATTAAAATTCCAGGTGAGACATTTGTTCCTTTAAACTCGTTCCTTATATGGTTCATAGAGGGAATGAATATGATTAATCAGATTTTCTGTGTCAGTATGAGCCGGATGAGGAGAGCAGAGAGCTGAAATCATTAATGGAGTCTCCATCTGTTGAGGACGATGAGGAACATCAGCCTGACACCTCCAGCAGGTAAAAGCACACACCTCACTTGAGTATTTTGTTTACCGTATTTTCTGCTATATTAGTCGTATCTGAAATGTGCTGCAACTTATACTCCCCTCACTCCACAACTAATCTTGTTTAACAAATGTAACACTACTCAGAACAGAGTATAAAACAAACATAAATTATAGTGGCATTCATTAGAAACAACATTTATTTTAAAAAGCAAGTCTTAAATCTTAATTTAAAGAACTGAAACTACCACTGTGTGGGAAATACAAATAAACAAATCGATGCAATTAACGTCAAGCATGCGAAACATGCAAAGTGCACACATTTGGATTCGCACCGAATGAGAGAGGTATGTGAGCCCAAGTGTATTTGTATTTATTTGTGTTATATGTATTTCATATTTAAAGGATTTGTTGGAGTGAGGGGAAATATAATACACATTTATAGTGTTTTTAAATGTTTTGTTTTATTTACTGGTATTTTGTAGTAATAAAATGTGACTTATACATTGATGTGACTTATCTGTTGTTGGGTTTTTTTTTCCGACAATGCAAGTGCAACTTATTTTTTGGGAAAATATGGTATATGTGACTTTAACTTTGTTCCAGTCTTCAACCAGAGACCAAAGTTCAGGGTTCAGGAGGTCAGTCAGTGACATCAGAGCCGGGTCACGGGAGTGATTCTGAACTGGACAGGTACATCTACTCTACTCTAAAAACACATGAGAACTGCACCTTTCCTGCTAATAACATTTATGTTGAAACAACATCTCTGTTCTCCTCTAAGTGATGATGATCTGACTCCATATGACATGTCAGCTGATCAGGAGAAGAAGAAATCAGCTCCTCCCCGTTATGTCAGGGACTGTCTGGAAGGTGATCTAAAATCTAAATAATTATTTACACACTATTATTGTCTGTTATAGAATTAGCTTTCTTTGTATACTTTCAGTTTTAAGTTTTTTTTAGTTTGATTTTAAGTAATTTTGTTATGTGCTTTTGTCAGATTTATTCATTTTTTATATATATTTATATATTTTATATATATATTTTTTTCTATATATATATTAGTTTAGTTTTAATTAATGATAATAAG
>RJVU01075378.1:1463905-1479899 GCA_003731715.1 Anabarilius grahami
TAATAAGCCTGCAATCAAAGAACTGTCCAGGTTTTATCTGAGAATATTTTCTGAGGTTATTGTATCAGCCGTATGTTTTATTTGCAGCATTAATGTTGTCTGATGATGCTGACAAGGTTGAACTCAGTCTGCGAGTGTTGGACTCTCTTCTTAGGAAGAACGTGAAGGCCACACAAGAGGTCAGAGGTCATCACAACAGACTTTTAATGACTAAATCTCTTGTGTATCTCATTACTCATTGTCTGTGTTTATGTGGTATAGGTCAGCGTGCAGTTCAGTAAAGTGCTGCTCCACCTGGAGGACAGGTACAACACACCGCGCTTCCACACACTGCGGCAAAACGCCATGGTGGCCCTCACTGTTACGGACATAAAACCGGTAAGACATCATACAGAGGATTACAGACAGCTCAGCTCTACATAGATGCATATGGAAGTGACCTTTTTTCCTCTCTGTAGGTTGTAGATTATTGGACGACAGAGTTCTACTCTCTCAACTACAGCTTGAGACAGAGACTGGACATTCTGGAGGTCAGACTAATGTCAAAATGAATGCACACAGACAAATGACATGCTTTCATCCTAAAATGCCATATTTATTCATAATTCATATGTTTGCAATGAGAGTTAAATGTTAGATTAGGTTAGGGGTTTCAATTACTGATGCTCAGAGCGGCACAACTGTTTTCAACATTAATAATAATCCATGAAATCAAGAAATGTTTTTTGAGCAGCAAATCAGTATAGAATGATTTCTGAAGGATCATGTGACACTGAAGACTGGAGTAATGATGCTGAACATTTTATAACTGACACATTGATGTTAATCAACCAACCAAGTGGCCAGTAGCAATAATCTCAAAGTGGTCAAACAATTATTGGTAAGTAGTTGGGCTAGATTGGTTACAAGATTGTCAACTTTACAGGACTGAACCTGCAACCTTTGTGTTCGCATCCCTGATTCTCCACCACTAAACTAACACCTCTACTATTCCAGGTCCTTGCTCTCTCTGCCCAGGAACTGTCTGAGCCAATCATGAATAAGCACGCTGGAGCACAGCCAATCACTGCAGTAACAGCTCTAGAGCAGTGTGATGATATCACACACTGGCGGCAGATTGTGGAAAAACGAATCCAGAGCAAAACCAGACGAATCTGCAAGGTGAGACAGCCTTAAAAAGGTGCATATTACACATCAACTGTGATTTGATGTTTAATAATGTGTTTTGTTTGTTCTGTTCAGGGTGGGACTCAACCTGTCAAAGCTGTTCCCAACCGTTATGCTCCAGTCGCTGGATTTTTCTTCTTCCCGCTGCTCAGGAACTATGACAGGTCTCTTAGTGGTTAAATATTGTGAAGAACTATGTGACCATCATCTAGAATAGTGCTAAATAAATAAGCATTATTGCAATGATTTCATGTCTCTTATAGGCCGCAGGTGACCTTTGACCTTCTGGGGAGTGATCATCTGGTGCTAGGAAGGCTGCTGCACACACTTGGGCTGCTCATGCACCTGGCCATCAATGCACCCGTAAAAGCATACACAAATACAATATGCATTACACAATATGTGCACACGTAAACATGCTGTTACAATGAATGCAATTATTTGAATGCAAATGGAAGTTCAAGCAAATTGCATTGTGGGATACAGTCTTCCAACATAGTATGCCATGTTATTACTGCACCTTTTGGAAAACGATGTAAATCATTGGGTTTGCATGTCGTGCACAGTACAAATACTGAAGAAATAGTCTGAGCAGCATTATAGAATGCTATTTAAATAAATAAACATAGTCTTTATTCATTAATTGAAATAATAAAATCAAAATGGCAATTAGATTGGATTTAGAGTGATTATCAAATTGTAAAGGCTGCAACTTAAATAAATATATGCTCTGCGTCTTTCAGAGTGAAAAGCAAAATAAAGGGGGCGTGGCCTGGTTGAGTTAATAGTGAGTTAAGTCGCAGTTATGTTAAGGGGCGTGACATTTTGGTGGTGGTTGAGGAGATTCCCCCTACTATATGTAAAGCGCTTTGAGTACCCAGAAAAGCGCTTTATAAATGTAACAAATTTATTATTATTTTAAAGCAGTTGACCAATCACAACACACTGGTCCAGCTGACCAATCAGCATGTTGTGCTTTTCGGAAGGAGGGGCTTCATAGAGACAGGAACTAAACAGAGCGTTACTGAAAGACTGGGAATGGAGGAGCTGCAACAATGGAGAATATGGGAAAAATAATGTGGTTTTTGGACATTCAGGCATGAAAACCTGTTCTAGTAGAGCACAAAAATGAGATCAAGACTTTAAAAAAGGTCAAAAATGGCCTCTTTAAAATGCCTATTTGAAATTATCAGAAAAATCGCAATTTGATTTTTGTCCTCAAATCATGCAGCCCTATTACGAGCGATATACTCTTCATATCATTGGTGTCTTTTTCTCAGGTTGCGTCTCAAATGGGCAGAGCTCTGCTGGATTTTGTTTGGATCGTGCGCTTTCACACTGACCAGTAAGTTTGTGTTCCAGGATGCATTATATTACACGCATATACATGTCATCTCATGCTCTCTCTTGCTGTAACTGTAGGATGGTGAGGAGGGGTGTTATGTTTGCAGTTTGTTCTGTGTTTCTGAGCATGCCTGGTGAGAACTTACTCACAGAACTCGGTGATGACTTGATGGAGACCAGAGCCTGGCTAGCAGGTAGAGAGTGTTTTTATGACTTTTTATATGTGTGAGTATTTGCGTGTTATTGATAAATGTGTTATTGTGTACAGATGTGGCAGAGAATGATTGTGACGCAGACTGCAGGAGTTTGGCGGTACAGAGTTTAATGCTGTTGGACAAAAACCTCAAATCTCAGCTGCAGATTCCAGACATGGAAACATGACGAGTGTATCTCTCTACTTCCGATGCCTCAGATATGTTATCACTCGTAACAAGAATAACAGGAGAACACCTTTGCAGAGCAACAATAGAGATGCTGACAATAGCACACACTCGTCTAGAGTTGCAAAGATCTGGAAGATTTTATGTCCCTGATGCATCCCTCATTTCTGTTGCATTGCTCTTTGGATTTTATGTACTTTGTTTTTGTACTTACTGTTTTAGTGACTGTAAAATAAAGAACTCATTAGGGACATTAAATACTTCTGCCCTCAAAACAATTTCTTACATTTTGTGCTGTGCTTTTTAGGAAATAATGTCCTTGATGGCTTTGAATATGGTAAAACAGAGCTCAGATTACTACACTCATTTCAGATTTGTAGATGAGAAGGTCAGATGTTCTTGCTTCCACTATGAGACGTTCTCAAATCATGATGGAGCACATTACATTTACGCATTTGGCAGACGCTTTTATCCAAAGCGACTTACATTGCGTTATACTATACATTTGTATCTGAGTATGTGCAATCCCTGGGATCGAACCCATGACCTTGGCATTGCTAGTGCCACGCTCTAACCACTGAGCTACAGGAAAGCACATGATCATCATTTTGTTCATGTAGCTTTAGTGCTGATGGAAAAAGAATAATAATAATTAGAAAAGAATGCAAAATTTAGGCATTTTCAATGGTGATCTCATACTTTTGGACCTCACAATATGAATGCAATAAGAATATGAATGCAATTTTACACTTTAAACCCGTTAATTCAAGAAATTAGACAAGCTTTCTGAGTGCCATTGCTTGCTCTGTCAATATGATTGTATTTTTTTTCCCAGTCCATCTGGATGGAGCTGGAAATTTTAATTGTTAATTTATGTTATGTACAGACTGTGTAATTCTCCTCAAATTTACTCTGGTGATGCCTAACCTTCTCAATAGTATGTACTAGAAAGCATATTTCTCTGAAAGCATTTTAGTCTGATGTGAACAACAATATACATATAGAAAGTTCTCCAAATCCAACAAGACACCGTAACAGGTTACCTGCCTTTATTTCACATAGAATGGCTTTATTGTTACCCAAATTCACTCTGGTGATGTCTAATCTTCTCTATTTAATATCCTAGAAAGCATTTTGCTCTCATGTGAAAAGCAACAGACCTACAGCAGGGTCACCAAATCCGACAAGACAGCGTAACATGTTACCAAAATCTGAAACTCTCCACTATTTCGCACAGGATGGCTTTATTGTTACGCAAATTCACTCTGGCGGTGTCTAATCTCTACTTTATATCCTAGAAAGCATTTTAGTCTGATGTGAACAGCTGCAGATATACAACAGGGTCACCAAATCCGACAAGACAGCGTAACATGTTACCAAAATCTGTTACTCACCACTATTTCTTTCAAAATGGATTTAATGTTACCCAAATTCACTCTGGTGATGTCTAATTTCCACTATTCTATATCCTAAAAAGAAGAATATTGCTCTGATATGAACAGCTGCAGATACAGCAGTGTCACCAAATTCAAGAAGTCACTATTAAAGGTTACGGAAAACCGTTTCCCCATTTATTTAACACAGAATGGCTTTAATGTTACCCAGATTCACTCTACCCAGATTCACTCATGTCTTTATTTTATTTCCTAGGAAGTATTTTAATCAGATGTGAACAGCAACATACATACAGCAAATTCACCAAATCTGACAAATGGCAGTGTAACAGGTTACCCAAATCCACTCTGGTGATGTCTAACCTTATCTATTTACTATCCTAAAGAGCATTATGCTCTGATGTGAAAAGCAAAACACATACAGCAGGGTCACCAAATTTGACAAGACAGCATAACAGGTTACTGAAATCTGTTACCCCCCTTTATTTAACTTAGAATGGCTTTATTGTTACCCAAATTCACTCTGGTGATGTACAATCTTCTCTATTTTATGTCCTAGAAAGCATTTTGCTCTCATGTGAAAAGAAACAAACATACAACAGGTCACCAAATCCGACAAGACAATGTAACAGGTTACCAAAATCTGTAAATCTACCAAAATCTGTTACCCACTACTATTTCTTCCAGAATGGTTTTAATTTTTACCCAAATTCACTCTGGTGATGTCTAACCTTCTCCATTTACTTTACTAAAGAGCATTTCGCTCTGATGTGAAAAGCAACAGACATACAGCAGGGTCACCAAATCCAACAAGACAGCGTAACAGGTTACCAAAATCTGTAACTCTCCACTATTTCACACAGGATGGTTTTATTGTTACCCAAATTCTCTCTGGTGATGTAAAATATTCTCTATTTTATATCCTAAAGAGCATTTTGCTCTGATATGAAAAGAAACAAACATACAACAGGTCACCAAATCCGACAAGACAATGTAACAGGTTACCAAAATCTGTTACCCACTACGATTTCTTCCAGAATGGTTTTAATTTTACCCAAATTCACTCTGGTGATGTCTAACCTTCTCCATTGACTATCCTAAATAGCATTTCAATCTGATGTGAAAAGAAACAAACATACAACAGGGTCACCAAATCCAACAAGACAGCGTAACAGGTTACCAAAATCTGTAACTCTCCACTATTTCTTCCAAAATGGCTTTAATGTTACCCAAATCCACTCTGGTGATGTCTAACCTTATCTATTTACTATCCTAAAGAGCATTATGCTCTGATGTGAAAAGCAAAACACATACAGCAGGGTCACCAAATTTGACAAGACAGCGTAACAGGTTACTGAAATCTGTTACCCCCCTTTATTTAACTTAGAATGGCTTTATTGTTACCCAAATTCACTCTGTTGATGTACAATCTTCTCTATTTTATATCCTAAAGAGCATTTTGCTCTGATGTGAAAAGAAACAAACATACAACAGGTCACCAAATCCGACAAGACAGTGTAACAGGTTACCAAAATCTGTAACTCTACCAAAATCTGTTACCCACTATGATTTCTTCCAGAATGGTTTTAATTTTTACCCAAATTCACTCTGGTGATGTCTAACCTTCTCCATTTACTATCCTAAATAGCATTTCGCTCTGATGTGAAAAGCAACAGACATACAGCAGGGTCACCAAATCCGACAAGACAGCGTAACAGGTTACCAAAATCTGTTACTCTTCACTATTTCACACAGAATGGCTTTATTGTTACCCAAATTCACTCTGTTGATGTAAAATCTTCTCTATTTTATATCCTAAAGAGCATTTTGCTCTGATATGAAAAGAAACAAACATACAACAGGGTCACCAAATCCGACAAGACAATGTAACAGGTTACCAAAATCTGTTACCCACTACGATTTCTTCCAGAATGGTTTTAATTTTACCCAAATTCACTCTGGTGATGTCTAACCTTCTCCATTGACTATCCTAAATAGCATTTCAATCTGATGTGAAAAGAAACAAACATACAACAGGGTTACCAGATCCAACAAGACAGCGTAACAGGTTACCAAAATCTGTAACTCTCCACTATTTCACACAAGATGGCTTTATTGTTTGCCGAATTCACTCTGGCCGTGTCTAATCTCCTCCACTTTATATCCTAGAAAGCATTTTAGTTTGATGTGAACAGCTGCAGATAGAGCAAGGTCACCAAATCCGACATGATGGCAGTATTAAAGGTTACCAAAATCCGTTACCCCCCTCTATTCCTCCAGACCAAACTCTTTTCAAATATCTAATGGGTTGGTGTGTTGATTGTTGACGGCAAACACATATTATCAACTCCGATTAGATGTGTTCTGACTCCGAATCACATGTGCTGAAACCAAAATACTAGCCATTCTACTCGCTTCACCTCATTGGTTGAGACGCTCCGCCCGCGTTCGGCCCCGCCCCTTCGCGCTTCTTCCTCTTGGCGTTGTCTGGGCAACCGAAAAAGACGCTTCACGGCTAAAGGCGCGTCGTAAAACTCGAAGGGCTAATTTCATTTTTATTGTCAAAATCATACATATGCTGCGCGAAAAACACACGGTCATAACGGCAGTGCTGAGTGGAAGAGGTCTCAGGTAAATTATTCAAACAGTCGTTATTTGAAACGTTTTTAAAGTGGCAGGCCTCGGTGTGGATTAGCTAACACGGCTAGCGCTAGATTTACTAACATTAAACAGATGTAAACAACATTCACCATTACGTTTCGACAATGACATTAAAACAGCCACCAGCTTTAGAAACGCATATTATCTACAACTTTATCAGAGCAGCAAACCGTTAACTATGAAGAAATACCATGTTTTTGCTCATAGTAACATGTTTTTACCTTGAAGAAAACATTATAAGTACACTACATTACCATTTAAATACCACTGAGTATGGATATGGTAAACACACAGTATGTATCAAAATACTATGGTATAATCTGATTACTTCAGTGTACCATAGTACCACCACAGAACTTTTATATTTGGGCAGTAAGCCTCACTAAATCATCTAGAGAATTAATTTTTATATTGTAGCTGTCATATTTAGGTTCTCAATCATTATTATCAATATCATATGACTGCTGTTAGATGTGCTTTATGATATTAATATTGTTTAATATTTATTTTCACAGATCTGTGAGTCATGGCTGTGTATTTTGATCATCGTGTGGAGGCCCCTGACAGCAGTGGAGCAGCGGTCCTCGTCTCATGGCACTCCAGTGTGTGTGTGCTGGCCGTGGGGTCTGTGAATGCCTCCACCGGCGGCTCCGTGGATCTTTACCTGCAACAGGTGTGAGATGATCTCTGTACACCACCACTGCTTGTTAATGCATTCTGTACAATGCTTAGACAACTTTTTAAACTATACAATAATATACATTTTCAGCAATGTATTACGTTACACAAAGTTTGGATTTTTTAATGTTTATGAAATATGTCTCGTACTAATAATACTACATTTATTTGATCAAAAACACTGTAAAAATAGTAATATTGTGAAATATTATTGCAATTTAAAATAACTGTTTTCTATGTGAATATATTTTAAAATGTAATTTATTCCTGTGATCAAAGCTGAATTTTCAGCATCATTACGCCAGTCTTCAGTGTCACACGATCCTTCTAATTCATTCTAATATGCGTATTTGCAATATTGAAATAAATTGTGCTGCTTCAAATTTTTGTGGAAACTGTGATATACTATCATTCAAAAATGTGGGTATTCAAAAAAAATTACTTTTTTTAAAGAAACAAATACAGGAAGGATGCATTAAACTGATAAAAATTGACATTTATAGTGTTACAAAAGATTTAAGTTTGAAATGAATGCTGTTTTTTAACTTTCTATTCATCAAAGAATCCTGAAAGTATCACAGTTTTCACAAAAATATCAAGCAGCACAACTGTTTTCAACATTGATAATAATAGTAAATGTTTCTTGAGCAGCAAATCATCATATTAGAATGATTTCTGAAGGATCATGTGACACTGAGGACTGGAGTAATGATGCTGAAAATTCAGCTTTGCCATCTCAGGAATAAATTATATTTTAAAATATATTTAAATAGAAAACAGTTATTTTAAATTGTAATAATATTTCACAATATTACTGTATTTTTGATCAAATAAATGCTGCATTGGTGAGCATGAGAGACTTTTTTTCAAAAACATTAAAACATCTTAATTATTCCAAATTTTTGATCGGTAGTGTATGTGTTTTTTTTTTTATCATTTCAGTCCTAACCTAACTAAATAGTTTACATATTATATAATAGTTAACCAGAGATTGCTCTTTTCAATATGAGTGTTTTATTTTATAATAGAGACCCAAACCTCTTCTATTATGCTATAGCGTCAGTGATGATGTTGAGTTTAATGTGCTCTGTAATATCTGTGTGTGTGTTTGTGTCATCAGGGGGAGCATGTTGAGCTGTGTCATGTGGAACGGGGATTCAGCCCTTCGTTGTTGCAGTGGCACCCGACCAAACCCCTGCTGGCTGTGGGGTGGGAGACGGGCGAGACCGTTCTCCTCTCACACCCCTCCGGAGAACACACACCCCTGCCCAACAACACACACACCGCCTGCATCACAGTGCTGGAGTGGAGCAGTAACGGCAGCAGACTGGTCACGGGAGATCAGGTCACACACTTTCACCTTCATTGCGTATAATATAATATAAATGCTTATGTTTGAAGTTGAGTTGAAATTGTGTGTATGTGTATTTTGCAGGCAGGTGTAATGGCGGTGTGGAGAGTGGATGCTAGAGGGAAACTGCAGGGATCTCCTCTGATTAAACATGACTACAGTAAACCACTGACGTGTTGCATCTTCAGACCTCCACCGCCCGCTGAGTGAGTCTTATTTAACATCACATCAATACCATGATGATTTCTGAACAGTTTAGTGTCAGTAAATGTTATTCTAGCTGGACTAGAGAGGAAGTTTTGAGCTGTATTTCAATTAAATTGCTTTGGAATCGTTCCTGTGAACTTATTGGATCGTTGACATTAGTTTCCCTTGTGAAAAAGAAGTGCATTTAAATGTATTGAATGTGAATCTTACGTTTAAATATATATCTGTAGGGATGTGGCGATGCTGGCCCGTGCTGCTGTTAGCGGGGATGAAAGCGCTCTGGACATGTTTAACTGGAAGAAGAGCAATAAAGGAGCAGCGTTTGCACTGGGATCACAGGAAGGACTGGCCTTCTACATCAGTACAGCTGATGGTGAGAGATGGCAGGACGTTTACGATGACGTACAGTTTCTCTGTGTTTGTTCTAACTGTGTGTCTGTGTGTTTTAGGGAGCGTGTACAACGTGGATGAGCAGGCGCGGAGTGTGGCGTTGCTTTCCGTTGAGAGTGCGGTACAGAAGATGTGGTACTCCAAGAGGAGAGCCGTTCTTGCCGTGGTGACAGAATCACTGCTGCTCTCTCAGTTCAGTCTTGGGCCGGAAGGGTTCGCTGAGGAGATCAGCAAGGTAACAGCCAATCAGATAACACCTCATATACAGGGTTTTTACGAAAACGGCCAATCAGATCGCAAAATCCAGACAAGCATCAGATTTTTTTAATGGTTTTAGTTTTAGTTAACTATAATAACCCTGGTGTGTGTGCAGGTGAAGCTCAGTAGCAGAGGTGGGCAGCGCTCAGACATTGTGTGGACAGAAAACGGTTTGCTCATCACAGCATCAGGAGAACAACACATCAGGTTAACATCAAATTTTAGCCTTCTGTGTTTGGTTTTACAGTGTATATAAAAGTATTTTAGAGTTTCTCAACAGATGCTCTGAAATGTTCTGATGGTGGTGTGTATGTTTGAGTAGGTTGTGGGATGTAGAGTTGGACGATCATTACGCTCTATCGCTGGATGAGTCTCTGGGCTTTGAGAAAGGAGAGCTGCTCAACTGTGTGTCCTTTTGCATTTCTAAACGTAAGACTTCCACTGTGACAACTCTATCTATCTCTATATGTGATTTTGGAAAGAAATTAATACTTTTATTCAGCAAGGATGCATTAAATTGATCAAAAGTGACAGTAAAGGCATTTATAATACAAAAGATTTCTATTTCAGATAAATGCTGTTCTTTTGAACTTTCTATTCATCAAAGAATCCAGAAAAATTTTTACACAACTGTTTTCAACATTGATAATAATAATAAATGTTTCTTGAGCTGCAAATCATCATATCAGAATGATTTCTGAAGGATCATGTGACACTGAAGACTGGAGTAATGATGCTGAAAATTCAGCTTTGATCACAGGAATAAATTGCATTTTACAATAAATTCAAATAGAAAACCATTATTTTAAATTGTAAAAATATTTTATTATATTACTGTTTTTGCTGTATTTTGGATCAAATAAATGCAGCCTTGGTGAGCAGAAGAGACTTAAAAAAAAAACATTAAAAAAATGTTACCGATCTAAAACTTTTAAACAGTAGTATATATTGAATTAAGTTTAATGTTCTTACCACATTTGCAAATAGATTTGCTATGCAGAAACTTGTTAGATATACAAAATTTTGTTAGATTAAATGTAACTTTTTTTTAAGGATATTTAGATATCTTTACAAAAGTATCACATTTGATAGAATGAGTTCTTTATGACCTGGCAAAGCACTGTACTAGCAACGCTAAGGTCATTAGTTTGATTCCCAGAGCGTGCATGTATACTGATAAAATGTATAACTTAAATGCACTGTAAGTACCTTTAGATAAAAATATTAAGTAATTATGAGCATGATTTTATACTCACTTCTTGTTTGATGTTGACATGCTTGACTTGCAGCCTTATATGTTTAATTTTCATGGGATAATAAAATGTATAAGGCTATGTTATTTTAAAAAAGAACTAATCTGATCTTCATTTGCAGAAGTTCTTGCGGCAGGTACCAGCAGGGGTCGTGTTGCTCTGTGGCACATGGTGACAGTGAGTGATCAGAAAGGAGACACAAAAACACAATGGAAACTCCAGACACCAGCAGAGGTGGAAGGAAACATCACACAGCTACAGGTACTGCACCCTTCTGAGGTATATTCAGGGTTATTTCAAATTTAGGGGAAAAAAAAGTTATACTAATAATGTATATAAACTTATTATAAATATAAAATTACTGAAGTCTGAAGTCTCTCTCCCCGTGTCTCTCTGTCTGCAGTGGGGCTCGAGTTCTCATCTGTTGGCCGTCTGCAGCAGCAGTGGTGTGGTGATTCTGTCAGAGCATGTGATGTGTTCTCATTACAGCCAGCAGATGGCAGCAGTGCAGCTCACGCCAACACACCTCAGCCTGGCCAACTTCAACACCAACACACACATCACCTTCCACACAGACACACACATCAGAGCCGTGCAAGTCACCAAGGTAACACATTCACATAGAAGCTTTTAACATAAAGCCCTTTTCTAGTCTTTCCTCATTCTAATTATCACCTCATTTTGCAAACTTAATGATTTTACCATTATCATACAAGATGATATGATGATTGTAGACAGTCTTTTTTATTGCCAGGACCAGTGAAATTTATTTCCACAATTTTCACAGAACAAGAAAATTAATAAATAAATATTACTATTAAAATTTACAAATTTTTCTACATTATTTTTGTTTATACAGGATATGGTTGCGGTGTGGAATGGGAAATATATCACCGTGTATGAGCCATCAGGACAAACACTACACAGCACAGGTACTAATACATCATGACGGATGTGCAGCACCACGCACAATCTGGACCTACTTATACGTCAGTGCTAGAGTCATTTTCTGATGAATTCTGTTGTTTTTTTCATTAGGTTCTTTCCAGTGTGAGTCTGCTGCTCTTGCGTTAAATGAAGAAAACATTTATACCATAGAACCCAACCGCGTCCAGATCCGCACACCACAGGTACGCACACACACACTGACCTATAAAACAGAAGTGATGATCATAAATACACTCTACACCCACGTCCACATTCTTTAACATATGAAAATACACACTGTACTGTACACAGTGAATGTTCACATTTCCAAATTTGTGTTTGTGTGTGCGTGTGTGTGTGTGTGTGTGTGTGTGTGTGTGTGCAGGGCACCGTGAAGCAGTTGCTGGTGTTTTCTGAAGCAGAAGGAAACCCGACGCTGCTGAGTGTGTGTGGATCTTACCTGGCTGTGGGAACAGATACGTCTCACGTCAGAGTCTTTAACCTCACACGCAGGTAAACACACACACACTCGATTCTACACAAAAATGTGTAAATGTATGTATGTGTGTATAATGTGTGTGTTTGTGTGTGTGTGCACAGGGAGGCCAAACCATTGGGCGTCACAAAGAACCTCTGTGAGCTCATTCCTGACCTGGGCGCTCTGAGATCAGTCAAATGCAATGCCAGCGGCAGTCAGCTAAGCGTCCTTATTACACAGGTACAAAAAAGACAATTCTTAAAGGCACAAGTATTTACACTTATTTTCACACTTACACCTGCATGTCTTAATCGTTGAGACGAGCACATTACTGACAGAATCAAAAACCGCAATAGATAGATAGATAGATAGATAGATAGATAGATAGAAAGACAGTCAGATAGATAGATAGGATCCTTTAATTTGTATGTGCAGGATTTGCCAATGACTCTCGTCTGAGAAAAATGTTTTGTTCATCGTAGGTAAACGGGCGGCCAGATAACAAAGTGTATTTCTATGACGTCGAGCTGGACACGCTGTCTTACTTCGACTTCTTCACAGGGAGGCCAGAAAGCAGTCTCGCACTGTCCGACGACAGTCAAAGGTACCATGAGACGACATGTTTGTTTGCGTGGTCTCACAGGAACCGAGATGATGGAAGTGCATAAAATAAGCAAACTTTCTTTGTGAAAAATTGTATTTAATTTTAAGAACTCAATGTGAGAGGGAGTTGGCCGCCCGCTGCCCTGTTTCTCAGTTCTGGGACGAGAACGAGCCACGTCTGTTTGTGTGTGAAACAGTTCCTGTGAACTCTGACCTCCCCAGCAGCAGCAAATCACAAACAGAGAAGGTAAAACACAACATGATAATAATTAGGATTATTGATAACTGGGCTCAGCTCTACATTTATTGCCTTTTTACACTTTTTTAAATGTTTTAAAATATTTTTTTTAGTTTTTTTTCATATTCTCATATTCATAATTTCTTAAAAAACTCTTAAAAAAACTTTTTCTAAAAATCTATGCATTTTTAGATTTTTTTCTTCTGGTTCAAAACAGATCTTTATGCATTATGAGGGCTAAATAAGTGAGTTAAAATATATAAAAAGATTTTTATTTGTTTTTCGTGGCAGGAGGACGTGATGGTGGTGACGTTCTTTGTGACACAGGAACATGGTCTCCTCCTGCAGGACTCGCAGCCCAAACCAGCTACGCTGCTCTCTCTACTGGCTCTAGATACACCATATTACTATTATATTTGTAAGGTACAAACTCACAGGAACCCTTCATTCCCCTCTTCCTGCTTCTCTGTGAATCTGTATGCATCTCTATTTCTCACCCCTTTACATACATTTTTCTGTATTTCTTGCATGCATCGCTTTATTTCTCTTATTTTGATTTTCATTCTGACTGTCCTGCTGCTGTTAAGCTCTTATTTCGGAGGGGAGGACTCGTTCTCCCTGATGTGAGTACCATCACAATCATCCAGCGGTCATTTAGCAGAAGAATCATCTATTTGATCACTCTTTCTCTTTTCATTCATCCTTCTTAATTTGTTTCAAAAAGAGTGTTTGCATTTTGATAAAGGTTTATTGTTAATGAATGTTTCTCTCTGTCCTGTCAGCTGGGCGAGGATGGAGATCAGGGGCAGGTGGTCTCAACTCCTGCCGCCACGCCCCAGCTTCCGTCGTCGTCCCCTCAGATGGTGGTACGGCGAGCCCTCCGAGACTTTGTGGGATTGGAGAGCTGTGAGAAGCAGACCCGAGACGCCATGCTGAACTTCAGCTTCTACCTCACTATAGGGGACATGGATGAAGCATTTAAAGCCATCAAACTCATCAAGAGGTACATGTAGTCATGCACTCACATCTTAGCAGAGAAATGAGGTTTATCAGTGTTTGGGCTTTTGAGTTGATCAGGGCTGATCTGTGAACTTGTGACCTTGATCAAGATACAACCTCAGGCTATTCCAGAACGACAGAACCTATAAGAAGTGTATGTGTAACTCACTTGAGGGTATTTTTTAATCATTTTAAAATCATAAGAAATCAGATTTCACACTTAAAAATACTTTTATGAAAAAAAATTTCAAGTCATCTGTGCTACTTTTTTACTTTTCTAAACATGCTAATCAGATATCTTGGTCCATTGCGCTTTTTCTCACTGCTTTTCAGCATCTTGTGCATGAGTACCACATTTTAAGAAGCCATGTCAGGTTAAAAGTAGTTTAACTTTTAAAACCATGCCTTATTTTCCATTTAACGGTGCCGTGGCTCTGCAGTCAAACTGTTGCATGCCGTCTCGTTCTACTTCAGATGTCAGCACTTATTTTTTGTACTGGTACTTATGTACGTATCAAACACTAGATGCTTATATACTTCAGTATATGAGAATATAGTTTGTGTGATAATAGATGTTGTGTTTTAAAACCTTGTGAGCTGCCTACATACACAGCATTTTTGAGATTCATGTGTGTGTCGAACATGAATTCAATGGCCAAAAAACTACTGAAGTGGTAGATTCTGATATGTGTAGAATGGGATGATCGATTGCAGATTACTCAAAATCAGTATTGTTATTGTTATTATAAAGGATTTGTTCACCTGAAAATCTGTCATTAGTTACTCACCCTCATGTCTTTCCAAACCCGTAAGACTTTCATTCATCTTCGGAACACAAATGAAGATCTTTTTGATGAAATCTGAGAGATTTCTGTGCCTCCATTGACAGCTATGCAACTACCACTTTGATGCTTCAAAAAGAGACCATAAAACTAATCCATATGAATTGAATGTTTTAGTCCAAATTTTCTGAAGAGATAGAATCACTTTATATGATATACAGATTGAATTTAGGCTTTTATTCACATTTAAACATTGATCAACTCACATATCAGATATGATAAAAGGAAGCTCGAGCATGTTTGCTTGACATCCGTGAACTAATGAGGTTCATTCTCGCGTGTTACGCAGCCCATTTGAGCTTCGGGGAAGAGGTTTGTTCTCGCGCGTCAAGCAGGTTCGATTGAGCTTCTGTTTATGTTCACTGATCAAGGTTTAAACGTGAATAAAAGCCTAAATTTAATGTGTTCATCATAAAAAGCGATCAGGTCTCTTCAGAAAATTTGGACTAAACCACTCAATTCATATGTTAACATTAGTTTTACGATCTCTTTATGAACTTTTTGAAGCATCAAAGTGTCAGTTACTGCTGTAGCTGTCTATGGAGGGACAGAAAGCTCTCAGATTTCATTAAAAAATATCTTCATTTGTGTTCAGAAGATGAATGAATGTCTTACAGGTTTTGGAACAACATGAGGGTGAGTAAATTATGACAGAATTTTCATTTTTGGGTGAACTATCCCTTTAACTTGAGTAAATTATGACAGAATTTTCATTTTTGGGTGAACTATCCCTTTAACTTAAAACTATTAAAAATGTAATTGATTGAAGTAAAGCTGAAAATAAAATATAAATCTTAGATGAAAAACCTAAAAGCTTAAAAATT